>QNGE01000664.1:60436-167718 GCA_008508345.1 Paragonimus westermani
TGCTGTTTCTTCATGGTTGTGTGGGAGTTAATCATTAGTGTTAACCACTGATGTATTGTTGTCTATGGTGGTGGTGGTGCAATACAAGCGCTTTCAGTATGTTGAATATATATTGCTCAATTATCCATATGAGCTAATAGCACTCCCTAATAAATGTTGACTTTGCCAAACTACATGAAAACTAAATCCACTGGGTCAGGTTCATTGAAACATACCAGTGACTCAGTTGTGCAATGTACCACTCCTCTCGAGTACAAAGGTTTAATTAACTCTGGGGGGAGTACAGACGTTTTTGTTTTTGCACTTTCATCATTTGAATAACCCAACTTCTTTTGTCCTGTCGACTGAGTATCGCTTTGTATCGTCATGTCTTTCAAATTCCGGGAATAATCACGAATGCTGTATTGAGTTTCAGAGGATTGTGAAGCCGCCAAACAGTCCTCTTCTGAGTTGACACCAAGTGAGGCTTCCGGAAACTGAATATAGAATCCCCGAATTTTGTTGTGGGCTACGCGTAACGGCAGCTTGAGCTTTCGTGCGAGTCGGCCGACCTCAACTGAAATATATTCATGCAGACGTATACCGTTTACTTTCACAGTGAGCTGTGGGACAAACCTGAGGTCCAAAGTTTCTTAACGATTAAAAATAAACAAGTGTAATGTAAGATACCTCTATGCTTGATGCAGGTACAGAGAATCTATAAGCTCAGGTGAAAATCATTCGAATGCCTTTTGTTTTTTCATAATGCCTGGTTATCATATTCCAGTTGATTAGAATGAGAGATTGTCACCTTACATTACTAACACAAAATGAAGATTTCTACCTTCTCCTATATTAATACATCGCAAAAAAATCCATTTCCGCAGAATTCAGTTGTGAAATAAATGAGAGAATATAGCTCATCTAGCAAAATGGAGTGTCCTCACGTGCTTAGAAAGATTGATGTAAGGAGTACGTTTAAATCAATAGGGTTGGTATTGGCTCCCCTCACGACGGCTCTAACAAGAGTTTTTTCTTACTGCATATCAGACCTACAATACATGACCGGCATTACTTCTATAAGTATACTGCAGGTGCGTAGGACATGAATAGGGTTAGATCAGTAGCACTGTTAATACTAGCCCAAGATCGGATTCTGCTGTTGTGTACCTGATATGGTGGGGCTACGATGCCTGCTGTTGTGGTGTACCTTACTTTTTCTGTTACGGTGACTTGTGTTGCTCTAAACCGTGCTACGCCTATGTCCTTGGTTGTTCTTCGAATAGCCGATTTGGATTTCTTAAGAATTCAAATGTGCGAACAGCTGTTTCCGGTAATTCTCATCAGGCTTTTACAATTACACAGGGTACATGCGTTTTATATATGAAAAATTAGAGCAAGTTAAATGGGTCACTAAGATCATACACATGGGAGGGATGACAGTCTACTGGAGGGGGTTGGGAGTGTTGGTGAATGTGTTACAGTGTTACTCGTGCCAGCCGTAAGACCTACAGTGTCAAGGGGATTTGGATTTGTCTAATGAGAATACCCAAACGAAAATCATAAAGGTGTATGTCGCATTACTGACTGCGTAGATTACTCGTATGAAAAAGTACTTATTAAGCTAATCTCTTCATACTTAGCGGATCAGATTCATGAGCCAATGGATCTGGATGAGGCTTCCAAAGTCGGTTCTCATAATGCGCAGACGATGATAAGTTATTTCAATTTGACATCATTCGGACAATTACATTGTGCAACCGCGGTTCTGTTCTACTCTACATTTCAAATTTTGGACCTTTTACTTCCAGATATCTGGTGCTCTTTTTATAAAATTACCATAAACCACATACATCGTCACTTTCAGTATTTGCACTCTCCTAAAGGCTAGCCACTAACGAGTACTGAGGTGTGCCCTGTCAAATCCAAAATTTAGAGTGCTGCATTCGTGAGAAGTGAATTAACATCCTTTGCATTTTCACTCACTTTAAGTTGATATAAACGCTTCTATCTCAGAGGGTTCGTTTGCGGAGAGGCTGAATACTGTAGCCGAAGCCAACTCAATTTCATTTGAAATTAAAAAACAGATTAGTAATTGTTCCACCGTACACTAGAGACTAATCATTTGTGCTCTCGAATGAAATCTGTTGACGCCAATCAGAAGATTAACGTTCACCATACTGATGGATGCTTTGAAGAAGAGCCTATTAGGTGCCGATAAGAAGGCGTTCAATTGAACACTTATTCTTCCGTTGAACCAAGACAAATACAAACACTGTTGCTTTTGTAAGCGAGGCAAGCAGTTATTTTAATCATCCTGGTCTTAAAAATAAAGAGCTAGTTAGACGTTTGATCTTCAGGAATAACTCGTAGACACGGGTGATAACGTACTGAAAATGTGTTGGTGTGTCGATTTCTATGTCGCCAATATTATTTTTTAACGCGAAAAGAAACAATGCCACATTAAGACGCCCCAGTACGAATAAATTATGGACATAATAGATCATGAATTGTGAGGGGCATAAATCCGCTAAATACCGTCGTAAATTTTGAAGCAACCATCAGAACTCCGGTTGCGCTGTCTCGGTTGTGAGTTTTGTTTCACCAGTTTCCCAGAAGTGATTAAACGGCATCCAAACGAACCATCCGTGAAGAATGCTCACAACACTGGTCTACACTGAGTCAAGATAAAGTCACCCGAGAGGACTTAACAGTTACTGGAAAAGGCGCAGCAGAAATAAAGATCTGTTGTGTGAGAGTATGTTCAGAAGGTGTTGTGCATTTACGGCGTAAGTGGATATGTATACTACACACAGATACCATCTTTCAATGTGTGCTCAAATCCCTTATTTTGAACCACTTGCGACTGTGGTTCTTGCAATATATCTTCCGGTCATCAGCAACTTTTCATCGGGTGTCACTTTCACACAATTTTGTTCAGGACATTCTAACTCACTTCGACACGTCGTGTTACCACACTACCTGTTCCAACCAGTCACTTTGCCATAAACGATTATCTCAGTTTGGTTCTTTATTCTTTGTAATCCCTGTTTAGCAATTTCTTAAAATGGCGTTCGGTTAGACCAACTCTGAGCGGAACCATCCCCTAAGAGTACAACGCAGTTAGCATCTTTCCTAATGCGTTTTCAATTAGTACTATGGGTTTATTGGAATCCACGTGTACACGTGATGTTCAGACGGCATCCGATAATCGAGTGACCACAGAATGGAGCTATTTACAGAAACGAATGTCGATTATCACCAAAATCCTCAGGGAAATAACGTTATCGGGTTCTTACAGAGTGACGAAGCATTCGTCTACATCGGTACAGTAGTCTCTGTTAACGAGGAACGATTTGTGTCATCGTAACTTTGATACAACCAAGGCAAGTCTGAATACCTGCAACTATCACTGTTCCTGTACTGACTGTTAGCAGTTTCGCGTTCTCAAAGCAACAAATATGTTACAATAACCGCTGGAAAATATGCCACACTTTAATTGCATTTAAGAATTCGCTGAACTAAACCTAATGTCACATGCATACAGCTCTCTTTCCCTCTCCCAACACAGTTTACTTTCGTGTTCTCCGGGTGTTCGTTTGCGCGACTGAACCTCTCACCTTGACAAACGTCCCTTCTCATCGCCGTAGCGCTACCTCTTAAAGGTTGTGGTTAGTATCAGCAAACTCAATAGTTGAAACATAGGGTTCTGAACCATTGTGATAAAATTAGGACGAATTAAAATGTACATTGTAGAGTGGATAGCAAAGACGAACAAACTTAGCACTAATGCACCTTTCTATCTTTCAAGTGCTTAATCGCCGAAATATTGAATGACGAAGTGCGTATAACGTATGCAGTTATAAAACCCCGATAATCAATTGGGTCTGCATCCCAAGACAGTAGAGGCAGGACATAACCAAAGTGAACATATGAACTAAGCTGATGTCACATTGTACCGGAATGCCTGATAATGCGTTAGCAAATCATTAGTGCTCAAGAGACTTACTAGTGACATCATCCAGTTGTTCAGAGTAGGCTTTGCGTGTAACGTCCAAGATCACATTGATACCCTCCTAGAGCAAATTGCCTTTATCGAATTGAGTTGTACTTTTATTGCGAAACATTTTTGGCTTCTCATCGCCAGCATCCCTTTGCTCAACCTGACGTCATTATGCAAGACAGTGCACAGTTTTTTCAGGACATTATCATAGCCCGGGTCGCTGAGGAGCTATAGAGGAAAATGTAGAGACAGGAAATAGATAACAGACGTCAAGATAAGCAACCACTATTCCAAACCAATGGGCCTCAACAGTAAAAGGAATAGAGTTCACCAATAAAAGAAGTGCGAATGGTGAAATTTGAAACGATGTGCAGAGTTACATTATTTTAACACGGGAAATAGTCCATGTTTCATCGTATTTATGGCAAATGCTACTGTAATTAGCGAATGCGCCTCATATGGAGAAGGAGTGTTAGGGAAAGTCGGACGTAGCCAATGCCAAAGAAACTTCTAACAGTCAGCAATCAGTTTACCATTATATTTACTCTAAAAGCGTTACAAATTGAACATCACAGTAATTTAACTAACCTCCTTGTACGTCGTGAGTAAACCAGACCGCACTGTCCTCAAGGCGTTATGTAACACCGGAACGAGATCAAGCAAATTCTTAATAGCAATAACACGTGTTATCCTCGTCTCGGCTGTTTGGGGGTTGAGCGAAATTTTGCAAGCCGAAGATTCATTGCAGTGAGATACACTCCAGGAGATTCTTTCGGGTAATACTGCTCGCGCCGATATCTTATCATTTGTCGACGGATCCCGCGCACCTGATTTTAGGGAGAACTCTTTATTAGGTTGATATGTTGGCTTTGGGACATCTTTGGGACCAACTGCTGAATGTGAACTGTTAGCCATAGCCGACAAACCGGTTGGAGTGAACGATGCTTCTGTAGGTGGGCGGCATATCTGAACACATAATGACAAAAGTCCATCGATGTGAGGAAGTTGTCGCAGGATATTCTGGAAGCAAAAGAATAGAGAAATTGTTAAAAATTCTGAATTGAAAAATATTTTTGCTTAGGTTAACTACCGAAAACATAGACTACACAGTGTTCTGTCAGGCGCCGGATAAAGTGAATGCTACTCCCCAGAGGACAGGCTTAATACAACCATGTCGTCCAAGGGTGGACCATTGCTGAAATTGTTTATCTGCAGCACTACTTTACAGGGATAGTTTTTGTGTAACTTATAAACCTCAGTCCTATCCTGGCAGGATTCTGGACAGTAACGTCAACTACACATATATGGACGCATACACTGAGAAACAATCTACAGAGCTGCATGTCCATGACTCAGCGGTCGCAGTTTTTCTGCAGGTGGATACTAGAAACACCAAGTATGAGCGTTAAAGTAACTCGAAGCTATATTACGCACTCACTTGTAAGGCCAACAAAGTTTCTGGAGCAGATGCAAGTTCAGTGATTGCATCTTGTCTTTGCATGATTGTGGGAAAATCTATTAATAAACAAGCAGATGGAGAGAATCACTGGCTTATTTTCATTATGTGATATATGATGTTAATGGGATGTTTTAAAACCACATGCTTGAGAGCATCGATTCTCTGTTAGTCATCCAGGTTTGAATTCACCGATGCAAAAGATAGTGTGACTACATGTGAAACGTGTGAAGGGCAACTCATGGTCATAGTTGACAACAGCAAAACTTTCTTAGTTCACGCTGATGTATGACAGTCACACAACTTAGTGTAAGGGCACTAGATAAGAGATAGAAAGAGGGATGTTGTTAGGACCTAAATACTAAGAATCTCCACATCACCTCAAACAAGTTTCGAGTGACAGTATATCAACAACTGTTTTATATAATTGACTGTTATGGCAAGACTAATTATACTTAATTCACAAACGATCATCAGTAATCAAACAACTGGAGATGGCTTACGTCTTTTACCCTGAGTGGCCAGATCTTTCAGACTCAAAGTAACACGGTTATCACCGTCATTTTATATATACTATGTTTAAACCTTAGAGAGGTGCCTCTTTGTCGCCAGAGATGTTCTAGATAGTGAATAGCGCCTTAGAGAAACGCGCTCCTATCGCACCATCTACACCCCCCATTACCGCCAATGCAGCCTGCATAGTAGACAAACTGGTCAACAACCTCCACAAATTCATTATCCAACATTAAATCTACGAGATCGCGACAGTCTCACAGAAACACTTTACACCTTGAGGCTGCAAAGTGCATTTCTACGCACTTAGCAGAGAGAAAAATAACGTCTAGCATTGATTGTGCCGCTGAAAGTTGTCAAATAACAACACCTTGTCTTCACCATCATAAGGATTAGTCAGTTTTTCACCAGACAGGAGGTCCACGTCAGCAATTTGTGGATACCGTAGGTAGTCCTCCATTATTTCGTCCCTGATAAAATTAGGCGAAAACAGTGGGAGTGGACAGCCTCGACCTACGCCGTTCATGTTGGTTGAAACTGTCCGACATTTCATCGTAAGCCCTAACCTGAGCTGAAGTATGGGGACAGAGTGCTGACAGTACGGTGAGTAGTTTACCTGGAAAGTATTACGCCGCAAGTTTATGGATAAAACAGTAAAGGCAGTAAAAGGTTAGGAGGCAGCAGGTTAGGCAAAGTGTCTCACAAAACGTCCCCTCTAGCGCCCTAACCTTCCGGACTTATTATTGGTGAGTGTACCGTCTGTCTCTCTCCTAATTTCACGGAGGGGCGGAAATCCTGGGTTAGTCACACACATAAGCCTGAAGAGTCCGTCACTGCCCTCTGAGGTGAAGTCGGTTTCTAATTGATTAAAATCCTCAGTAAGCCAAACCTCACGATTGGCAATCACTCGAAGCCTGAACCAACTGCGGGTAATTTTCTGTGCTGAACATCCATTTTACTGATCATCCACCAAAACCCTGATAAAACAGGCACTCTAGCAACGGACCAGTCCATCGCCGCTTTAACAAACCATGTCGGGATTAGACAAACAGTTTCAATAGTACGCCTTTCGTTATTTATCACTTTTCTTGTTCTGTATTGCGTCAAGCAGGTTACAGCTTGTGACTTTGCCTGTGCCACTGAGACCAGCCGGTGACAGAATTTCATTTCTTTATTACTTATGGACATCTATGGATCCGAGTTTTTGTCTCGTGAATAGCAACTGTTTATAGCAACCAGTCCGATATGTTCTCTTTATTACTTACGTGGGTGGTTCCAATTCAAGTGCAATTCTTGTAGGTATTTGCAATCCCTAATTCCGAGTATTGTACCTTCCTCAACTCATTATATGAACTGCCATAAGAAATATTCCATTTGACACCGAACACCACTAGGAACTTCTCTGGGCTCCAATGTTCGTTCATACCATGAACCACCATGTCGAATTCTATAGTACTTGCCATATGAATAGCCTGTAGGATTTGAGCCCAGCAGCTGTTGGGATCTACGGGGTAAGAACTGTTAAGCTTGCATTCTAGGATAGTTTGGTACTTATGCGTTAGTGACATCCCAATCAGTTTATCGACAGGAAGCCATTATGTTCGGTGGGATCATTGCCCATAGATATTAAAAATAAGCCAATGCAACGCCAGCACAAAATTTGAATCTGAGTATGTTTAAACTATAATGTCAGGCTTGAATGAAATTACACCGACCATAACTAACAAGTACGCGGTTTCTCTGAGTCTAGGTAGGGGTTGAAGAAGGAGGCCACCGAGTGAAGCAGACATGTGTGCTATCTGAAACTACTACTGCGTAAGTTGCAACAACCGCTCATTGTCCAAGTGATGTTAATCAAGACCAAACCTGCTGCCTAAACAAGACTCAGCTTAACTAATTTAACTGACCTAGGTTTTCGTAGCTTCGGTCAGATGACTATAACACATTTAGGCACCGACCTCAAAAAACAACCAGATCCGAGTGAAAGATTTCCTGTCAGGGATGTGAATGTAGTCGAGTGTAGTGCAAGTAGATAAGGAAAACATTTTTAAAGATTTAGCGTATCGAGCTGGTCTAAACAGAACCCGCCACGTCGACGGCAGGAGATTTTATCACCGCAGCTGCGGCTGATGTGCTGAGGAACATATCAGCTCTAGCCTGACCGGTGGCGACTACTGTAGAGTCATACAAACTGTACACCCAGTACCGACTAAGCAGAGTAGGCAGTTAGTTATCTACGTTGACAACTGTTCTAGAGTCTGGTCTTTGCAATACAACAGACTTACACTCCTAATGAGTTTAATCCTTGGGCAAGGGCAGCTGTTGGTTTCTCTGTTCCGCTGCAAGGACGTTGAAGGCATCCGCATTAACTACCATTCTAGGCTTGAGCAGCACAATAGGAAACCGAAGAATGGGTGGCAAGAGATGGGGCTTGTCATGTCAGTGTTACAGCGATCATTTGTGCTCTTCGACATTCGCAGAATAAATAATGGAAACTTGGTTCGGGATGGGCTGGCTTTTGAATTCATTAGTAATATGGGGAAGCGTTGGTTGTAGCATGTTTTCGCCTATTCATCTTGCCGCATTCAGTTGATAGGTAGATTCGGTTTCTAAGGTCAATGTAGTATAGAACTAATAGCACTATGAACGTTGACGGTTGTGTGTTGCCTACGGTATTGGGTAGGCGCCAGACCAAAACAGAAGAAGAATTGGGATTCTCAACCAAAACCCTTGGTTCAAAAGCCTAATTGTCCAAGTGGCGGGTGAGTGGTACTGTACAGGAAATGGAACCGCTACTCCTCTGGAATAAATCTGCTAACCTTTTTTCAACTCCCAACTTAAATAACTGTAACTCACCAACCCTCAACTTACAGGCTTATTTCGTATGAGTGAGTCTGGCGCCCTGTTTGACTCAGTAAACCAGCAACAATTAAACCAGGTAGTCAGACCGCGTTAAGACCTAAGTATTCAGTCCAGTAACAACCTCGTTCACATCAATAAGTCCAGGTAGTCACTAGCTCTCTCAGCATGCCGAGCTAGGGGTCAGTTGACTGGTGAGGATTCAATCCAGGACATCAACACTACAGAGTTTACTGTTGGTTGTTTCAATAACGTTTTATCCATTTACTGGCTAACCACCGCGTACACTAGGTCAGCACTCCGCTAAGAGCTCGGTAGCCAGTGCACGACGTGATAAGCAGATAGTCGTATTTTACAATTATAAAGGCTACTCATTCGCAAACGCAGATTTTGATTCGTATATGTTAGATATCGATCAACGGTCGTCGCAGTTTTCTTAATTTGTCAGTTCTTTTCGAGAAGGCACTTATTTTCGAAAGGGTCCGATTAAAAACCTACTCTGTTGTAAGATATCCGCACCAAATTTAGTACGAATGAAATTGTATAGTTTGGGCGTCGTGTTCAACATGTTATTGATAAACAGACTGGGAATAACACAACGTTACGAGCAAGTTATGATACTCTACGTTTCAACCACCTCGGGTGGCCTTCCTCCTGAGGAAGGCCACCCGAGGTGGTTGAAACGTAGAGTATCATAACTTGCTCGTAACGTTGTGTTATTCCCAATCTGTTTATGAAAAACCTACTCTATTTCGAAACTTACGAACAAGTGTGGCTGACGAACAATTTATAGTTTTCGTAGTATCTGCAAACGGTAGTTAGAAAAAACAGATCAACACTACAATTCAGAGTCTATTTTGGCAACAAAGTTTTTGTGGGTTATTAAACCTTGGGATGTTCTCTGGTTTGTTAAAATGAACAACGAAGTCATATTTCCACATAACAGCATGGCGCTGATCATATCTCTTTATAACATACACATTTGCTGCTCATCAAAGAACGCGAAATTTTGTTGGTTTCCACCCTTTAAAAACAATCGATTTCAAAGAAAGACACCACTAACCACAAGGAGGCTCCAGAATGTTTGCACGCAATAATCGGGCCCCTCCCGGTGTACAAGTAAAATTGACAGCTGCGTAAAGTGTGTTCTTTGTCGTGTGATCTGCTGTGTTTTCCACCAGTTCCAATCTAGCCGCACATTTGAAATCTGCAAAAGTGGGTGGTTGTGAAAACTACAACTGAATTATCGAAAGTAAGGGCAAAAATTGTCTATGAGGATTTGTGAATCTTGTTTCCAGTGAGTATACCAGATTTACTTCGGTTGGTATAATCTTCAACAGTTCCTGCCGCTCATTCACGATATTCTGGCAGTCCACACAAGCAATTAGTGTATATTTAGGAGCGCGTTATTTTGTCGCCCAGATCTAAGTAGGCAATGTTCTGGATAGTAACCCGGTCTATGACTGTTTGCATCAAAGTGAAAGATTTCACCTAATAGGACCCATCACGTTCTCTTCCCATGAACTATCAGCGACCGTTATATCTTTATCGATGTATTCGTCAGAGTTTGCACGTAGACAAACGTCTTCACTTCTACCCATGTGTGTTACACCTACGATTTGTCATTCGGTTGAAGAAATACTGCAGTGCTGAATGGTTCCCTTTTTCATGGACTTGTAAGAGTTTGGTTGTCAACTCACTGACTGTTGCTTCTCGTTGTGAAATCTTCGACAATTAGTGTGCGAAGGAAAACAGCCCTTTAACAATCACGTGGTTTGCGGAGGTAACACTGGTTGATTTCTTAAAATAATGAGCGACTTTTGACGAATGCTATTTTAAAAGCGGTAGTCACATTTAAAATATGATATATCCAACTACCATGGATGCTTAGGCTTCTAGTAGCGAATCTCAAACAAAACCTGCTAGCTTAAACTTGAAGACTCCAAGTTAATTGCATGCAGGTATGCGCAAAAGCTGACCACTCGGGCAGTTTCTCAACGGCACCGGATTAAAAGTACCAGATACAGGAGCACCGATAGATATAAAGTAATCATTAGAAAACTCTTTTCCTCTAGGGCACAGCCTTTCGGTTGGTATCACGACTAAGTAACAGCCGTACAGCCCAATAGACTATTTTTAACATTGGCAAGTCATTGGGTATCTTATCACTTGTTCAACGAAATAAGTCAGTACCCTGAAGAATTTACGCTGTCTGAATTTCTCTGTTGTGGAGAAGATTTCTTGTTCCCGTCAGCCAGAAACCTCAGGAGTCATCTTCAAAAGTAAGGGGCGCTTTTAATTTAGTTACTGTTGACTGTACTGAGGGGCTTGCTTGACTTGAACTCCTTCGCCAGTGACTAGGTAACAAGACCCGTAGTTAGTTTCCAACATTCCTCGGTTCGAACCAATCACAGTCTCAACGACTTCCGCGATATCGGCTTCAACTGCAACCTTGTTAGCTTCCAGGGAGAGCACAAAGTAACAGCTTCCGCTATTGTTTAGTGTGAGAAAACTGTAAGCGCAATTATTCTGACATTCAGTGAAAAACGTCAAGGAGGCTGCGGAGTATAACCGAAGTTTATAACCAGTATTTAACGGACGACATGAGGGATCAAAGGATTCGCCACTGAGGAATGTCGATCCAACAGACAGAGGACGACAAGTTGAGCTTCGCGACAGAGAACCAGTAGGCAAACGAATAGAAATGCACAAGAGGTATAAATTGAAACCTCTAAATTATCTAACCGTCAGTAGTCATGCTTCACTCTGCACATTTTCTCCTGCCCAAAGAGAGAACTTGCTGCACTCATAAAAGTTAACCATACCTTTCGCTCTTTTTTTGTAGCTCATACTTGTGTAGTACCGCAACTAAGCACTTCTATCGTTACCGGCCTCAGAGACTAAAAAGTCCAATAATGAAATGTTGTATCGTCAAAGTGAGAGGGTTGTACGGGGTCCCCATGCTCCAAATGCCCATTGCTCGGGCAAGTTAAACAGCTCTTGTGTTTCCCCTTAGTCTACTCCATTCTCCCTATTACCCCGATGTCTACTGTAAGCAGTTCAGTTGTATCCCTGAGCTTATTCAGCTGTTTCAACCTTACTAGTTCTCCACTATTGTCGTAGCCGTCGTTATTGAGTATGTGAAATAAGTGAATTGGCCAGTTCGGTCTGGCGAGTCTAATTTTTCTAGCGGTCTTAACATGGCATATATGAGTCAACCATCCAGCAGTTAATCTGAAGTCTGGGGGAAGGGTTGCATCCAGCTTGTCTTAAGGAGTGGTGACAAAACACCATGGGGTCAACTTCTGTTTCAATTCGAGCGGCCTTTAATCAATGCATTTTCCCATGAAGGCCGGTCCCATTGTTGGTGTTACTCAAGACAGCCACCACCACGGCGGCCCAATACAATTTCAGGAGGCCCTTTTTACTATATCCATCAAAGTTTTCATCTCGCTGTTAGTAAACACTCGCAGGTCAAGCGGCTGCCTGTGGTAAATCTTGACTCCGACCACCTCAGTGATGCTCTTGGAAGCTTCCCAAAAAATCTCAATGCCACCCTCTCCAAACCGACACTGTCAGGCCATCGTCACCAGTGAGTCAGTCACAGCAACAAGTTTTGTGTTTGGATGGCTTCTGGCGCCAAGGATATTTTGTTAACGAAACTGACGTGTGGTGTGCACACAATTGCCGACATCGATGTTGGCGCTCGTCCGCACACAGTGGTTGTCCATACTCAGCTAAATGGCATTCGACAGCGTATTTATTTTAATTCCGGATATTTGTCCATGATTTTTATCTCAAGACGAGTGGTGATCCCATCCCTATTCCGTAAGTATGAAGAAAATAACCCTTAGTAGACATATTTGAACAATTTACCACTCATCGACATTCGAGGTAATCCCATGCACTAGTGTACGCAAATGGCCTTAATTTGAGTCCTCGTCTTTTATCAAACAGTGGAGCTTCCCATGGTAACTCATACGACAACGATCACGCTAAAAGTAACATGGTTGTATATTGAGTATACTTAATCTCACTCTTTCACTAGTGATGTTCACGAGACCGCTGTCCGAGTGTGCGAAAATTGAATTGAGAAAAAGAAAGCCTTTTCAAATTGCACGTTAATTTTAGCCACTTAATGAGTCCAAGCATGCACAAAACCGATGTACCTAGTCTGCTGTTTCGAGAGGGATCATCGAAAAGCTTCCGCTACTTCAACCCTTGTGGTCGGTGTAGATGTAAGTTGGTTATAAGATGGATCATACCCATCTTAGTAGTGGGACGCACCTGAACGGTACCAAATGAAACAACCGAAGAGCAATAAACTGGCTTGTTAAAAATGCAATTGCTAATACAAATACGCCTTTGTAGGACAATTCGACTCAAACTAGCACCTTTGCATAATTAACAGCAGTAAGAGAAATTAACCAGCGCTGATGTACTTTACCGTCTTCTAATCCAGTATAGTTCATAAAGCCGTGCACTGGAGTTGGTTTAACCGAAGAAATGAGTTGTAATCTAAAAATACACCGTCACTGAAGAAAATTCATAATAACCCATGGTCCATTCGTTATCCAAACTCTCAGAATTCCACCACGGTTACTTGCGAAAGTTGATTGATCCACGGACTACAACTCACTCTACGTTCTCGCTGAAGATGAAAAACTCCGATTTTTTTCGAAATATACGCGTGTAGATTGACATATTAACCGATCTCCGTGAGCTCACCTATCATGGTTGTTTGAATGGATCCGGTGAATGTAAATTTAAGCGAGCACGGCGCATGTAGAATAGCATATGATTCTTCCACGTAGTGAAAAAGCGACGCAGCTGCGGCCAGAGAGTAAAATCTGTAACGTGATTCAGATTCGAAAATGAATTCATGAAACAACTCCGGTTAAAAGTGTATTGTTGGAGTGGTATGTTTCTTCGGACTTCGGTATATGAACTAACCTTCCCGCCCTTACGTCATGATTAGTTTGCTATCATGTAAATTCGACAATAGTAAGCTTTATTGGAGAGACGGTGAGAGGAGTAAGGGGCTGTAGTGGAAAGTTGAGCTAGAAAGGGACTCTCCATAATTTTGAATATTTGGAGTGACCTTCGGACTGGTGTTCTAAAGTGTATGTCAATCCGGAAAGCACATCCATAGTGTTGACTTCGTGAACCCACTAGCAGACATACTGGATTATATTGAGTAATTTTCAAAGTTCTCTTCTGATTTTGGTGCTCAAATAACATATGTTGATTGAGGAGGAGGATTGAGTCGGTTTGGTTTGCCACCTGAGCACGGACGTTAGGCCAAAGAATATAAAACCGCAATAAGCCTGTAGTTTTGGAATCACTCCTTCACGAAATCTGCTGGAGGCGCAGTCAAATGACATGTGACCACTCTCCGTTGACCGGTTGTGTAGTATGTTTTCTGTAAACGAAGAATGGTTATTGTTGTCCAAATAAAAACGCCCTAGAAGCACAAACTATTACCAGCAAACAGTGATTACAACCAGCCTATGAAAGTTGGTTAAAAGAAGTATGTTAAACATTCAATATTTTGGCGAATGCGCCCTAGGATGCTAGGGCGAAAAAACGAAATCTGTCAGTCAGTCAGCTTTCACATTTCCTTTTTGGGTGGAAAAACTGATGTCATGTGTTAACGTCAGTCCACCACAACCTCAGTGGATAAGTAGGCGATTTACCAGTGTCCGCTCTCTAAGTTGCTCCGCAACAGATAGTCTCACGAAAACGAAGGCCAATGAGCAACCAGGTTGTTTCAATGGGGGCCGAGGGATTTATGATCATATTTTGAACTCACCTTTCCTTTATTGCGTAAATCAAGGCCAAGTAATCCGGGTGACAATATCTCCGCAGATCAGCAAGCCCTAAATAAACCAATAATCGAAAGTAATAGCCATAATCAATCTCAGAAACGTTTTGATGTTAGCCGCCAATATATTTGAAACAAGAGACAGTGAAAATAAATAGATGGGTTATCAATATTTTTGCGAAAAAATGCGTTTTCTATCAATCGTTCGATGCAATTTGTACTGTGAGGTGAGTTTCCGTGTAAAACGCCGCACAAAACAACACGGCTGTCCGAATGTCGGCTTTATCATTTTATTACCAGCCGGTGATAACCGTTCTCACAAAAATCAGGTAAATGCCAATAGAATGCAACAACAAATTTAATTCAAATAAACCTCAAGAAGAATGGATTACGCGCAAAAGTAAGGAAAAAGCAGCGGCAGCAAATTACTTTGCCATCCTAGGTACCTATGATACATTCAGAATGCTGCACTGGGCCGAGTTCACCTAGTAATGGGAAAGTCAGATGTCTTGTAAGTCTGATCTACATAGCTGCTCAACGTTCTGTTGACACTTACTCGATTTTCGTGAAAACGGTTATTACCGGTTGGTAATAAAAATGAAACAGCTTAAAGGTGTAATGGTCGCACAGATCCGTCATGAGATGCGATTAGGTATTTTCAACACATAACCAGTTACGCTTAGCTAATGTGAATGCTATTCAAAAATACACACTGTCTTCTGGACCTCCATCTAGAAGCCATGTCATCATACCAAACATGATGAGCTGTAAGATTTCAGTCTCTGGGTCGAAATCACGCACTGGCCGTCAAGTTGTCCTCTACACACATACTCAATATGACCTAGGAAGAAACCTGCATGCATGGGACCTGTCACAACCAACGTAATTCTCATACTGAGACTACTACTACTAAGACTACTGTCAAGGTTATGTTCTGGATATATATTAGGGATAGATCGATAAATCAGGATAGATTTTCTGTGGATGCCTCCTGTAAGGACCAGACAGACTTTGTAGTCGAGCCGGTGGAGATACCTGACGGCTGGATCTTCACAGGAAGATACACATGCACCTGACTTCGTGTTTAAAACACAGTTGATATTTAACTTGACAGTGTGTGCTCTCATCTGGTACTTCAATGAGGATATTATAACAGCCCCTAGCGTATACTGCTTATTATTTGAGACGGGGAAATGGTACAATTTGGCAGACATAACTTTTGGTTTGTAGATAAATAACCGTTAATAAAAACAATCATTGTCACTGCCATTGACATTTCATGACTGATTCGTACTCGTGTTTAGAAAGTCCTAGACTTAAGTTAAAAGAATAGTAAGTGAGCGGACTTAGTTCCAAAAAATCTTGTCTAGACTCAGACTATAGTTATCGCGTTGCTTAAACTATGTGAAAGTAAACAACCGAGTTGTAAGCAACAATGAGACGTCATCCGTCCAGCAACTTTTATTTATAGTGGACCTCACTTGTTATTCACGTTAAACCCCTGTGTCATATACTTCGTGAACTTCATTTAGCTTGCCTTCACAATCACTCACATTGACGAGATAACGGACGGAAAATTCTTTGATATTACGAAACATTGGGTTTCCGTAACCAGGTTTAAATCAAAAGAGAAGTTCTGTGTTGTACGACACATATTTCGAGACTGCTTGGCTACGTCACATACGTTCTATGATGTCGTTTAGGTACAAATCAGCAAAAGAATACTGAAAGCGCACAGCGAACAAGCAAAATGTTATTTCACAATCCAAGTCTGTATTGAGTATGTTCGTGTTGTCTTTAGAAATGCGTTAGCCCACTTAATAATTATTAGAGGAACAAGCAAACAGCAGTGATTTGCTGCACGGTTTAGCAGCTGATACTTCTGCAGAACAACTCAGTTTGTTTTAACTACAAGTCTAAAAAAGAGAGAATCTGTATGACGGAGTTTTAAAACGGCCATTTCAGCGTCAAATGAAGTTTTCAGTAGATCACCTTGATCAAACAAGATTTAGGGCAAATGTTAACTACGCCTTGTGATGACAAAAAGTTCTTCTAGAAGTTATTCACTGGTGCGCACGCTGTGCGATTGCGTACAACGCTCATGGCCCAAGCTACGAAATGTGGACAACATGGGTGGGGAATAAATATTTACATTTAAGTTTTGCTTATTGTAAACCCAAGCGTGTTGTTAACGAATCAACTGATATTCCAGATGCAGCTTATTTAACTCAACCCCGTTCGTGCTGACTGCCCTAATCAACCACAAGTTGGAATCAATGAAAACATTCCTGTTGGCAATCTTACCTTGCTTGTCATTGAAGTATGCCCGGTGAACTCCGAGTATTGGCGAAGTTGTGCGAAAACCCTGTAGGACGTGAAACAGTTTTTGCATCGAGTTCGAACGTTCGAGAGCCGAGTGTGGTACAATGATCTTGAATAAGCAGAAAAAGAAACCATCCCACCGATAGGAACTTCGATCATTCTTTTCACTGGGATAATCTGAGTGCACATTTACTGGGTTACCCTAATGGACTACATAGCTCTTACGGAAGACATTTCGCGGTCATTAGTAATTAAACTAAAGGCTTCAACCACACTTCAATTTCTCAAAACTGTCCTCCTGACCAACGTACCTGAAAAATGCAGCATATCATCCATTAAACATTTGAATTTGCATGAACACAATTGTCATTTCGCAAGCGTCTGACTTGCGACTGACCATATGACGTGAAAACAGTCTTTTTTGACTTACCTCATTCGGACACAATATAAGTAACTTTACAAGTGTTCGACTATAGCTACTGGTGTCGCGAAATTGAGAAAGCTCCACATTGGGACTGAACAGATCGATAGCTGCAATCCCTATCTCTCCAGCTGCGTTACCTCGCCCCTCTACAATGCCTGCAGGTGACAAAATAAACACGAGGAACAACTTCTTAATAATCAGTTAGTTTGTCCAGCCAATGTGATGTAGTCGGATGTCAACACGTAAAACAAATAGACATTAATTGAGTTTATTTGTTCAAGTTGTGTGAAAATTATTGGTCTTTCCTAGATCAAAATTGCCTAGTGGCTGATGCACCGCTTGAGTTGCCTGGACCATCTATTCAGTTGGATATACAGACCCTTCAGCGACAAGAAGATTGTCACACACCAACGATTCAGTACGAAATGTGTGTATCTATTACCTTCGTGCTCTGCATGTTTATGGTTCCAAATAACAGCAACTGTTCTAAACTATACTAATTATTACAACCCCTGTTAAAATGTTCCACCGATTTTGGAACGAGATCTGAGCACGTGCCATTGACTACGGATAGGTTAAATTCACATTGCTAAACGGTGAGTCTTCTCCGATGCTGACAGTTCCTGAGATATTGAATGCGACAAAAAAGGAACGAATTCCGGTGTTAGATATTTTTATTGTGGCCTGCCAAACAGGCTGCGTAAATATTCACCTAGAAATTGCGGTATTTATCACAGAGTACTTTTGCTGTGTGGGCCAAAGTAGATAATGTGGACACATTGCAGTGGCTTACGTGGTGAACGCTCTGGGAGCGCTGAACTCTGCGCTTTATTGCGCTGGTACATTTCGCTAACGTTTCTGTGTCGTTTCCGGTGCCAAGTCTACTGTGGGAGATGTGATGACACAATGAAAACATGGATTGCTGGGGGAACAAATTTTATCACTAACGACAGATATGTGCAGTTTGATCTCCAGGTAAGGGGTATCTATCCGTCCAGTGGTTTCTTTGTTTTTGTGTTTTGGAATTCCATCTTACACAATTGCTAGGACTCCCAATTTCAAACGAGAGGCTTAGCTCCCCTGTGTAGACAGTCGTGTTATTTTGGTATTCATATCACGAACCAGAAATTGACACACAAATTAACTCATCTCGTCACGGAATAGTACGCATGCGGGAAGCAGCTGAGCAAAATGAATTTTGAAGTATAAGAGGTTACAGGAGGTGTGCTAGAGAAGAAATTAAAATTGAGCGTGATCACTCAGAACAGTAAATCATGATCGTACCTCAGGTAATCATTATGCGGAAGCTGCGGTAATCATTGTAGTAAATCGTACAACACAGATCCAGATTCACCTAAACACTCAGCTTCATCCGATCGGAAAATTTTCAATGGACCCTTTATTCATATAGAAATCCGAGTTTTACAAGTGGCTTATCCTGGTGGATTCTTTTTCATAGAGCAACGTACATTGACTTGAAGTATATCACGTTCATTACTCTTTCACAACTCTTGAAAACCTTTAATTCTGTTCCTCCAATTCATGAACACGTCCAGTAAGTGACTTTCAGCCTTTTGTTTCATGTTCTTTCTTTTCTGCTACCTTGGCGTGGTGGTCAGGCTTGTGTATTATTTTGATCCGACGGGCTACACTGACTGGAACTTCGGCTTCTCCAGGTTCCACCGTGTTATGTAAGCCAATCCCAAGCAGCCAAACAAGAAGCAGCTGAGCTCATAGATTTATATGGCGCACTACTGGCTGAGTAGGAGTGTTTAGGCAATGAGGCACTGATCTAAGAATATACGGCAGGACTACATTTATAGCTCCAACACTGCTGTCTTCCAAGTACGGAGAGAGGGGGGTGGAGAAGGTATTCTCCAAAAACGAACACTTCGATCTCCCATCGGTTGACGGTGACCGCCGGCGCACTATTCTTTAGAACTGAGAAAAACATAAATTCTCAAATGGTTGTTGTAGCTCACAAAACATCTGCTGCATAGAGTAATAGTTAGAATGAGTTATCAGCATCTTTTACCGGACTCTGGGGCTGGGTGACATCTCACTACCAAATAAATGAGGCGTTAGAGTCACTGACTCCTGGTGGGGGCCCCAAAAGGAACTCCTATTTCCTCCTGTTCTACGGGTCATTTTTTTAACCAGAGACACATTCTGAGATCTCACGTGTTAATCTTAGACTTGCGCGTTGATACAAAACGTAACCCGTCGGAACATGGAATGTGTGCACGCTGCTATACCGGCGTGGCTCCGGGGTAGGCTAGAACGTCGTCCCATATTGATTTCCATAGAACTGAGCCGCTACGGCATCCATATCGCAGTTTTGAATGAGACTGGCCTCGTAGATCACAGTAACTTGCGAGTAGTATGTGCTGGTTAAACCCTCTACAGGATCAGCTGCTCGGTGGATGGTGCTTCGGAGCATGCTGTCTGTTTCGTAGTCGCTGACCGCATCAGTGGATTGATGGTGGGCGAATTGTAAGGAGTCAGCTCTCGAATTCTGTCCATGCGTTCGAGACTCGGTCGAGGTGAGTGTGCCACATTCGTTAGTGTTTATAGTCCAACTGTGTGTCACATTGATGATACGAGGGAATAATTCTTTGTTCAACTGTCTACGACAATCCGACGCGAATCGGTGTCCCGGCGGAGAGTCCTCGAACCCCACAGCATTAGTCCAGTCAACAGGAACAGTAATCGTCTGCTCTACCTGTGTGCTACTAACGAGCTGGCTATAACGAACATCCGATTCCATCTGGATGCGAGTGACATCACGACATGGAGTCGTCCACGAATTTAACATCAGCATTTGCTTCATTTTGTGATTGTGTGATAGCTCGAGATTCATTGAGTAAGTATCACTCACGTGATGCGCAGTGCTGAATGCAGAACAGATCATAGACTGGTCATGACGAGATTATTTACCCACGTGTGCAAGCCTGTTTATTATAGATCATGCGGACAACGACAGAAGTTGGATGCCAAACGACTGGTGAACTGTAAGACGAGAGCTGCTTCTCAGTGTGCCGGTGTTGCTTGCTTGCAAGACGCTGCTGTATCCACTACCTCCAGAGAGTATGATGCAACAGCTAAAGGAACAGACGAGGGCAGCAGCCGCCCTGATGATTGGTGTCGAACGCCAGAAGCGTCCCGACTGGTTTGACGACAACAACGCAGTTATCTCCAGTTTGATATAAGAGAGGAATTCGGTGTTTGCCACCTCCATAACGAGTACAGATAATGAAGACAAGACAGCGAAATTCCAGAGTATTCGCGTTCACATGGCCGATCTTGGTTGTGGACTCAAGGACGATTGGTGAAGGGAGCAAGGTGAACGAAGGCAGGGCTACGCCAACCGCCGACAGCACAAAGAGTTCTAAGATTCGCTCAAGGCGATTTTCGGTTCATCCGCCCAATGTATCAAAGTACCAGGTGACGTGAACACTGGCTATCCATACACCCAGCCTGAACTTCTGTTGATTCGAATGTTACATTATTTTTCAAAAGACCAAATCGCATACTACCACCAGAAGTCAACCAAGGAACAAATTTTCACGGTCTCCTTATGTAATGTGTTATAACCCTGCCGGCAGTACGAAATCACAGCACGAAACGTGAGGACGTACAATGGATTTTCTGCCATTCATAAGGTGATCACAAGGAATGTAACATGTTAACCATAAATGTGACCAGTCTGACAGTCGACCAATCAGAAAACAGAAAACTCATTTTCATTTGATCGCAACCATCGCATTCAAATAGACTTTGCAGCCAGCCTCTTTCAAACAGAAGCACTAGACTTGAGCTCCGCTCTCATTAGAGCTCGTCAGTAGTGCATAACGTTGCTACGGCCGGGATTTGAACTCCGGCCATTTCAATCCTGAGGCAACCATGTTAACCACTGCGCCAATGACCTCACATTAGGCACGAC
Source organism: Paragonimus westermani (assembly GCA_008508345.1). Lineage (NCBI taxonomy): Eukaryota > Metazoa > Platyhelminthes > Trematoda > Plagiorchiida > Troglotrematidae > Paragonimus > Paragonimus westermani. The sequence continues at coordinate 81,760 of QNGE01000664.1, forward strand.
CGAATGATCAAATTTGAACGCCCAACCACTCTCGCTTGTGAGCAACGATCAGGTCGCCCGATCGTCTCGAGAGGAGGATCCAATCTAACCAGACCACAAACGGCTAGTCAGAAAATAAGCAGGCGATAGGACAAAAGTACATGACCATCTGTAACAGTGGGAATGTGTCCGCAACATACCCGTCATCAGCTCCGGTCCGAAGAAAGTTAACAACTGTTTCTTCTGCAGTGTGTTCCACTTACGATCATTCTGTCGATTTCGCGAGGCTGTATGCCATTTATGTGGTAAATCTGGTCACATTAAAAAGATACGCAAAGATAGGAAATGTTGCTTGAGTCAAGTTAAAGGAGCACATGCCGTAGAGCTATCTAACATTGTCTATTCATTGCAAATGAGATCCAGGGCTGAGCAGTATATTCGTAGGTGCTTCAAGTTTAAGTCAGGGGGTATGTATGAGTTCATTGTGAACACAGGAACTAGAGACTCCACTATTTCAAAACCACTAATAGATCACATGGCCCTTGATACTAAACTGAGATCAACAATGGTTGAAATACATGGGGTTACTGGTCATCGTTTAACTCTGATAGATGAGACTGACGTACTGGTGGTTGATAATGGTTATGAACTGGCTCCATTACGATTTTTGGTGTCAAAAGGAAGTCCAACCATCCCAGGATTGAAAGCTTTGAGACAGCCCAACTGCAATCTTCCGTTAAAGGCTAGGTGCAAGGATGGTCTAGATGGACAGTATCAGTCCCAGTTACGTAACCTGCTTGTTCAGTGTTCATGTAGTGCTAGGGGAGTGAAACTGGAACCATCAAGGGTGTATGTGCAAGGAGACCCAAGTTTTCTGAAACGCCGAGTTTGTTCTGTCCATCTGAAGGTCGTTCCAGCTAAAGGCTGCAGAGAAAGCGGCGAAGATTGAGGTCAACAAAGTTAACAGGGAAAAGAAACAAAGCAGTGGAGGAAGCAGAATGATCCGTACCGGGAGAGTTCAATGTGCCGAGAGATGCAGCACGATTGGCAGACGTGAATGCAGAGAGTTTTAAAAGAGGGAAAGGCTTTAATCAAAATCTACTCGATTCACCGCTTTTCCAAACCCCGACACAACAGAAGATTCAACAAACGTCGCGTTAGAGATACCACGTCAGGATTGGATGGACAATCTCAGTTTTACGCCTTGCAAATTTTGCTAATTTCTTCGTTCTGTATTGCGCCAATTAACGTATAGCTTATGACTATGTATACGGTAGTACGATCAGCCAATGGCAGACTGATTTCTTTATTACAGTTCTACAAATTCGGCGTCTTGTCTCGTGAATAAGAATTGCATACTGCACACAGTACGAGATCTTCACCTTATTACTTGCGTGGGAAGTTTCAGTTGGAGTGCAATTTATAAGACTACTCGAGGTCCCTAGTTCCAAATGTTACAGAAAACCTGGTGCAAACGTTTTGCTAGCTTATTAAACCATCCTGTTACCAGTGATTGGGCGACCGTGAGCAGCCTGTTGCAGCAAGCTGTCAAATCTTCGCTTGCTGTGGCTCTGGATTTGCCGAAGTCGCAGAGAGCGGTTAGATAGCTGCAAAATGAGAAGGCTGCAGATGAGGATAAACTATCATGTTAAGCTTTGAAGACTATTAGGTCAATGTTGGAACGTGCTTTGCTCCAGGTGGTTCACTTCATCTGGCAGCAGAAGGGAGTCCTCCGAGATTTCCAGGATGCCTTCATTGTACCTTTGTTTAGAGGTAAAGGTAGCAGGCAATGCATCGAAAGCTTTCGGAACACCTGCTTGCCGAACTACGCTGGAACGATGCTCGCATGACTCTTTCTGAACCGTCTGAATGCGGACGTTTTGGAGGCTGATGTTACTAGGGATGAACAGATATTCCAGGCTAATTGTAACAAGGCCTACTTGGGTTTTGCTGCTCAACAGATTCAGAAGTGTTGGAAACACAGACAGTCCCACTACGACACCTTTGTGGATTTCACCAAGGCCTTTGAGTCCTTGAATCGCGAAGAGTTGTGAACAGTGTAAAGCAAGTTTTGATGTCCATGTATGTTTATCACTGTGATTAGGAGGTTGCATGTTGTTATGAAGGTGAAGGTACAATCGTGTGCACTGACCTCTGATAATTTTAACGTTGTCGCTGGCATAGAGCATTGTGGTGTCCCGGCCCCTATTTGGTCTACACTCGACTGCCGTGCTAACAGTTGCTTTTCGAGACTCAGCGGAGAACGGGGTTTGAGTGGCGGACGGATGGGCTTTTGCTAACGCGGAAAACAAGTTTGTATCGAATATCAACAAAGGCAAGACCTTTACTTTTCTTCAGTATTCTCCGGGCGGAGGTGCTGTTCCTGCACGTGCGTCTCAGATTCGTATCGTTGGATTTGTCGACAGTTGCGCAGACTTTTGCTACTTGGGTGGCAACCTTTTTGTAGATTTGTTCGTAAATTGTGAGTTGCGAACCCGCGCGGCGAAGGCCAGTTCTGCTTTCGGACGTTTTGAAAGACATGTCTGGAGAATCACGGTCTGAAGATGGCCACCAACCTGTGTGTCCACCGCTCAACGGTTTTGTCTGTTCCGCTGTACAGCAGTAAAATTTGTACACTGCATCAGCGGAAAGTGCCCTATGTTAGCCGTTTCCACTTGCAATGTCTAAGATGCGCCTTGGTTACTCGTTGTTCGGATATTGTTCCGAACAATGAAATACTGCAGCTAACGGATATGGACGGAATGGAATTCACGCTGATGCAGAATCAGCTTCGTTGGCTAGATCATACCAGTCGGATGAGCAATGACCTTATTCCGAAGCAGCTGTTGTACGGGCATGTGACATCGGGTAAGCGAAATCATGGTGGCAAACAGCAGAGATACCAGGATGTTGTCCAGGTAAATCTTTCACGTCGTAAAATCGATTTTAGGTGTTGGGAAGAGTTAGCGTTGGAGTGGACGGTCTGTAGAAGTATTACCTGGAAAGAGGTCCACAAGTTTTGTCAGCGGTTATTGTGCGGCTGTGATGTGAAGCGCGCGGTACGCAAGGGAATAATCGGTACCATTGGTCGTGGTGGCTTGTCTATATAACGGTGTGATGTGTACGGCCTCAAATGCGCGTGCCGCTCGGGATTAATAGGTCACCAAAATACTCAGTGCATCATCAGTGAAGAGAAAATGAGTAGGTTAGCCGTCGTTTGGCAACTCACCCGCTCACCTTCTCAGAAAACTGGGTGTCTGTGGCCTCTCACCTTTCTTTTTCTTTAGCTTTTTCGGCGTAATCTATAGCGAATGCTTTGTCCTTTCTTCAGTTCAACCTTGCATTGTGCTTTTCCTTCGCATTCTCTCCAGAATACGCCAGTGGATACTTTTGTAATGAAGCACTCCACGCATCTTATTTCAGATACTTCTTCTTTCTCGTTTAGATATCCTCTCAGTTTATTTCCCGTGTTAGCCAACCAACTGGTTACCAACAGTGGCCGGCCGAACAAAAAGGTCTCGCTCACAAGCCCATTTGTCTTATTCCTTTGGATTTACATTGAATTTGTGATGTGTGAATCGGACTGGAAGTGGCTCAGTGCAAGCCACTTGTGATGATGACTATGCGCAGGTGTCCTTCAGCTTGAGTAACCGTGACAAGCTAATCCGAAACCGTTTTCACCAACCATACTTCACTCACGAAGCACGTTTAGAATGAACTGTTCAGGCCCAAACTGATCTTTGACCACCACCACTATCTTCGTAGCAACACCTACATTATCAATGCTCCTGAGTGGATAGCGCGAAGCTTGTAGATAAATTGTGAATGAAAACTACTTGGAGGCATAATAGAGGCCGACTTAATCCACACTTATCACACAAACTCAACTCATTTCAACCGGTCATGAAAAACAATAAGTCAGCTATGGCTTTAGAAAACCATCAGATTGCTAGGATTCGCTTAACCGTTAAAGATGTGGAAACTTGCTCAGTCCACTGATAAATATCAGCAGTGACTAACGGTGTACATAACTGTTGTATTAAACGGACAGGCTGGAAATGAGAGTGCATGTCTTGCGACGGCTCATCAATCAGTAAGCTACTCAACGTATTGTCTTCACCGTTGACTAGTCATAGAATCCGGGGATGGATATCCGTTGTACCTATTTATCCTTACTTAACACTGGCAGCAATATCATGTAGACTCCATGGTATTGATTAAATAGTTGACCCTAAAATGCACAGTCAACTCCTGTTTGTATAAATTAAATTATGCATTCATTGTTACCTACAAGGCGCGCGACGGAAATGATAGGATTAATTGGCGCTTCGGGCAAATGGTGGAACTGAATTTCGCCTAGACCTCAAGTAGACGTGTCCGATTACGTAATGCGTGGATCCTATAGGTTGTAATGTAACAACACGGTTGAAGATAAAGGGTTATTTTTTCCTTGTCAAGCGGTGTTCATGCAAACTATGTCAAGCTGTGTAGTGAAGTGGTCGATGAATAGAGTGCAGTTGACAAACTTGGGAAGTAAAGTCGAGTGAGATAATATCCCAGCACCCACAGACGTTTATCAGCTTCCTCAAGTACGAGCGTTAAGTGACTTCAACTATCTCATGTGAAGCATATGTGGGCCGCTTTATTCTTATCGACAACCGGAATAGCGTGTCTGTGTTAGAGAAGAATATTATTTGAATCCTTACTATTCTCATTTCCCGATTCATGTTTCACCACGATAATCTGAATTTTTATATGTTCGTCAAGTAGTAGGTCACTCAAATATGCACCTGTGTGTGGTATACTTTCCATGAAATTGCCAGTAACAATCTGACATAGGACAGTATGAACTGTGAGTATGGTGGGTGCGCAAGAATATTCATTGAGTTCAACCATGTAGTAAGCACGGCTGAATATCGGTTTTGTAGAATTTCCGTCGTCTGCTAGATGTACATGAAAATTTTCTATAAGAAGCAAAGAGCACCTGTCAAAAACGGAATTACAAACGGTAGTGAGGATAAAAGTTTTGCGACGAGACAACAGATTTAGTAACAATAAAATCCCAAACTCTCCGCTCAGACTGATGCATTGAGAGAGTCGCAACCTAGACTGGCAAGCAAGCCAAGCACTGTATTGTCGATTTCCCATCACCTATTAATGTGCACGCCGTGAAAAATTGAGTCGGATACTGTCCCGTATTTTGAGAGTCCTTCGAAACTTTTCAAAATTATCTAGTTCTCCCCATAGAATTGACAGAAACAACCGAAGTGTTTCATTAACTCCAGAGGTTTGAAAATTTGCCAGTAAGACTGTGGAAAGTGGACAATGCCGTTTAAAAAGTGTTTTAATACGAAGTTTGGTCGTGTGCTGAAGTAGTATGCTTGACTGAACGATATATCTGTAGCAGCCACACGGTCAGCTGTCTGTATAGCGACAGCAACCAAATTGCATAGAGAGTGAAAGCGGCAAAGAATCTGTCCTTCATCTGTCACCTTACTATCCCCTAAAAGGTGCTTGTCTCTCTGAAAACTGCAGGCAAATTAATACCAAGCGTTTGAGCTTAGACGTGCATCTTCCATCTACAGCGTTGGATTCTCACAATCTATAATGTTTTTGATCTAGGAGCTGTGCTTTCCATGGTTGTGTAGCATTAGATATTCGTGGAAACCGACAACGTATTGCTGATGATGATGAAAAGGAGGAATCATGTCATTTAGCACTTATGGGTAAAAATAACAAAACTTGGCTGAAAAATTCAAGCTACTGATGAACTAAAAGACAGGCCCGCAGAAACGGTTGTGAGAGGCAAAATCCTGTGGAATCATCTGTCAAATATATAAATAAGGAACTTTCGAGTGATTCACTTTATGAGACAGTTTGTTCTTGCAAATGTCAACACAACGTAGAACAGCCTGTATTAATTCTAATTAAGCGATATAAAAGCTTCCACTTCTGTGCAATTGACAAAACGACAAACGATACTTTCAGGAAACGGATCATATACGGTGGCGTCATTGCACGTTAACAAAGACGTGATAAATTCCCTTGCTCTTGAAAAGCACCTACACTTACGCACTTTTATTTTTGAGGCAGCATGACATTTTACAAGCCATATTTCGGAAAGCAGTTGGTATGGAAGTTTGCTTTTTATTTTTACTGAAATCAATCGGCTGTGTAGGTTCCCCTTCATATCCTTTCCAGTTGAAACACCAACAGGTAAGAACCTGACAAGTGGATTCTTAAGGCAAGCCGAACTATTGCATGAACAGTATGCATTGGGTTAATGTTAGTCTTTTAAACGGTCTAACCCGAACTGTTGCCAACCAAAATAAACCTCAGTAGTGAGCTTCAAATACTTCCCCCAGTTAGTTTAAGTTAAGCTGGACGATAGAACGATAATTGCACTTATTGTGAATAGGACTGCTCAAACTCGAAAAATACTACGCGACTAATTGAGGAAAGGAGCCACAGTTGTTACACTAAGAGGGAGGATGTCATATCAGAAAGTGATTACATACCACATGGTTGACATTCTCACCATCTTCTACATCCTTTTACAAACGAAGCTTACTTTGAATTCTTCTTTTAAATTCTAAACTATACGTTATGTTTTGACCAAAACAAATAGAGCAATTTCCCCATTTTATTCCGGTTGATGAAACTTTACCTGAGCTATCTGTAGAAAAAAGAGAAACGGATTTCCAGCTTGCTGTCATTAATACTGTAATACCACAGACATCAACCGATTAAATCACATGTATTGCACGAAATCTGTACATTCACTAATCATTTAATACAATGTCTTCGTCTATATTATACGTTCAGTCATCACTCGACACGGGTGCTAGGATTGTTTTCAAGTCCTGGTAACGTTGCAACTTCTATCAAATGTGGACCTGTACCGTTCAAACTTTGGTAGCCTCAAATTTGTTATAACATCTAAATCCTTCCGAGAATTTCTGAATTTACACTCTGTCTACGAAAAGATCTTTATGTGAAATAATGACCAAGTCAGATTGGGCGCACGTATTTTGTTGAGAGAGGGAAATGCTATTTTGACTCTTCCACTGAAATCCATCAGCGCGTCCAACGCCACAATGTCCTGTATTAAAGAGTCTGACGTGTGATTTTCTCCACTGGAATCCTTGGGCAACTAAACCGCTTTTAAAACGTAACACATTTCCTCCTTTTCAAAAAACAACTAAGGTGATTGTTTACAAAGTCGTTTTTTAACTATTGGTTTTTATAAAATGACAAAGGCAAATCTGTGAATTCAAGAGGTAAGTCCAGCAGCACACCACACGATTACGAGTGAACCATCCTGAAAAGCCAGAAGCCTCAACGTAGTTACTGATGAAATTACACACAAAACAGCACCTCAATGTATCAGCATTTTTCGTATTTTGAAGTGGTACACAAAAGTCAACTAAATACTTTCGTGAACCACATTCATCGAAGATAAGACACTCGTGAGATAGTTTGTCCACATAGTTAAACTTGGTTGCCAAACGTTTACGAATTTAAAATCCAAAGTTTGCCGTCCATCAGTCAGTCTTCAAACAGACAGGAAAACTTGAGCACGTCGACAAAATGGGGTGGCTTAATTCACACTGCCATGAGTTCTTTCGTATACAATTCCCTGGGAGAATATCAATATTACGTATTTTAGCACCAACCAATTCAAATTTCCCCAAGTTGGCCACTTTTCCCACTGAATAATTGGGTCATTTTTGCTATGTGCTTGATGCGGGTATAGACAAATAGTTTCCCATCGTGTATTCTGATCAATTCTTTGGCGGGATGAGCCGCGAAATATTTAAAACAAACCATATGCGATGATGAAGTAACATTTGCTCTGTAGCTTTATCAATGAAGAGAGCCCAGTACTCGTGAAAAACTAACGAAACACGAATGAAACAAAGTAGTTATCGATTACTTTGAGATGGATTTGCCTCATACCAGGAAAATTGTATACTCAGATCCTGTTCTCTTGTGAAGGACGCGTTCTCAGGTGAGCAAATTGATACAGAGAAGAGGGAGGCTTTTTGACTAGGGATATTTTTCTTGCAAACAATGGTCGACAGCTGTGTCACCCTGAACCCAGTAGTTTACTGAAGCGCATGAAGATGGAATGCTGCTAAAGTCTAGTGCACAGCCAAACGAGCAAATAAAAGTTATTCTTTACCAGATCACCACTTCAAACAGGCCGAATTAAAACCGGTGACTGGAGTAACCTCATCATCCTGAAGATACCGCTGGTCGGTGTATGTGATGAAGTAATAAATATACATTAAGTCATTTGGTCAACAGAATGCTTCATGTATCTCGAAGTATGGACTTCCAGCTGCTAAAGTGGTTACTGGCATCTCAAAAGATGAAGAATTACCAAGTTTATAAGATGGCGGACTGAAACGCACTTCGTGAAGCAATTTGTCATGCCACTTTTTGAGACTCAGGGATAGTTGCGATTTCTCCCAGACAATGAACTAACCTAGCAATAAAATAATCTCTTGTCATCATATTTTCACATCAACTTCCTTCCTGTAATGTAACCGCAAACTGAAAACTTCTGAAGTATCAGTGTGGAAATCTTAAGAAGATTTTCTCCACTAAAAAGCGTTTGTGTATTTACGACAGCAGCACCCGATTGGAAAAAATAACTTACTAACAACGACGTGAGTTTTAATTCTGCTTGCGGTGAAGGAGGGTGTAGCACAGTATTTCGACGATCCGGTCATCTTGTCGGTTTGCGGGGTCTTCAGTTTGGCAGAAGAAAAACGTGGGCGGATTTTCAATGGAACTGAACGCGGCAGCTTAGGCTTCGTATATCTCGGTTGCCACGCGTAAAACGACAGCTTCCGCTTCCAACAGTGTTCGGCCCTAACCATGAACAGCATAAAAATCTTTTTTAAAAAAATTCTAGAAAATAACCTCATATTGCACCGAATTTCACAATCCTAATTCGGCCTGATTTTCTAACTAAGTCTATTCAATCAGTAGAAGTTTTTTGCCGCATAGAATATATACTTTCATTCATAGCATTATAAATATCTACCTCAGTGTAATTAGTATGTACATGAGGGGAAAAGTGAATACACACTGTAAGCAACACGGTATAACCCAGTGTAGCAGCTGCCTAGGCAGTTCACATAAGAAGTTTGGTCCGCCGACTAGAATTATTAAACATCACACAATAACAACCATGCATTAAGTTGCCCAACTTGCTAGATCCGGTTACTGTCTAAACATCGTTAAGAACATAGCATTATCGGTTACAGTAGGCAACTTTTTTTATTAGCTTCACTTCACTGTACATTTTAGGCGTTTTTAATTTCCAGTCTACTTTCTTTTCAGATAACCTAATAAGTTGTAATCTCCGGCCTGAGAATGGAAACAAGAGCTCGTTCAGTGCCTTGCCAGCTTGATTTCCTTTCGTGGAATGACAAATATTGGGCAGTTATCTGTCCAATATTGGATTTATACATACGACATTACGAATGAGTAGTAAGACTATGATTATGCATGTAACGTTAGCACATTTCGTCTAGCAGTTACGTGCAAATTAGTCAAATATGCGTACGGAGCGTTCGGTATACTGACATTTCACAAAGAAATCCGAAGATGCGTCGCGAAAACTGCAAATTGATTTAAAAGCGTTCTGCAAATTAATCGAAAAAAACAAAAGCTACAACAATATATCCTGGAAACCATCGTCATCACACAACTGCTGATTCTGTAGCGACCAGCAACGGTATAGCTTCTATTAGTATCCGGCTACATATCTTTCTCCTCATTCGTTTGTTTTGCACTCATGATTCTACGTACGCCCACTGCAAGAGGCCTAACATTAACTCAGTACCACCTCCTGCGGCCAGTAAGCATTGAGGCTATTGTCCAAGGGCGACGAAACATCGTATTATATAGTGCTTCCTTACGTAAGCATGGGAAATGCTATCAGTCACGCGCGGCTAACTCGAAATTTGGTTTAAATTTCCTCGCTGTCATTGTCCATTCGTATTCTTGCTATCATGTTGCCCAGTGTATCAGAAATTATGTATGATCATTGCTATTCTTTGTCGAATGGCATAACTCATTGCGTGTTGTATTATTCGTGTTCGATAGTATCCGTGCTATTTTTTAGCCTCTGCATACTACTCATCCTTGTCGACAATGACACGTGTCAGATCTAGCAGTGCTGGAACTCAGCAAAAAGTCTGTAGCAGCAAGCGCCTGCGGCTGGTATTGATGTAAAATGTCCGTACAAAACGGCATGCTGTGCTACCAGTGTCAGAAGTGGTATCACTTCAAGTTCATTGGTCATAATTGCATAGGATCTAAACGGTATATGGAAACTCAGGTGTGAATAGAAAGTCGAACTCTGAAGAAAAGGAAAACAAATAACTCACAATAGTTCGTGGAGGCACGTTGGTTTAGCGTTCCACTACACCAAATGAAGATTCTCCGCTGATACTACTTGTCGTGTGTCCCCCAGATAGTCTCGATGTCACGGCCGGGATAATTCCAACGACAGATGAATAGATAAATAAATTTGCCGAACTAAACGGTTGATTCCGCCGAATTCTAACTCTTCCAAAGATTTGTACGCTACCGACCCTGAACGCGGACAGAAAACAGAACTCGCGAACTCGGAAGTGTAATTTTTAAATTATTGGTTAATCTTTGGATCGATTAACCTCGTTCAAACATCATGTGTAAATGTGAGGTTGCAGAAGGTGGGAAGGCATGAATAAAAGTAAAGAATATGAAGTTGAAAATAATGTACAAAACGCTACATAACGTACACCAGTGCAAACAGCTGGCGTCTTCATCTCCCATTCACATCTTCATGAGTTGCATGTTCAATAAAATCCAAGGCACCGCTCCGCAACTGACTAGTCTTACACGCACCACGTCAAGTGGAGTGACGCAGAAAACCTGCGACTGTAAATGCAGGACTCTTCTTAGCGCTGTAGCTCTGATTCTTCCATGGAGAGTAAGATAGAGGAGTACCAACGGACACTGTCCAAAATGAAACTGAAACTACATTCTCTGGATGAGTATATAGCGCTCGATCTCCCTGGTGTTGCAATCACCAAGAAAGCAGTTGCCCTATCAACTGCATACATAGAGGAGGCGGTAGTAAAAATGAGGGGAAAAGCTCTTAGGGAAAAGATAGTTGTTTTATGGAGCCACTTCCCTACAACCTCTTCTTCGACCAAGCTAGCTAAAACAGTCCTACGGACTTCCTTCTCCCTGGATGTCACAAACCTGGTACTTGCGTATGGGCTGCCGGCCAAGACAACAAAAAAGTGACTTGGCCTTTTGGTAACTTCGTCAGTCATGCTCAGCCCCGAGGTAGTTGTAGAAAGAATAGAGAGTTTGGAGTCCGCCAACGCTCATCTGAAAGGCGTATCTTTTGGCCGCTCCTGGCAAGAGAGAGCGAGACGCGAACAGCGGACTAAGACTAGGTCACAAATCATGGCAGGCCAGAAGCAACAACTGGAGACTAAATCGTAGTGTCTGCTCCCGAATTATCCCTTCAGACCCTTGTGCATGTTGTGGAAAACGGAGACACCGTCTGTAAGGTCGTTCCAACGATCAACGCCTCAGGCACAGGCACGAGCATTGAGGGTACCGACACCACGTAAAAACCGTCTTCAGAGTTACCCACCCCGAAACCCACCAAACTGTCCAGCAGAAGACTCTTCCTCCCAAGAATTCGGAACGGATGCAACTTGCTAGGACCGCCTCGTGCAACTCAAAATGCATTAATTTGGCCCACCCTCATAAATATTTCTTTCACTAGCTCCATAACACAGTGCCCATTGCCATCTTTCAAACCCCGCACTTAGCAAACGAAAAAGTCCAATTTTTCGTGGGTGAAAACTTGCAAACACCCTCCCAAGCAGCGGAATTTGACAGGGGCGCAGAGATCGCAAGTTACAGCGCCAAGAATGCTGATCAAACGCCCGGTAGGGTCGCTGACCTACGCACAGGTGGTGATATCGCGCCCACAGCCTCGGAAGAACAGACAAAGTCCAGCCTCACCACTCCCCTTAATTCTAGGCCTTCTATCCCATGCTCTTCCTTACACCATCCTTTCTATCTTCTCACAAAATCCAGCGAGGAAGTAGTTTTCAGATGCGTGTATGCGAACTGTCTGAGTCTGTTTAATAAATTGTCGGAAATCAGACAGTTTACTCATGACGCCCAACCCCACGCGTTTGCCTTCACGGAGACCTGGCTTACAGGTAATATCGGTGACATTGGACTGAGTGTCTCGGGATATTCAGTTTACCGAGCTGACTCTGCCCGAGGGAGGATGGGGTTTCTGTGATTTCTCTTCAGTAGTGTCCCCCGACACCCACGGTTATTGGTGGCTTCCAGTCCTCTGTGGCTTCGACTACCATTGCGTGGCCAAGACTAACTCCTAAAGAAGGTTATTTATCGTTTTTTTCATCAAACATCTACGATGAAGAAACTCTTCTGGTAAGCCTGGAAAAATTTCCAGGCTAACAACGCTTTATTCATTTGCTTATCATGAGTGACTTTATTGCACCCAAGATAAACTGCACGTCGGTTTCTCACCAGGATTGTAAAAGCGGATTCTCGTTTTCCTTATCGGCGCTGATACGTCGGAAGGCGTGATCACAGCACGTCACCACCCCGACGCGGCATCGTTTTGGTCAGACTTCCTCTCTGCTCGACTTCGTTATCACTAATGAGAGCCACCTGGTAGACAGAGTGATCATCAAGCCGCCACTTGGACACAGTGACCACTCTGTGTTAACCTTTGATCTTATCTGTTACTGGTTGCAACAACCAGCAAGAAGGTCCAGAGTTCGAAACTTTAATCAGGCAGATTTTAACGGCCTGAGAACCTACCTAGGTTCACTTCTTCTTGACTTGGACTCCGTGGACCAGAACTACCACACGTTTTAAAGCGCAATTCAAAAAGCAGACGACTTGTTTATACCGCGCAAACTGTGCAGTTTCACTTAACGGCCACCCCTTCCACACAGGATACGTCGACTTCTCGACAGCCGTTCCCAATTATTCGCGAAGCATAAGCTTACAGGAAACTCAGAGGACCTAATCGCGTTCCACATTGTCCGAAACAGGTGTAGGCGGGAAATCCGCGAACACACCAAACTCGTACAAGAGAAGATCCTCATAAGAGCTCGCGGGAACAAAAGCTTCTTATTCAAGCATATGCGACGACTAAGAAAGAACAAACCTTCCGCCCTTTCTCTACGACTGCCCAACGGGGAGACTTCATTTGACTCCCAAGTTGTGGCCGGGTTATTCAGGAAGTACTACTCGGCAGTCTACAACGTTGCATTCCCGAGCTGGCATCCTGTAATACCGCTGCAGATGTTCAGGGACCATTCGTGACCGCTGAATTCTCTGTACTGGATGTTGAAGACCTTTACTCAAGGTCAATTCATACAGTGCAATGGGTCGTGACATGATCTATCCCAGAATACTCAAGGAAGCAGCAGTTAGTCCGGCTGAACCACGTTTTAAACTGTTTAAGCAAACACTCCAGACTAGCATCCTCCCTAGCGCATGGAAAGAGGCAACGGTCACACATATATTTAAAGTGGGTGACCGGCACTCTCTGGCTAGTTACCAGCCACTCAGCCACACTAGAATCCCGTGCAAAATAATGGAGCTCCTACTAAAGCGCATCATACTCAATTGCTTCTTATCAAATAATATTTTTCCTACCACACAGCATGGTTTCCTTCCTAATCGGTCATTCATAACAAACATGCTTATTTTTATGGATAGTCTGAGGGAGGCCGAAGACAATGGCCTAATCTCTGATGCTATCTTTTTGAGTTCGGCAAGGCTTTCGGCCGTATTCCACACGGCCCCCTGAAACACAAACTGGAAACCTACGGTATTCAAGGAGAGGTTCTCCGCTGGATTGCCTCTTTTCTTGATAACAGAACTTTTGGAGTCAATAACGGATCAGACCTTTCGTCACCCTCTTTCATTTTTGCAGGAGTTCTCCAATTGTAGGTGCCAGGTCTTTGTTATTCCACATTTATATCAACAACCTTTCAAGCACTATTTCCAGCAACGTCTTCTTATATGCAGACAAACTGAAAATCTGGAACGCCACTGATCCCAGTGCACTACAAATTGATCTTGACGCGATCAAGCGCTGGTCGGACGATTGGAGTCTCCCACTAAATGGCGATAAATGTGCTCACGTGTCACTCGGTGAAGATTCTGGCAACGCCTTCATGAGTCATAGTGCATCTAGCACGGTAGATGTCATGAGAATCGATCTGAAAAAAGATATGGGCATCTGGTCGTCGTATAACTTGTCCTTGACGTATCACCATGAAATGACGACAAGAAAAGGGGTTTGTCGCTCGCTTGATGATTAGGTGAAATTTACGCTGCATGGATAAGAAAGGTTTTACAAACGCTTCACGGGCCTTATATAAGACCGCTCCCCGAGTATCTCAATCGTGTATACCGTCCTGGAGAAAGACATATTAGCTGTTGAGCGTGTGCAGCGCGCGGCTACCAAGGTGGTCGCGGGCCTGAGTAGTGTTACTTACGAGTCTTGACTTGGAATTCTTGACCTTTGCCCACTTGAATTTCGATGACTTCGCGGTGATTTAATACTCACGCACTTCTTCAGAGTAGGCCTTGTAGAACAGTTCTTCACTGTAACATATGGTGACGGCCGGCGAGGACACAATAGGAAGCTTTTCAATCTTCGTCCTCGGACCTTTCTCGGGCAGTTGTTCTTTTCTTAGAGGGTAATTAACTATTGGAACAGCCTTCTATCGGTGGTTGTCAGCAGCGCTTCCAGGGATCATTTTGAAGCTTTGCTTGATTCGCATTTGCCCAAAATTGCATTTTGCGAGTAATCTTGCTTTGTTCTTGGTATTCACTGTAATCCCCAAGAGCGGTGCTACACCCTGTTTTTAATCATTATCTTTCAGATCAGCAGACGCCCGCTGACACTGAGCAAGGAAAACCGAATGGATCCAGGAATCTTGGGCCGCTGCCTCAAACCCGTGTATTAATCGCTGAATCGCCGAATCACAGGAATAATTAATTGTCGCACTGGTCTGATGCCGAACAAACATTGAGTGATATCGAAGTAACCGCACCGTTCTTGAAATCCGATTGGATAGAAATCAATGAGTTTTAGACGTAACTCGCAGGTAGGACGTGGCGGCCTTCGACCACTTCGGTAGGTACTTGCTAGATACAGTCAACTGAAGTATACCTTCCCCCGAGTCTATATACACAGCTTTATTGACAAAGTCTTACAATCGTTTTATACAGACGGCCCACGAAGTTGGGAAAGCACGCAGTTTATGCTTAGAACGGGTTATTCTATCGTCTCGAGCGACCACAATTCCGTTTGGGTAGTTACTCTGTTATGATAATTTGATTACCTAAATGAGAGCCAAATGCTTAGATTTCTCTCATGTCTACTTCGGAGATACACATCATACCCTCTGAAGTATGTATCACTAATAGGCTCCTCGGGTGTTCTCCGAATAACATATGTGCGGTTTTTTTGCGGATAAATAAATAAATAATATATATTTCCCAACGCATGTGTTAGAAGCACGCTTGGTTACGCGCGATCACTGTGGATATTTGCAAACCATACATAAACGAATAATTTAACAGTAGCACGAACGTGAAGTTTCTTGCAAGAATTACGTAGTCAAAGAGGGAACGACTGCAGTTTATGGAACTTTCACGCACGCAACAGAGAAATAGGTGGTTCGCTTATTTCACCGATCCAGTCTCAAAAAATGGGATGTTACACTAATTCAATGTTTACAAGGTTGTATGATGAGCGATTTTTCAAATATTTCAAGGTCACTCCGGGAGGGTGTCCAAATGCACCTTTTGAAATCTTTTGCTGTTATGGAATAAAACTGGCGTTCGGAAATTGTCAAGATAGATCGGCTTTGGCGAGGAATGGCGGAAAATCCCAAAATCAAGCAGATTTCAACGCAGGATTTCGGTTGAGATGGAGACCCCAGTCGTCTTACAAATATTTAGTGCTGCCAAGATCAACCCATAATGCAATGCGATCTACGACATTCCGGTTTTTGATTCGCCACCATCGAGTATATTTCTGATGAAAATAAGGTCGCGAAGGCCGTTTAAAGAAGAAGGAAAATGTGGAAGACAAAGCGTAAATTCTTGAAATACTACGGCAAACTCAAGGAAAGAGTTGAATGGCCTAATGAGGTTTCTACTGAAAATTTTCTCTGCCGAATTATGATACGATCCAATGTAGAATCTTACCTTGAATGCCATGGCTTTTCAGTTTATTTTCAAGCGTGCTGTGTGGAACACGATTGAAGGTTTCACCGTAGTAAAAGCAGGTAATTTTCAAGAGGTGGGCGTCGTTTTAAGTTGCGTCGAGAATATCCTTGAAGATTAACAGTCTGTTTGTTCATGACCACTTGGGAGGAACCTCATGCCGAATAGAGGGTAAAAGCTTATTCGAGAATAACTAATTAAGAATGGGGCATTGCAGAAACGTCATAATGTCTCGCCTAAATCTCTCCTGGCGATTTGGGATAGTGCACCCGTTAACGCGCAGTAGGCAATTACAATATTGCTTATTCGGACGGTTTGGCCAACGGGCTAATATGGAACTCCATGAAATTCGGAAGGGACTATGGAAATATTTGGGATTTTATGGCACAACTGACAGATTCAAAATACAAGTGCTCTCTCACCGTGAATGTGAATTGAGAGGACATGCAAGATATCCAGCATAAAATGCGTTCGAAATGGAGAAACCAAACGAGCTCTCAGCTGTCTGTCGTTCATTGAGAAATCAGTCCATTAGAACAATCAAATTCAGCTGAAAGTGAGCGCGTCAACGATGCCAAGAAAGTAATTTTAACAGGTAACCACTGATAGTTATAAATAACGGTAAAAACGGGCATTTCATACGTGGTCATGGTGAAGAATTCATTATGATTGTTCACTGCGCACGACAAAGGCGAACGAATGAATGACCCTTTTGAACAAACTAAAGTGTCTCGACGAACTTAGAGTTCCGCATCACACTGAGTATAAAGCAAAAAACTTACCGAGGAGTTCCAACAAATCCAGCACCTGTGATAAGGTACTTATGCACTTGTGCTAATGAGACCGGCTGGTCGACAACTGGCGTAATGATATCGATGTTGCGGGGAAAGTGACAGTCAGGTCTGTACGTTTGAACAAGCTTTATAGGGGGTTGGTCGGGTTAAAGGCTACTTCCTTTCAGATCCTAAGTTGGAGTGCAACTGGTAGGATAACTCTGTGTGGACTTGCCTTGAATAGAAGGTCTCGTAATTAGTACACAGAGTAGTTGCCGATTGGGAGTGTTCCGGAAAAGATTAACTCCAAAGGACGGGCTGCCATTTCGGTGGTCACGAGTTGAAGACTGTCGAGCAGCACCCTCTGAAAACCTTGGCAAACACTTGGCAGTTGAGAAAGACTTTTTCGTCGGTCAGCTCCGAGGAAAACCTCGGCACCTGCTTTTATCCCAAGGTACTTGCGTTTACCGGACTACCCGAATCCATGACAGTTTTCAGTGGTTGTCGGTTGACTTGAAGGTCATGTCTGGTGCGCCCGTTTCACATTGATTCTTCTGTTTGTCTTTTAGATTATGTTCGTAAAATAGATGGGACCGTAATTCCAGAATGAGATGCGGTGAAATAGAGGGAGAGGCGCACTTCCAATCGAAACCCCTTGTATTAATAAATACATCCGAAGAATTGTAGTCTGAATCCGTTGAGTAACGCTGTAAGCTGGATATATATATAACGTTTAACATGTCATTGTTTGCTTTCTGCAAGTTCCGGGCTGAAGTTGCAGCTTTTTGGAGTGAGTAACAGACAAAAGCTTAAATTGATAGTAGCTGCGCACCATAAACCAGCGGTGGCTGAGAGGATTACTCCGTAGCGATTACGAGGCCAATCAACGGCTTTCTTTCCTGGATGATATGCTATATCCAGTCATTTTGATGGGCCACCTTTGCCAGGGTTAATGAGAATTGGATGTCAGAACCCTGACGAGTTGTAAGGTGTGAGCGCGTTGAGGTAAGTATGTGTATCGGAACCATCCTAATAGGCCAACTGGAATAGCACTAATGAGATGGGTATGGCGTACAACAATGATGGAAAACGTGTCACATTCACGGAACTAAACCATAGCGCACTCTGTCCTTCCGCGGAGCTACTTTTCACATTAATTGTGAATATTGCAAGATTCTAGTTTGTTAAGACGGCAGAGACCTCAGGTATTCGTTAAAGAAGTCTGTTGTGGACAGATAACGCTCAAGACTTTTCAGCTTACTGATACCAGTGTCTGTTGAAAGCCATGAGACAGTTAGATGAAAAATGTGGAGGCCGGTTTTGTAGATCAACTGCTCGACTTCTGGTGATCTGCCTATTGGTCTAAGATAGCCAATATACATGCATCCAAGAGTCAATATTTTTATTTGGCTGGCTGTAAAACGGAAACAAAAGACACGAACCAATGCTTGAAACATGACTTCTGTACTGAGAAAGAATGCCTTAACAACAACGTAGCTTTGCACGTCCTCCTGTTAAGTGGCGGGTGCTTTAGTGTTTGATGAAAGTACGTGAGCGTCCGCGGTGGATGAGTTGCCTGATTCTGTCTGTCTAAGATTATCGGCTTTCCAAACTTCGATTTTGCACGTATAAAAACACGGTAGACCCGCGGATGAAAGATTGCCTAATAAGCAGATATCCTAGGCAGCGCAAGGAAGAAAGCCGTTGGAACAAAGCACAAATGGGTTCTTCGATATGCCGAACCGCAAAAATTTGAGACTTGAAAACCAAAATAATCCTCAACGTAAGCCATTTCAGACGGAGAAGGATTTATGAGTGTTTTTACCGCCACCATGTATTGCTTTTCTTGGCACACGTGACCCCTGAGGAGACGGAGCCACCATTTTCCTGCCGTGGATACAGAATTGTGTGTTGATCCTCTAGGTACTTACTTTCTAAACAAAGAATAGGAATCAAGTTGTCCGCTTTAATTAGCCGGGGTGTGCGACTGCCTTAACGAGTCCACAGCCCTCACTTCGCTCTTGAGAAATTTACTCATGCAACATCTCCCCAAAAGTTCCGTAGGCCACCTTATATCCACCCCCTCATCGAACACAAACTCTGTTACCACTTTGCGGGTTCCATCGCCAGACATCTCAGAAGCTCATCAGGAGCTTTCGACCAAAATGTGCTTCCGGAATCCGGATTTATCTGGTATGCAAATTGTGAAGGAAGTAACACTGCTTCTGATTTCTAACATACAAATAACTCGGAAGATTACGTCTAGGCAATCTGACGTTCTTAACTCTTCAGCACTCTGTAGCCTTCTCCGTCAAAAAGGCAGATGGTTCAACTGGCTGCTCAGCAGCAATCAACTTGGGAACTTTGCGCGCTGTATACTCTTTCATGTCGTATGTCTTCGTGTCCGGCCGTAGCTTTGCTATGGTTATCATACGCTTTGCACTGACAACCGCCCGTGCACTGATTTTGCTCTGGTTTAGTTGTGGTGGTCATAAACAAGCGAGCTGAATACTTGGATGGGCTGCATCCTCCTGTTAAGAAACGGCACAAACATACATTTCGCAGTCGAGGATGTGATCAATCTATAGTTGTCCTGTCTGAGTTTGGCAACATTGAGATGAAGCTAGTGTATGCTGTTTCAGCGAAATATGCCATCCAAAGTCTCGTACGGCAGATGAATAAGAGACATCGGCCGAATGTATCCCATTCATCAACACCGTTAGGTCTTGTACGCATGGTTTTGGTACCATATGCGAAGAAAACGCATTCAAAATAATTTTGGGAAGGCAATCAAAAACTCCAGTCCGCACGATTTATGACCAGGCAACTCTCTGTATATTGCAAATGAGTACCACGGGTGACGTATTCTATGTGATGTTTACTGTGTGCATATGTGGACGTCAGTTTGCTTCTTCGCCACAAGCTCGCCCACCCATGTTAGGATGTGTACAGCGATTTGAAACTCTTATTTTACTGAGATTCGCTCCCGGAAACGCTGCTTTAAAATTCTGAAACGACACATTTCTGGTGAAATTATAAGACTGTTGTACGATACTGCAGGGCAGAAATATTGAGTCACCAAGGAATCTTTTTGTGGAGTTCTTATCAGACTCCTTGAACATGACTCAGCAACCCGAGGGCTGTGACGAACAACTACATGTCAAGAACATGCTTTCGACTTCTCAAAACTTCTGGCAAAATATCACCATCAGAACCTTACGGCAAGGCTCCAGCAATATCGTCGAAACCGGGTGAATGGGCGGTCTCCTGAAAATCAATTCAGTCTGGTAATCACTTGAGGTTCGTGAACTTTTGCCGAAAAATTTGAACAATCAAGAATGCACTTACTATGCTCGTTGGGAAAACCGCTTGTGAATAATTGTTGTGAAGCCCGAAAACTCCGTGGCCGCGTGACCAATTTGACTTCAGTGTGGCCGAGTACAATACAACTAGATGCACTTCGTGTGGGATGAATGCTTACGTTCCTACAAAACTAAAACATGGGTGCAATTTGAACTAATTACCGATCACCTCCCAAAATTGAATCCAGCTTTGAATGACTATGGGTAGTGGTCGTAGACACAGTCAGTCGGCCTTGCTCATCAACATCGCACAAATGATTCAGACATAATGCTCCCTTACATTAAAACACGTTGATGACCTGGGACAGCTCAGATGGAATGACGCTGAGTATTCTGAATTCGGATTAAAGGTCAGGAGTAGCATTGCCTGACAAAACAGGTTATCTAAGAAAAACGTCACTTTTCCTGAATGACCATGTCATGTTCGGGGTTGATACCCTTGATGAGTTTGGATAGAGAACTTCGAACAACTGAATCTTTTACAATCAGTGAAGTTACTCAACCCGAAAACAACGAAAGCCTCAAGGCCCAGAGGGTCTTATGGGTCGTAGCTTCACTGACTGTCTAGACGTTACAATGAGAGTGCGACACTGCTGTCATTGTCTGACTCATCTCAACATAGGCTAGAAAAGTGGTTGGTTACGATATCGGAACCAGTGAAAGTGCCAGTGTGAAAACATTCGCTGAGGAGCAGATTCATGCATGACAAACACCTTGGGAATATAAGTAATCCCGAGAGACAAATCACTGATATGTATATCAGCTCGCCATTCACAAACGCACTCGTGCACGAAACGACTCAACCTACATGTGATTGCCGATAGATGGACGTAGAACTTTAGGAGCGAGTTGTAATACTCTAAGTTTCAGTCACCTCGGGTGGTTCTTCTCAAAAGTGTTGTAATTGAAACCTTATCAATGAGGGTAGAGAGATCACGTGTGAATTGCTATGGTCAAGTCAGGTTGCGCTGCATATGACCACATTGGCCCAATCCTTTGCCCATTGGTTGGGGGTGGAAGTGGCGTGGGTAGGGCGTCTGGTGTTGCTTATCCATCCCTGCCACACGGCGGACAAGGGTTTGCTATCAGTGCCGTGAACACAAGCGTGCTGTGTGTAATTGGTGAGGGCTTCAGCACAGCACCGCTCGCATGAGATAGCAGACCCTTGTGAATCACTCGAGTCTAGTCAATGCATGTAGTACGATGACTGACTTCCTTTCCGGCTTTTTAGGTTGGTAGGCATCTTTAAAAGTAATTTTCATGTACCTGGTGTGTTCGGCAGCAAACAGTGCCAGGTGTTTGTTTGTCTCTCCAATGTAGCTGGCATTGCAAACACTGCATTTGATTTTTTGATCGCAGTCTCCCTGGTCGCCCATTGAAACCGGATCCTGAGGATGCGTCACCGGTCGTTCTACGGTACTGACAAACCGAAATAGTGTCCAGATGGCGTACTCAGAGAGAATGGGGCGGACATTTTAGATTTCCGCTCACGATGTGGCGTTTGCACAATAGAATTGAAGGTTCTGGTCGTCCAGGTCTCCTCCTCTGTAATGAGAACGTGCTTAATTATGTTCTCAATCATTGCATTTGGATAATGATTGATGGTTAGCAATTCTTTAATGTGAAAAATCTCTGTCGTTTTGGGAATTCCAACAGTGAAAATCGTATTAGCCCCGTTGATGAATGAACTTCTGACTGTTCTCTCCATACGGACTGGATGGACCGGTTGAATTTGAGTTACCGATCACAATGGATTAGTTTGTGGTACACACCCTGCGTTGTTACAGTGAACTCTTACACGAACTCTCCCCTTGTTTAACCCGTACCGCCTCGTTGAATTGTTCATGCTACCGTGTTATTGGCTGATATTTGTTAACGGTTAAATTCTGTGCTCAGAGTTCACTTAGTTTTCAGTAATATAATTCGCTAAATATTACTCATTTATGTACAAGATCAGTTTTATCCGGGTAGACATTCACTATTGTGTCTTGTCCTGTCCCTAATCAGAAGTTTTGCAGCTGCCCCAATGGAGTGTGTATAGCCGTGAATCCTGCCAAATTCTATGAAGCGTCCAGGCAGACTGATGGCGTGACTATGGGAAAGTATCTAGACTGACATTTTCATGGTACCTCTTAAAAACTTTGCGCGAGAAACCCTCCCTAAAACATAAACTCTCCCTTATACGGACGATGTGTTGTTTTGTCTGACAGCAGTGTTCAGCGTGATATATGACATCATTGTACTTAATTCCGAACAGTAATATGAGGAGTCTTCACCTTTCCCGATTGTTTGCTTCACTGGGAATACTGGTGGTTTGGTGCAAATGCACTTCTAATGGCCACTATTTCCGCTTGATCGGTTTCTCGTTGGAGCACTAGAAAACAGGTTCAATTAAAACTTTGTCCAGTGGAGCCGAAGATACTTACGCTCGGAACATAATCCAAAGTGATCTGCGGATAATTAGCTAGGTATTTTGGAACCAAAGGGTATCCACAATAATTGATTTTCGAGTGTTCTAAAATAATCCACGAGTAACTGGTGATGGTTGTGTCGAAATTGTAAGTCATTCACAATTGCTTTTCAGAAAGACTAGTGTCAATGTGTCTTGCACTGCCCACTGAGCGCCGCTGTGCTGCAAACGTCTAATACGGTAGAATTCTTGTTAGCCTACACCACAACGCGAATTCTAGTTCTGCCTCAGAAGCGCCAGCTGCATTTATTCACCATATTGCACGTCACTTGCCGATTTCCATGTCGCTGCCACATCGACTACACTGATATGGCGAAACGGCGACTGGACTTCCGGGACGCGTCCAAGGGTACGGGAAAAAGCGCGTAGCAAAGGTATAGGTTGAGATCCATGTGTGCACGCAGCAGCCACCGCACGGACCACCAACATCGGCGATCGCCCGTAATCGCCTGGAGGGTCATCGGCGACTGGAAAGCATAAAAATGTAATGAAAACTCCGAGCAGCCTTCGTAATAGTGACGTGTAAACCAACCTCTTTCATGATCTACATTCCGGGTTAGGGATCATTTTTTCTGTCACAAGAGTGTGTACAAAACATCGTTACAAATATGAACCTCCTCTTCGTACAAGTTCTAATTTCAGAAGAGTTACTGGGAACGAGATTCGGAAATGGCAATTGTGACGCTTTGACATAAAAATTTTATGCCAGTATTTCGGCCTTCGATTTGACAGCTCGGGGGCATAAATTTTAGATCTTTGTCACTTGTTTGTTCGCTTTATTTCACTTTAATTGCTCATCACTTCAACCCTTACTCTAGATGAGTGCCGTTTCCCAGTGTTTTCATGTTGTACTCCGGCACACAGAGTGCGCACCGTCAGTAAGAGTCGTATCCTTTATACGCGTTTATCCTTTTGTCCAAGATCATCACAATTTTCCCACCTTGCCACGAACAATTATCGCTTTATATATTTATCTTTTGTCTCGCGATGTTATTTATTTCCTTTGCCGTGTACGACTGCAGAAACGACTTGCTAAAAAGACGTGCTAGTGAAGATTGTTTCCGAAGATTTTTCGGACAGTATTTTCACCAACGTTAGAATTCAACACTACCAATCTGTGTTCTGTTATGTTTTTCGCGATCGCTAAGTAACATTTAGGCCATCGAGTTTTACTGCAGATGATTCGGGTGTACCTTTGAGTGTCGGTTCACATACCGCGAGTTTAGGTAGCAGTATCATCAAACGACAAAGTCGACTTTCGACCTTCCAATAATGAGGCGACGCCGGCAGAAATGGCTGGCTTAAAATTTAAGTAGTGGTAGGGCGAAACATCCCAGAATTTATGAATAGGCGTCAGCGAATTCTCAGGTTGATGAGAATTTTAGCTAACAGCCTTTAGAAATAGCTCCGCCTGTCACATTTGCTGAGCTAGTTGTGCTTCAGGTAGTATATGGAAGTGAAGGTGAACGTCGTACTGGACACAGTGAATTTCACGTAGCAAAGCTTGTTCTCATTAACGTGAATATTTGGTGATAATAATGGTCAACGGGATATTAACCCGTCATCTACGTTGTATTTACCCCAAGTCAGAATAATATTGCCATTTTTTGACTGGGTTGAGAATGATGTCCTAGGGGTAAATATTGACGGGGTTAGAAGTTTATGAACTTACAGGCGGTTGTACCCGCAGTTTGTAAAAACGTCGACCGAGAGTCATCACGGTAAACACCATCCACAGTGCAATTTGTTGACTTGCTGAGGCTGAAATTGATACCGGTGCAAGTAAGTGTAAAGTTGGGCAAATTATGGAGTTTAGGGTGGACTGATAATTTTCGTAGAAGTTAGAAGTTGGTAGAATATTGGTAACATAGTTCCCGAAATGCTGGCCCTTCTGGAGTTCTTAACAAGATGACGTAAGTACCAACAGACTGGTGCAAGTTCCGCAGCCGAAGAGAATAATAATAACCTCGCTTGTGTACCCATAAGCAAGAAGAAAAGTGTGATATAGAGGTCTCCTCCGTTGTTAAGACAATGCACAATTTTTCACTTACAATGATTAAACAAAGGATATGAATAATAATAGCTGGTGATAGTGCTTGGTGCATTATGCAAAGACTAAAAGACTTCTGCTGCTAGGCTTTACCTTGAATTTTGCAGAAAGGAGGAAAATGTATATAGTTCATGTCGATGTGGAAGCTGGAACCGTGGTTATGCATAATCATCCGTCAAACGTGATAATATTTCTGTTGAACCTCAATGCCAACATGATGTGGTCGTAACTCACCATTTCAAGTACACCTCGGAAACGCGGGGAAATTGAGCGTACTCGATTTGAAGGATCATGCATTCCGGTTCAAAGCTCACAAGAGACACAATGGCGGGAGGTCGTTCACCATTGAACTTGCTCACTCGAAAATTAAAGACTGTAAGTACTGCTAAATTAGCTCCTCGCGTTCAGTGTTTCACGACTGTTTTCTTATAAAAAGTGGGTGACCACCTAACTTGTTTTAATTCATTCCTTTTTCGTTTATCTCTCTTTCTTTCACGTTGGAATTGTTACTGATAGTGATTACGAGCCTTTCTTTCGAGAACTGGCATAAAAATTTCAGTTACGCGCGTCACGAATCGCTCCTCTCACGAATATTAATCTCGATGTAGCGATAAACCCTGATGTTGTTTACTTGTGGAAACTTGTTCAGGCGTAGTTTTCCTCCCTGACTACCCACTGATGGGCCTTTGTGTATATGTATCCTGGTTCCATTTTGTTACTAATCGCCGTGCCATTCCGCGACTGATGCATTTAATCATATTCACGTGGACCGCTACTCTCGGAGAATGTATAGTTAATGGGTTCAATGTCAGGGTCTGTTGTTACCTCTTCCTATTTAATTTATACTAATTTTCTTGTGCCTAAGCACCTTACTGACAAGAAACTCGCCAATATGACCGTCTTTCACTTTGGATCTGAGTCGGTTTTTTGACTGGCTCAAAATTTATAAACGGTAGTTGCTTAGAGACACAACCATCCTGGATCCAGCATGTGAGTAGACGTTGCAACTGGACTAACCTTTGCACAAGCAACCACCAGACGTCCGGGTTTAACGGGCGCCTCATTTAAAATCTGTATGCATAAATAGCGCTATTAATAATAGTAACGTCATCACCTTCCAAAAGCGATTATGTGCGCCCAAATGTCCGTTTTTTGGAATGAACCTCAAACAAGGTACCTGCGAAAGTCACGAGTGCCAACTCTCTTTCTATACAAAAAACCTGACAATCACATTAAAACCATTCCTAATTATTCATAATTTTGCAACACGATCCGCCAGGCGTTATCTCTACACACTGAAACCTCTGTTTTTTTCTGAAATGTCATTGGTGTCTCTCTTAGCGGTATCAGTTCAAGGCCCAACTGAACCTGTGGCTACTCCAAAATAGCTTCTGAAGATGACGTCCGAAATAGACTGAACTTCTACTATTGCTTCACCAGCAGAATTGTTTGGTCTCTGTGAATAGCATATTGTAGGGTATATTCAGCAGGGCATTCATGCTCGACTTCAAGCTAACTCAGTGTGAACTCAACTGAGTTACCTTTGACTCAGTGTGAGAAGGTTCATCTGCGTTGACATATGTTTTTGTGTCGATGAAGATCCAAACATTCAAAATATAAGAGGAGTCATTACGTCCAATAACACAAAGACAACCTAACTTACGAAACTGGTGTGTTGCATAAATATTGGCACTGTACTTGGCATGCTGTCTCTGCAGAGCCGTGAAAGTACATTGTGGACAGTAAACGAAATGAGCATATCATCATACATCAGCCTATGTCTGTGAATATGTACAACTTTGACGCCCGTTTTTTGTTAAGTCAGAGATGAGGTGCTTGTGAAGCAGTCAATCCAGTGAAAGGATCTTATAAAACCTGAAACCCCATTTAAATTGGACAGATTCACGCAAGTCATAATTCTACTTGGGAGGGAGTAACCTCACATTGTGATGGGTACAGCCCCTATCTCTGAGTGCATAGTTCACCATATGCCCAAGCGGATTATTTGATAGGTTAGATCGAGTTCCACCGAGTGCTAATCTAATTTTTGCACCTTCATGCCTAGACGGGAAAACAATCTTTTCAACAGTGTCAACGCTTTAAATGTAGATTACCACTTCGCTGGCGTCCTCAAACTGATGGCTGATCTAGATGGTTCTGTCAGCGTGTCTAACAAAGCAGCGACTCCAGTCAAGAACTCAACTGACAAACCGCGATTATCCTGAGCCACAGAATGCAGAAAGACGTCGTTCAATCCACGTGAAAGGGAGATTAAGTGGTGTATCACATCTCTCGCATGCCAGCCAAATACACCCCAACATATCTGCTTCAAACGTGTCCAAAGAGGACTCGAAAATTGACCACCATGAAGGGAGTTGATAGCAATGACAAAGCATTTTTCTGAACACATATGTGAGAGGCACGCTGGTTATACGCGATCACTGCAGATGGTTGCAGACGACACAAAGTAGAAAATAATCCACTAGTACTACGAACGCGAGATCTGTTACCGAAAAGAGTTTGATCAGAAAAGGAGTGATTGTAGTTTAAAATCTTCGACGCACACAGCGGTAAGAAGGATTATTCGATTGCTCCACAGATTCAGTCTCAAAAATATGATGTTACATTGATCTACCTTTTACAAGGTTGTGCGTGGGTCGATTTTTCAAACAGTTCATGGTCACCTCTGAGAATAAGTTCAAGCGCATCTTCATGGTGCTTAACCATCACCTGACATGATAACAGTCGGAAAAGTGTTGTATTCGTTCGGATTCAGCGAGGCGGGACGACAGATTTCAAGATCAGGCGAACTATTGGGCGAAAACTCACGCAGGACTTCGTTGATTGCTGGGAACCAACGACAATTCGACAATCTCGCATAGTGTTCGGCCGAGACTGGAGTTTGTGTTTTCAATCATCACAGATTTCCTCGTAAAACAAATGTTTATGGACTAAAGAAAAAGAGAGCATTCTTACATGTCAAGTGTGAAAAAGTGGAGTGACAACATTTCTTATGACGAATAATGTGCGTGAATCCTATTTTGACGAGGAATTGACAAGATATCAATCTTTCCGCGTTGTTGAATAACGATGCGACGCCGTCAACTAGTTATGATATCTCAAGGTTTACTTAGGATTTACTCAGGCAACTGAAATATTGAAGCCATGGTTTGGAAAGCTCCATGAGATGTGCATTTTCTAAGCGTAGCTCGTATAAGCTCATTCTTCTGGACTCACTAATATGCGTCAGCTTTTCATCTTCCGCATATCTGGGTAATTCGTGTGCAACAAAGTATGTGAGTAACGTGGTGTCGATGTCGCAGTGATTTCGTGAGCATGTAATGGATCCAATGCTAGATGGGGGCATGAGTAAGTAAAACAATGAAGCGCTCAAGCAGGCTGTTTTCGATGGGAACACGATAAGGGGAACAGGTGGTTACGCTATATGCAATTGACGGCTAAGTGTTCCCGGATCATACATAAAAAGCCCTCAGAGAATACACTGTGTTTGATGGCATGAGAGAGATGTCCCTGACCTTTTTAAAACGCTGAATGTTGTTACTGGCTCTGATTCCATTCGGAATTTTATCCCAAATACAGGAATTTTTGGCAGTGAGGAAGTTCGCGTATATCTTTTTCTAGCTCGCAGGGTTGACAGAATGAAGCTCTTGTTTCTTAGATCATATGAAGAGTTGCATTGAAAGTGAACAGTGAACGCTATGTTGGCTGCGCCCGAATGTGCGAGTTTATACAGGAGTGTAAGGTTCAGCTTTATTCTCCGTAACCTTAGTAGATCAGCACCAATTTTCCCACAGCACTGTCTGTAAGTGAGTGAAGAAGAGTATTCTACTAAGCTTTTGGTAAGTGGTCGCTGAATGTTTCCCAAAGCAAGCCTTTCACACTAGCGCAGATGAGTAAATGAATGTACAATACTCAGGATGAAGTCGAGCACACATTTTATAAAGCGCCAGTCTGTGAGACGGTAGACTGAACGTTTTTTGATACAGCCTATTTCTCTTTCAGTTATGTTACCCGGAAACAAGCTTGTTCGGAGGAATTAAAGGAGTTCGAATATCTTATGTGTAGATATCCAACGGAAGTGGCAAAATCAACATTATAACCGTCTAGTAGGACAAAACCATCGGGTGACTGACAACCACAAGTAATGAAGTTCGACTTGCTCGCCGAGTGCTTCATCAGCCATAATTGGCGCAACAATTGCAATGACGCTGGGTTCTGTCGCATATTTCGTAAAACAGAGACCGATATTACTGGGCTGGTGGAATATGTAGACGATTGTAATATCATCAGCAAGAGAAGATGATTGCCATGTTCAATAACATCGCATACGTCATTTAAACACAATAAATGTGCATTGGTCAGGCGATTCCCTGTGTGCTCCAGTGTATCTCATTAGCATAAGGCGAATGCCGCCCGGGCAACTCACAGCAAAGTAAATGACTATACCGCTGGCAGGAATGAACCACAAGGCATCAAGTCTTGAGTACAAAATATTGCCCAGTCCAAACAGTTGGGCTTTCTCGCTAGCCTAATGGAAATTTTTGCTCTCGCGATATATCTTTCATTTGGCATCTTGTTCTGTTTAACGTGTCTTCCCTGTATTTCCCATTAGGCGCGCCCATATAATTGCTCTCCTTCATGTCAACGCTCACAATTCACGCGTCTCAATCACGACGTCACCTTGATCTAACCTTTTGGGCCTGTATTACATCATTTAAACCTCCCCAATAAGTCCACCCCCTCTGTCCAACTATTTCACCGTCTCATGTTGACGTCCACTCAACACATGGTCATGGGGTTTGGTGCATATAACCATTAAATGGTCACTGCTGGGTACTATTAAAGCGTATTAAACAAGGCAACGCCGCCAGAGATTGGAGGTTTTAGGAGCCAGAAATAACGTCTCGTGTGAAAACGTCACTCAGTTTGCTGCTTTTAAAGGCCCTCTTGTGTGCTCTCCAGACTAGATGTACTTGAGACACCAAAGAGGTATAGCCCAGCGTTATATCTGACAGTAGGTCCCTAAACTCGGGGTTCTGGACTTGATGAAGGGCGTAGTAAGTAGACAAAGAAGCATCAAATTATTGTCACAGTTGACAAGTTTTGTCTCAGTGTAACTGTTAACTTCCGTGAGCCGTCCTCAGGATAGGCCTACTGATCAACTGACATCATTCCTGACGAGAAAACTAACCTAATTAATTTACCTCATTAGGCATCAAACTTACCCGCACGGTGGAAACTAAGTGAAAGAAGTTTTGACAATTCCAATCTCTCCTGGGTCCCTCTCACATCTCCTGCGATACAGGCCCAGATTTTAACGCGTCTTCATGCGAATGTTTGGCACCAATATGTTTCTGTACCCATTGGACAAAAACGTCCCTCAGAGCTCACTCATTATATGGCACTCCCTCCGCTAATGCGTCCATCTTGGAACAACCTCCACAATGTGACTAAAAAAATTCCCACAATCGTGTGACTTCGACCCTCCTATAAAATCAAATCTTCTACCCCATCTTCCATGCGAACTTATCAACTGGAATAATGATGATGATAATAATCATATATTTTCCGAGTCATCTATGAGAAACTAGCTCAGGATAGCTTGATCAATGTACATATTGTGAACCTATATATATATAAGTGCATACAATAGTTAATAATTGTACAATTAGTCAATTTTGTGAATATAACAACAGAACAGATATGATAAGAGAAAAAATCCCTGCTGATAGGGAAAATTCGATAAAATGCTGAGTAGTTACATCAATTTTCACTTCACAAGATGATCACAAGCCTAATGGTCAAGGTCAAGCTGGAAATATGTGATTTTGGGATGGGGAAAATGACCTGTCGAAGAATTTCGTCATTAATCCGTGTAGATAGTCCTGGAAAAATGTGTAGAAAATTTCGACGGAATGGGAGAGGTAGGAAAGCACATACTTTTGCGGAGGGGTGGACGGAGCTCCCGACTGGAATTCGCTCCCTGTTCAAAATCGAAACAATCCCGGCAAGATAGATCTGATGAGGAAACATGTTGTACGTATACCTGAACACAGAAAAACATTCATACTTCGTAATGGAGACAATAGGAAGACGCGAGCCATGTAATGCTTTGCAGAACACTATTCCGTGTGTTGTGATCGTGCATGGAGAACTAATTTCAAACGCTATGACGGAGTTTCAAAGACCGGATAACAGAGCGCGATGGATTATACAAACGGGCATGAAACGTGAGCTAGACGTATTGAAAGGCCGCCTACTGGGTCGATCGCATTTTTAGCACAAATTGTTCTGAACACGGAAGGTTTCGGAGCCCGATTATCACGGTCTCAACGAACTGTAGGAAATCTCTCCAGCAGCACCAAAATATCACAGAGAATGCATTTCTGTGAATGACCTCTGATTCGAATTTCCCCATTATCTTATTCAGTTCATCAAGATGGTGGGTTGTTTCAAATTTACGCTTACATTTCGCCTGTACAATTTCTGTACATAATCGGCGAGAAATTAGGCATGGGATGGCTTAAGGATAGGGTAGCAACGCATGTAAACCGTAAATGGTTACATACCGACACCCACTCGCCGTTGCCGTACGGCAGCGCAATAAAAAATAACCTCTCTTTGTTGGAATTCAACGTGCGGGAGCCGACAATACTAGTCAAGGTTGACTGATCGATGTGTTGCTGTCAGAGGAACGGACCAAGGTGGATAGTTGTGCCTCCGTGGAGAAATGTATAAGTTCATGGGCCGGTAAGTCTGTCAACTCGGTTTGCGTGCTACCTCTGTGTCCTCTTTGGGGACAAACGCGTAAGCTGGCATCCACGCCATGAGTTGGCTGCAGTGTGCTGGTCCGCTTTCGACGTGATTCCTTAAGCATTAGTTTAACATCTCCGTGGGAAAATATATATAGTGTGGTCCGTGGGATTGCAATACCCAGACTCACAAATTTCTAGAACCATCGTTTTTTACTGGATTCACGAAGATGTGATAAATACTATTAGTTAAATATTTACGCGCACAACATAGCAGAAAAGTTGAACTGTCATTTCAAACTACAGCTTCTGAACACTAACGACATTTGAGTTATCACGCCGCTATGGTTTTCATTTATTTTATCGTACCTTACCATCTGAACAACCCACTAAGCCACTGTAGAGCAGTCGAACTCCGGAGTATGCCGAATGTCTGCGTTGGAAGCCAAGGCATGCAGTGCTTTTGTTGCAATGCCTGGGCTTATAGGGCGTGGTGGGTTCGCCCAGGGATGTTAAAAATTCTCCGACTGCAAATTGTGTGTGGTTTTCTGAGTCTGCTTGTTCAACTGCCGTAACAACGTCTGTCACGCTATCATCTGTTGCTAATTCGGCTGAGCCCACTAACTCGTCCTTTAATAACACGTTTTGGTGTATAAGTAAGCAACACCAGGTCCTCGAAACAATTGCCGTCGACTATTTGGCTCCCTGACTGGTCACTGGTATCATCGGGGAAGAAAGCCGGTGAAAATTTGTGTGCAAACTCTGCGATTGTCAACAGGTCGTCTGAAAACCACAAAATTTTCGGTACCATTACTCCAAGCAGGTTGAGCCCGCTTGCTTGGAAAGAGTCTGTGATCATCTAGGACCAGTACGAATGCGCCGAGTTGGGCAGGATGGTAAACTCTGGTGAGAGAGACGTATGCACAAACGTGAGATTCAAACCGTTCTGCTCGTCCGTCATCACGCGAACAGCAAGAATCCTTGATTGTGTTTCGGGGAACCATGACTAACGCGGAGTGTGGTGGGGTGTGTCAACAACATCAAAGAAATGCCCGTCTTTCCATGTTACCCTCGGGCCTAACGGCAGACTTGAGATGTCGGGAAAGAACCACTTAACTAGTGGTCGGTCTAGGAACACCGCCATCGGGTACGTTACCTCCTTCCGTATTGACGAGCCCGAGGATAAAGGAAACCAGAGGAAATTCTTGTCCTCCACTCTTGGACTAGCAACTATATAACTTGAGCGCATTCGGCACTTCTCCCACCAAAACACTACATCCGAACAATGCTATCCACAACTCCGGAAGATCACTGTCACGTCCGAAGTCATGGGAGCATATATCCCGAAGAGACCCCGCCACATGCGTCTTGTGATCTTAAGGGGAGTATCATTCCATTCCCACAGTTCCAAGGAAGAAGGTGATCAACTGAAGTCAAATGACGGAGTTCTCATGGGTCACTTCATAGTACCACTAGTTGATTTAGCGGCACTGAAACTGATTCATAGCCGACTTCAGCAGTTTTGGTGACGGTTTCGTTGCTCGCACTGTAAGCGATTCACGTCGCTCACAAAATCAGGTTGGTTAATTGTGTGTACGTCAACTCATACAACCTGTTCAATAGACCCACCGTACTTCATGATTCTTACTCCACTCTGAAGCCAGGGATAGTTACAGTTGCTAATCATTATCCTAGCTCTCTTGTTTTGGACCATGAAATTGAAATCCGTTGCATGTTGCTGTCACGGGCTAATATAAACGACGGTAAGTACGATGGGCCAGTCTCTTGAGAATGTGCTTTATATAAGGCCTTTCAGTGTGACAATCGAAAGCCGACTATGGATTTTGAGGAAGTCTGGTGCAACACCCGTCTGACCATTGATGATCTTTAGCTGGTTGTATTGCCATACAGGCACCCAACTGGTGACTATGCGAAGGATGGGATCGTGTTGACGGTTTCGAAATTGATCATCTCTTTAGGTTTCTCTAATATTCTTCTCGAATGAACTTACTTGCTTTCTCGTGCACGGGTTCGGAAGACGATATGGCAACACGTTTTTTCCACTCAGTAAAAACTTTTCGTTCAACGGAGTGTCTCAGGTTTCATGTGCTGTCGGGTTGTTCATAATCCCTGACGCCTTGACTGTGTTCTGATCAGCGACAACCAAAGGGTCAGTAGTCTCAATGTCATCATCCTCTTGAAGTTTAGCGGCCGTGCGGTGGTCTAGTTCAGTTTCGTTTTCGGCACTGACTTAATCAGTCCTTCCACTAATTAGCGGAGAGACCATTGCAAAATAACGTAGGTACGCTATCCTTACTTTGCATCCCAAGTTAAGGACGAATTTAACCTTCCCAGCTTTGTGGGTGAATTAGTGATTGAGCTGACAGACGTTCCGTTTGCAGCCCCTGATGAGTCCATACCGTTCGCTGCCCGGAGGCACAACAAGTTTCCACGTCGAATTCACAGTTGGACAGTCATGCTTATCCTCAACAGGCGGCGTGCGTTGACGAGTTACCGAAAGTCTCAGTTCGGAAATGATCTCACTGCTTGGATGTGAATCAAAAATAGGTGCTGCAGGCTCATTCGAGAAGATCTTTTAATGATGCGTAGTAAGGAAATCGGTTTTTCTAGCAGACTGAACATCACCCACAACTTATCGCAGCTGCCGCACTCTCAGACTATCCAGTCAGCCCCTTAAGAAACGAGGCACTGGACTGGGGCTTTGCTCCCATTAAAGCTCGTCAGCAGTGCACATCCTTACCACGAGCAAAGCTGAAACAGCAGCCACACCTCCGTGAGGCAACCGTGCTCACCACTGCGCCATCGACCCACATTAAGCACGACCGGATAATCATATATGAATATGCTCAACCACCTTCCATTGTGAGTAATAAACGGACTGCCCGATTGGCTCCAGACAAGACACAGAATCTGACCTGCTAACTTCAATGAACAATCCCTCGGCTAGGGCTTCTCTTGAAGTTTAGATCACAATAATCACCAACTTGGTGAGCGAACCAAGTAAATGGAAGTGATGATGTGTCAGGCAACCTTATCATTACCCGCAAGCGAAGGTGGTTGAGCATATTCATATATGATTATCCGGTCGTGCTTAATGTGGGTCGATGGCGCAGTGGTGAGCACGGTTGCCTCGCGGAGGTGTGGCTGCTGTTTCAGCTTTGCTCGTGGTAAGGATGTGCACTGCTGACGAGCTTTAATGGGAGCAAAGCCCCAGTCCAGTGCCTCGTTTATTAAGGGGCTGACTGGATAGTCTGAGAGTGCGGCAGCTGCGATCAGTTGTGGGTGGCGTTCAGTCTATAAAATCTTCTACATGATCAGCAACGACTGACAGTGCGTTTCGTTACCGTTCCGAAAAGACTGTTCCGGTATGCACACACAGTTTGGAGAGCAAAAGCTGGAGTATCACAGCTCTAGAGTTCAACAGGACTTGTGAGCTCTGAGTAAAAAACCACACCTGTTTTGATGAACTTCCAAAGCTGCGCTCCCGCTCAAAGCTCTTAAACTCCTCTGATTTGAATCGCCGACCTGGTAAACTGCATTATCATTGTGAACACTGCCTACAGCTGTTCTTGATAAGCTTTCGCGCTTTGATTGGCCCTTCTAGCGCTGGCAGTATATTACTCAAAGCATTTGCAACGCTGCGGAGCAGCTTGTTGGACTCCTTAGTATGTTGCCTACGAAATTCACCACAAGTGGCTTGTTACCCGACTGTTGGAAGCCTGCTTGTCTTCAAGGATGGTAGAGAAAATCATCAGCACTTCTCACCTCGCAAGTTCTTCACTGGTGTCTAGCATGGTGTTTGAAGAAATCGCTCTTGCCCAACGAATCTGCTAATAACCACTGACGGGCGGAAGATATCAGCTCATAATACCAGCTGTAAATTTGTTGATCCATAAACTGAGAAAATTCGTTCCCATCGCTTGCATTCCCCATTTTCCTCACTAGCCTGAAACTTGTACCCATTACCTCACCCACCGCATTTTGTTTTATTGAACTGATGTGTCGCTAAATGTCCGCCGCGCGAGTGGCCATTCTTGTCCTGGTCCGCTGGCGTGTCGGTTCACCTTTGACCTTGTTGGTCCTGTTGAGAAGCTGTTGATTTTGCTGGACGAGGCTATCGTCGCGAACGACTGAGACTTGCCTTCTGTAATTATTGATGCATTCCGTTAATAGTACCGTAGAAATTGTTGGACCCAATCTTGTTCTCATTTTGAGGATCAGTTTTTGGGCTACGCGTAACTCAGCGATCAGACGTGAATCTTCACGCCAGCACTGATTCCCTTTACCTCGACTTCGTCAAAGTTTTTGATCAGATGAACCCTTTGATCTCGACTGGCAAGGTCTGCCACTACTGTGTACAAGGTGGACCTCTTAAGTGCCAAATGATATATCTTTGCAATCGTGTGCGTGCCACTGTCGATCACTCTTACTGCCGCAAAGTATTCAGTCGTATTCCTAAATGTTCTATCCTTAGCACGATTCTGTTCCTGATATTCATCGGTGTCCTTCAATTTTCCATTTCGTCTCCACTCTCAGTCTTTACGGATGGCGTTAAAAGTTGGCGGTCAGTGGGTAGACCTAAAGCCCAGTCCATTTTACAATGCTATATGAATGTCTTGTTCAATTAGTCTCAGACGAGTATACTCGCATTCAATGCCCAGAAGTATAAGGTGATGCATTTTCTCAACTTAACAATTACTACCTACAGTTTAAACCATTTCGGCCCTCAGTCACTCCTCGTTGGGGAGGAATCAGGAGCTGCTGTTTTGTCCTCTCAACATAAATAAAAAAAATCAACAACATTTCGATACCACTGAAGCAACTTTTCGGGCAGCTCGACCCCTCTGATTTCAAGCTTCTCCACAGTAGCTTCGTTTGGCCGCACTTCGAAAACTGAGTTGCTGTTTGGCCTTCGTCTCTTTGAAAGAGGTGCCGGCTAATTGAAAACATTTGACGGCTTGTCACCAAGGCTGTTGTTAGACTGGGCACGAGGTTTTACAGTACATTTCTTAGAAAAATGAAAATTTATTCATCAGATTTCCATCATATCAGGGGTTCCTTGAATTTTACCCTCTTGGTTATCAAAACGCCTGATCACTTTTGCGAATTGGTAACTGATACGACCAGAACGAGCAGTCTAAAGGGTTACTCTCTGAAACTTGAGATACAACCCAGCAGACAGAAGTGTGGGAATAGCACTTTCTCATTGCGCATCTGTAAGGCAAAAACGCTTTCTCTGAACACGAAGTCTCTGCCGACTTTCTTTACAGCTTCCAAGCTCACCCCGACCTTCGTTTTTATTCTTAGCCCAGACTTTTCATCTGTTTAAGCGTTCCAGCGTTACCGCGTTTGACTCTGTGATCATATGAATCTCGCCGCAGAACTCTCACAAACTGGCATCGCTTACTTCCGTTAGCAACCCACTGTTCATTTGAATAACTTGGCAGTTCTAGGCACGCGGCAGTCACATTTGATTTTTTCTGAACAATGCACGGTACGATCGTTCTTACTGGTATTGACGTAAAAATTGGATTCTATTCAACATGTTGGTCAACACCGCAACAGGAAATTGTGTCAAACTAGGTCAACCATTGAGAATCCACTACAACTGCTATCGAGGAGGATTGTCAGTTGTTACGTGGGGCAATCCAAGTCAGTGATAGAACAGAATGATTGGCTCGAAGGTCCATATTCTCAAGACCGTTCTAAGGACCAGTAAGCGGTATTCCGTGTTGTTTCAATTACAGATTAAATCGTTTGCGGAGCCACGATTAACGATAATTTACCCAAGGAATGTGAATCGTCGGCAGTGTCCAGTGTTTTGGAATGTTCTTGCAGGAACAAGCCTAGGAATATGCGTTTCCTAAGTGAAGAAGTCACAAAATAGTAGCCTCCACACTAGGCTCGTGTTCGGCGGTTTAAGTTTCCAATTAATGCACCATTTTTTTATCCGCTTGCTTTGATGTCTGGTATAAAGTATGTTGAATCTGGCTTGCGAATTGTTCTCTTCCCTCACCAAATGTTGTATTATTAATGAATGCCGATTAAGCGGCTAGTCGGCCGCACATTTATAATGCCAGACCAACTTGTCCTTCAAGCCTGGTGTTGTGACCAGTTCTTTGTAGACTGGTCAGTCCCTTAACGTTCACTGCTCTCGCGGCTGATGCTTATCCCGGTCACGGCTAACCACGGAATTCCAATCAATACTTGGACGAGTTACGGTAGGCGGTTACACTGGTAACTAGAATATGTTTATTCAGGTTGATTCCCGGAATACCGAGGTGCCACCTTTTGGGACGCTGGCTAATATTATGACTGACTGGTAGGAATGATTGCCTGACATTTGACTTGTGCTACAGGGCATCACAATCGCGCACTCAAATGGACCCAGATGTGGTCAGGTCAAGTACGGGGATGGACAGAACCCACAGCCATCCCAGATGGCGTGATGAACGAACACTGCAAAGTGTGGTTGCCCTGAGCACTAACCGACAGCTACGTGCAAACCATATTCACGTACCATAACACTAGACCCAATCTTATGTCTGCTTATACACAATGGCGTTACCAATGTTCCAGGATGCAGAGTGGATTGCGGAGCTGCATGGACGATAAAGCACACCGGAAGTCTACCTCCTAACACAGTGTGTGGGAATGTGTCCCATTCTCAAAATATACTCATTACTGACGGTAGTTTGGAGGGTGCTTGGCTAAGCTGTATGGATGAATGAAACGTGGGGAAGTGTGAAATACATCAAGATCTATATTGGGGAAAAGGTCCATGAATATTATATTGAAGGCGGTAAAATATGTTGTGGCCACCACGTTGGCTCGGACAGCTTTGCTGAGAATAAGGTGTACAACAGATCCCACGTTGTCGTTCGCGATTGTAGCATTCTCGCTGTTTCGCGCCTGTAACTCGTCGATTCTGCGCAGGTAGTCAGCCTGATCGACGACGAATGTGGGACAACTCTGGATCGCTAAGTCGTAGAAAACAGGCACTGTTGCCCACCGTTTCAAGCAACTGGCCGTGTCAGCTGAGATTTCCTCCTTTAGAACTAACGCCGTGGGCGATGGTTTATGATCCATCAACAGAAAGAACTGTCGCCAGCAGAGGATTCTCTGAAACTTGTTTGCTGAGGAGATGATGACGGCAAACTTTTCCATCTGATTACGGTTCCACCTAGAAAGCTCAAACGGCTGCGCTACTTGCGCACCTGTCTTTCACCTCCCTCCTGGAAAAGCATGAGATCTCATAGCACCTGTCCCATGGCCGGATATGGTCGTAGCCGTGAAAAGTGGTAGTGTTGATTAACAATGCTCCTTTGAGATGTCTGAGGTTAACCGTGTCTCAAAACGATCAAGGTATTGTTGACATTATCTCGAACGCCCCCCGTAGCAAACAGCTCAATGGCGTCCGGATTTTATGAAGGTGTAGGAGGAGGGCACCATAATGATTTATCTGTCCGAGGAACGACCATCGAGTTCGTGCGTCTCTTGGGGACTGTGTCTTCAGAATTACCTCCACTTTGGTTAAGTCAATCTAATGACCATTTGTTGCTAGAAGTTCTGAGAATGAGTTTGTTGGTACAAAGCCGGTGGACGTTTTCATCCAGATAGGTGAGAGATGATTCCAGCTTCTGTAGTAGATCCTGTACTCCGTGACTCGTGACAGTAATGCCGTCCAAGTTAATGAGCGCTCAGCGAACTTGAGTGCTAGTCGTAGACCGTGAGTTCTTCGTTTGTCATAGGTGGAAAAATTATTCCATCACATACTCCGGTTTATCATCTTGGTACATGGCGCAGAAATTAAAACCACCGAAATCTGTGTCATGGACTCAAATCCGTTCGTTTTAATTGTCTGCTAATTGAAAACGACCTTGTGGTGTGCACATCTATGGGCGACAGTTGGTGCGGTGCATCTTGCTAATTCGACGGGTGGTGGGCCTCCAGCTCTGGCCTCTCGCTGTAGCCAACTTAAGCCATCACTATAAAGCCCTCCGTAATTTACTTGCGAGACCCCATGACTGCTGCAGCCGCACGGCAGTAACCTCGTTCGACGGCATCTTGTCTTCGCGAGTAAAACGATAGGACTTGCTAAGACTGTGTCACCTTTGTACTACTTCTTCAATGCCGCACGTACAAGCAGTGAGCAACCCAAATTGGTGCAGAAGTCTGAAGCCGGATCGCAATGTGGACATTGCGCTGAACGGGTACGGATCGACAGCTATCGCTGTGATGTCTATCAACTGATTTTCCGCCGTGAATGGCGAAGAAGCGACGATCATACTTGGGTGTACATTCTGTGGCAACCAGTTTCAACCTCACTCACCTGGTAGATGCACTTTTTAAATTCACAGATTTGATGGCTCGCTATACTTCAACCATCGTTTTCTCTCCTCCACCCTTGATGGATGTCGACTCAGACTGGTCCGCGAACAAGGTAACGCCTATAAACGAGATGAAGGAGGCGCGAATCAGTATCACCTGTGGCGATTGTCCCCTTTACATAGCTGAAGAAAGCAAGTTCCTTCTCACATGCGTACACAGTTGCAGATATCAGATTTGAGGAACGGGATGACGGCGACTTTATTTAATTCACGGCTTCTGTCATCCGGAAGAACACTCAGAACGCATGATAATCAACGGCAACATTCTGTGCTGAAAGAACAAGAAGTAGCATGAAGCCTTTTTCTGCAGAGAAGTAGATCGTTCTTGTCGACTTCCTCACGTGTTCACTCTCAGTGACTTCACTCGTCCACCAGTGTTCTTAAGCGTGTTTCGGCACAGGATAACGCTTGTCTTCACTCGTGAGCTAGAACACTTGGAAGAAAACTTCTGCAAGCTTCTACGTGCGAAGTACTCCATGGTGTTCTTCGTTGACCAGGTGACAATGTCCGTATTCCAGCGGACGTCATTCTTCCATGAGAGTGCAAAACCGTGGTAGCAGCGAATGACCCAGACTTGCAGAATGTAATTGAAAGCATACTGCAGACTTCCTCAGTTTTCACACATATTTGTATGTTGAAATATGCCCACCGGTGTATCTTACGTTCGCAGCTTTATACGAAGCTTAGTACTCGCGTTTCAACGACGAATCATTCGCCGGAATTATAATCACGTTTTCCTCCTTTATCACCCCTAAAGTTCAAGATTAGTATATAGTACCAAGCCGATGACATCGCTTTTTATTACATTCCACCACTAATTCTCCGGAATGACGTGAAATATAACTTTTCATTATCTTTCCAGCGATCGCTAAGCCATTGAACTATCGCATAATGTTTGCTTACGCCTTCGGAAGATTAAAACAAAACGCACTTCCACCAACAGAATTCATCAATTCTACTAAATGAAGCACGTCACAAAAGTATAAAAACCTCAGAAACTTAAAAACGATCCTTTCCGCCGAGGTTACAGAGAGACTTCCGGCCTACCGATTATACGCTGCCATAGCAATATCGGCAGAATTGATATCCCCTGCCTGTTGGAAGACAGCTAACACCTTCCTTACACCGAATTATTGGCGATGGAATCGGTGAAGTCTCTTGCCGCTGTTTGTTGTTCACAATTCTTTGAACTCTCCAGTGACTGGCAATCGTGAATAAACATCGGTCAGGTCAAGCTTCGCGAAACCATACCCGGAGAAATTTTCCAGTACTGCTTAGCGGAAGTGATATGCCCTGACAGCATCATTCAGAATTGTAGGTTATCCTGAGTAGAACCATACTGTTGCATTGGCTGTTTTGATCAAGGCTGTGAGGACTGTCCACGCTGAGTGGTTCATATGGGACTGTGTGGTTCGATTGATGTGCCAGCTTCGTTCCTGGTCGTCATCGCTTTCATGCAGCGGCCGAGTCCTCCCATGGAAATCTCCGAATGCCTGTGCTGGCAAGCGTTCGGAAGCGATATAACAACAAATCCCGATATTGAGTCCACCATATATACAAGTCCCAGGACTCAAAGTTAGCGTGAATATGATTAAATGCAACGGCCACGGAATGGCAAGGCGATTAACTGAAAAATAAGGCTAGGATACACATAAACGAAGGTCAAGCAGGGAGGAATGAGGAAGAAAAATTACGCGGAAATGAACTGCTACACGCGGAACTTGAACGGTCATGTCAGTCTTGGCAAGAGGGGCTTGTAATCACTACCAAGAAGACTTCCAACGTAAGAAGAGGGATAAACGAAAAGAGAATAAGTAAAGACAGAGAAAATGGCCGCTGACTTTCTACAAAACACAACATTCGGCTAATACCCACGCAAGCAGCCACTCTAACAACCTTGCATATTACGCTTAGCTCGAGACAGTTCAGTGAAAGACTGCGCCTCTGAAGTCCGTCAAAGCCAACTTAAATGGCGTGTCTGTCGATCGCTGCCGGGAAGAAAAGATGAGGTGCAAATAACGAGCCAAGACTAACTCACAAACCATGACCAATCGGAAACTGAAGTCGGAGACTAGTTTTGTGGTCAATGCACCGGAAAGGCTCACTCAAGTTTCTATGCCTGCAATAAAATCAGGGACTCCGTTTCTGTAGACATTATCCCGCCGGCCGACCCCCCATACACAGTCACAAATGTTGAGCGCACAGGGATCGTTCAAATCCATCTTCCGAGTTGCTTGCCCTGAAGTCTACTAAACGGTCATGTAGAAAACCCATCTAAGATTTTGAAACGAAAGGAGTCTGTTGTGATAGTCCCAGGATGGAAGGGGAGCACTTTTCGGCCCGCCCCTTTAGGTAATTTTAATATCGGCTCCACAGCACCAAGCGATTTGTCCATTTTGAATCTCAATCTCGATCAATGAAACAGTCAGACGTTCCGTGGGCAAAAACTTCTAAATGCGCTCCAGAACATCGGAATTTGCTTGGCGAACAAAAGCCACATTTTGCGGTACGACGAATGTTGGTCAGGCATTCTGTAAGAACTATGTGCCGACGACGGCGTTATACCCGCAGCCGCAAGGAGGGCCGCCGGAACTAGTGAGCGACACAGACGTGACCCAACCCTACAATATTCCTTAATGATACGTCTTGTTTACCAGGCTCTTCCTCACACTCTTTTCTGTTTTTCAAAAAGTCAAGCGGGGAATTAACTTTTAAGTGCATATGGATGAACCGTCTGTCTGTCCACTAACTTAATGAAAATCAAATAGCTCACGGCATTCCATCCCATATGTTTACGTTTCACGGGGACCTGGTTTACATATCATAACAGTGGCAGTGGACCAAGTGACTCCGGATACCCAGGTCCTCGAGGTGGCTCCGCTTGAGGTGGGATGAAGGGTCCTTCGGTTTTCCATTAGCTCTATCTCCTAGCATCCACGTTTATCGGTTAATTCTAATCCTCCGATACACGCGACGCTGTGTGGTTTCGGCTGGTATAACGTGAGCAGAACTCATTGCAACTGGGAGTTATTTATCCTTTCCTATCATCCGTCACCTCCGACGTTGACGTTCTTCTGATAAACCTGGAGAACTTTATAGGTCTACAAGGTTTCCCATATCTGCCTATTATGGGCGACTTCAGTGTATGAAAGGTGGACTGCGCATCACCTCCCAACTAGGATCTTAAAAGCGGATTACCGATCTTCTCATTGATGCAGGTGAGACGGAGTGCGTGGACACAATGTCTCAGCGCCCCGACGAGGCATCGTTTGGATCACATTCCCCCTCTGCATGACCCAGTCATCACTGATGAAATCCACCTGCTACCAGTTACAACAACCGGCAAGAAGTGCACAGTTCGAACTGTTAAACAGGTCGATTTGGGCAGCCTGAGAAGCTAACCAGGATTAACTGTTGATTATAGTTCCATGAAACGGAGCCGCCGTGCATTGCAAAGCGCAACTCAGAAAGCGAACGGTTTATTCATACCCCACAAACTGTATACTTTCTATTACCGCTCATTTTTCCAGCACATTTTAATTTATCTCCTCGATGAC
Source organism: Paragonimus westermani (assembly GCA_008508345.1). Lineage (NCBI taxonomy): Eukaryota > Metazoa > Platyhelminthes > Trematoda > Plagiorchiida > Troglotrematidae > Paragonimus > Paragonimus westermani. The sequence goes on from QNGE01000664.1 coordinate 125,455, forward strand.
CATCCCTATTTATTCGCGGAGCATAAGCTTACGGGAAATTTGGAGGACCCAAGTGCATCCCACATCGTTAGTAATAGATGTGAGGAGAAAGCCCGTAAATACATCGCACTCGCACAAAGAAAGATCCCGTAAGAGATTGCGAGGACAAAACGTGTCCAAGCCTATAAGCCGACCAAGGAAGAATAAGCCTACGGCTTTTTCTTCGCGACTGGTCGACGGGGAGACTTCATCCGACTCCCAAGTCGTGTCCCAGTATTTTGGGAATAATATTCGGTAGTTTAAAATGTTGCACCGCTGAACTGACACCTTACTCGACCGCTGCAGAACTTCCAGCAACCACTCGTCGCCACTGAGTTTTCTGTGTTGGATGTTGAAGACCTTTTATTAGAGACTGATCCACACAACGCAACAGATCCTGTCAAGATACGTATCGGAATTCTCGAAGGAGCAGTTGCTAGTCTGGCGGAACCCCTTGATAAGCTGCTTGAGCGAACATTTCGAACCGGTATTCACCTTAGCGCATGAAAAGAGGCGACGGTCCCACCCATCTTCAAAGTTGGTGACGAGCACTCCCCTGCCAGCTATCAGCCAACCAGCCGCACTAGCACTCCGTACGAGATAATGCAACGTTTAAAGCGTATCACTCTCAATCACTTTTTACCGAACCATCTTTTTCTTTCATTCAACATAGTTTCATTCCTACTCGGTCATACATAGCAAACACGCTTATTTCCACGGTCAGTCAGCAGATGCCGGACGCTGTATTCTTTGGTTTCTCTAAGATTTTGACGGTGTCCCACACGGCCTCCTGAAGTACAAATTGAAAGCTTGTGGTATTCAGAAAGAGGTTATTGAATCGTTCGCTAACGATCCAAGTTCACACCGAGTTACGCGTAATCTGTTGATCCAGTAAATGCCTCTCAATATTCAACGACAGAGGATCTATCCTCGAAACGGTTAGCGAGAGGCGCTCGTAATAACTGGATTTAATACGGTACTAATTGAACCAATGTACAAGAAATTGCCTCTCACCTCGAATGTGAAAATCCTCAGAAATCAAAGAAAGTGCCCGAACAACAAATTAACAACCAGGCATTGATCAACAATGGTGGACGATGAAACGGGTTGAGCTCACTCAAACAAACGGTCATTGGTTTGGTCAGAGCAAAACGACTGTTCATGCATCGAGAAACGACGGGAATCATAAGTTACTCAAGGGAAAATATGGAAGAAAAATGTCTAATTTCGGTATTTGGAAGTTTACATGGCTCGGACTAAATAGGGGTAAGGAAAACGGCCGAAGCAGGTTGTGCAATAACAAGAAGGAATAATGTTTCTCATTTGGGGAAGAGAGTAAAGCGTAGGGCCACCTTTCAACATCAATCAAACCTCAGCAATCTCAAATAACGCAACAAACCTTGACAGAATCAACAGAGGTTGCTTGATAGATTGCCTCTATTCATAACGGTAAAACCTTTGGAGTTAAAAATGGATCAGGCCCTTTATTCCCTTATCCGACTTCTGCGGGGGTGCCTCAAGGGACAGTGCCTGGCCCTCCTTTGTTTCACCAACACCAACAACATTCCAGACGTTATTTCCAGCAACACCCTCTTGCACACTGTCGACCTAAATGTCTGGGATGCCACTGATCTCAGTGCACTACAGGTGGATCTTCATGCGACTAAGCGCTGGTCAGCCGATTGCAGTCCTCCACTAAGTGACATCAAGCGTGCTCACATATCAATTGGTGGAGATCCGGGAAATGCCTTCGTGATGCACAGTGCGTTCACCAGGGTAGATATTATGGAATTCGCTCTGAATAAGGATCTATGCATCTAGCTGTTGTCTAGCTTATCCCAGGCGTGTCACAATAAGAGGTGGCAAGAAAGAGGTTTGCCGCTCTTAGGATACTTAAGAGCACTTCCCCAAGGGATAAACAAGAAAGCGTTTCAAACGCTCCATGGGGTTTATATAAGGCCGCTGCTCGAGTACGCTATTCACGTCATGTATACCGGCCAGAAGAAAAACACACTGGCTGTTGACTGTGTCCACTGCACGGCTACCAAACTAGTCACGGTCATGAGAAATGTCACGTACAGGTCTGTACTTGCAATTTTTGAGGTGTGCTCACGTGAATTTTGACGAATCCGTGGAGTTCAATTCTTACAGTTTCCTTTAGAGTAGATCTCGTCGAACAGTCCTTTATCATAGGGAATGACGACGACCAGCGAGGGCATAACAAGGATATTTTTAAGCTCCGTCCTCTGACAACCCTCGGGTAACAGTACTTGAATTATTGAACTATTAACCTTTGGGTCAGCCTCCTTTTTGTAGTCGTTGAAAGCGCCTTTGGACGTCGTTGTAAGGCATTGCTTGATTCCTTACTTGAACCATCATTATACGAATAATATCACTTCCTTCTTGGTGGTTCTTGCTAATCCTCAAGAACGGTGATACGCCTTGTTTCCGATCACTGCCTTCCACATCAGCAGACGCCTGCTGAACGTCTAGCGAAAAAAACCGGCTGGATTTAGTTACCTTGGGTCTTCTTCACAGCAGGTGTCGCAGGACGGTTCTCCAATGCAGCAAATGATGACGGCCGACGAGGAGTTGACAGGAAGGTTTTCAAACTTCATCCTCGGATCCTCCTTAGGCATCAAAACTTTTCTCATAGGGTTATTCCCCTTTGGAACAGCCTTCCTCCTGGAGTCGTCAGCAGTGCTTCTAGGGATCGTTTTAAAGCTTGGCCTGATTCGCACTTGTCTAAAAGTTCATTATGTGAGTAATCTTACTCTGTCCGTGGTATTTACTTTAATCACCAACAGCGGTGCCACACTCTGTTTTAATGAACGCCTTCCAGACCAACAAACACCCACTGACACTGAGCAAGGAAAATTGACTGGATCCGGAAACCTTGAGCCCCCGCATCAAACCATTGTATCAATTGCCGAATTGCTGCTGCTGGTGCTTCACCCCGAACCCAAGTATAAATCGTTGAATCACTGATTTTGCGACGATCCTATTTAACTCGACCCTCTATCTCTAAACGTAATCTTCATAGCGTACTGTCAGTCAAAGGGTCAGCAACAAGCTAGAGGCTTTTTTGTCTGCAAACAGCGTGTGAAGTGTTGCGCCGATAGTTTCTTGTGACCTTGGAGTGAAATGTAGTAGCGCGATCCGCTTGGCTAACTGAGCGCGTGCTAAAGACAAACGGTTGTTCTATGGAAGCTGTGGGCATCAGGCTTAACTCATCTTACTTGTGGACGGCATTTCTGTAGCACACCTTGGGGCATCCGTTATGGCGAAGGTGCTGCATGTAGGGATATTTAAGTTCACTACCAAGTTTTTCCTGAACAACGGAACCCGTCTTCTACTAACCCCTTCGGGGTCACAAGAGAAGGATTCATACAATTCCCTACTGTTGTCCAATGTTTTATCCGGCCATTAGAAATTCTCGGCCTACAGCTGGCTCAAACAACCTCATGCGCTCAGTGTTCAGCCTGCACTGGCACTCATCAAGCACAGAGTTACAGCGTTTCACAATATGCTGAAAAATGCATACACACTGGAGCGTTCTGACAGAGCACTTTCGATGTGCTTGTTTTCATTCTCAACACGCATGGTGGTAAGATTACCGAACAAAACTGTGGACTAAAGTTTATGCGAAGCCCAATCCCTTTTATAAGACAGCCAAGTACTCGCAAGGTACTGATATGCCTCATTATTGGCGGATTTCACAGCCTGCAGCAAACTGGTAAATTGACCGTTGTTGCGGGTCCACTGGTCAATACGGTTCTCCTGACAATTGCTTATGTCTACCAGCTGGCGGAAACGCCGAGATACATCACGCAGTAAATGAAAACGGCAGAATACGGTGGCACTATTTGGAAAGACTTCACCGATTGCCCTCATCTGCGCTGCTGAACGGTCAACAATCAAGGTGCGAACGGCAGACATACAAGGCAACATTTTCAACATGTTTTCCAAAACTATCCTATAACTGGCAGTGGTCCCGTTAAGCATAAGTGTGTAAAAAACGTTGCCCCGACTCCAGTAACATATAAAAACAGCCTGCCATAGTGTAAAGCCGCCATAATTTAACTGATGGGTTGCATCTCTTAGAATGACATCTCCATACTCGGGACACAGTTGGAATGTACCTTTCGGTACAAACATGACGAACCTTAACACTTTCTCCCGGAGTGGAAACCTATAGCTGCCTTCCACTTTAAGTAAATCTCGCAACTTCATAATCTCGTTGCGATCATCTATTTTGCTGTGCCTCGTACGTAGATTAGATAAATCGTGTCGACGCACTCCAATCCCATACTTCCTGTTCACATACGTCCTCAATTCACGAGCACTCTTAAAATGGCTCATCATCTCACATACATGCCGTTCAGCATCAATAGCCAGACGTCTATTCCTGGGATAAATATTCGGCTTACCAACCTGAAGGTTTGCTTTCTCGATTTGATATCCATCGGTGCGATAATGGATGACCCAGGAGGCTTGGCATCTGTAATCGGCAAAACTACAATTCATCATATTAGTTGATTAAATAAACATTACCTTTCGGAGGGCTTCGTTCGCCGTGTACAGTGTACGCATTTGTACACCGCACTTCCATACGGGCAGTCTGGCGGTAGGTACATTCCTCTGTTTCTCAGCACTTGCAGCTGTCTGCGAAGTGTTAATGAAAAAGGTTGTACAAGTTTCCCTTTGAAATATGCACAAGTCTTCAACATACTCTTCAAACTTTCTGTACATCAACTTGAATATCCTTCTGAACGTGCTCTCATCATTCACCGCCATACCGGTTCAACGTACAGAAGTGATTTACCGATAGTGGACCATTTAAACACTTTTACGTCCGATGTTATGATATGTAAAGTTTTTCAAATCTCACTTGGAAAGATAACTTGTACCATTTTACTAAAACTTCAGGTCATTTATTTCGTCGGAGTTTCCCAGTTTTTCGTGTACGAAAGGAAACGCACTCCCGAGCATCTGGTTTTTTGGGGCCGGTATGGCGGTTAATGGCAGTGGCAGTGCTAAAAAACCCGGGATTTTGTCATATGCTATCACCTATCTAAAATTCTTCGGCTCATGCATTTCATTATGGGGGATTGGGTACATGCAATTTAGTGCGACGTGGATCGCCTTGGGTACTTTCGGGTACTTTTGTATCCAGCTTGCAAGGAATAAACGGATACAACTGACTAGTTCGTTAAAAGCCATCGGCCAGGATGAGAAGGCGTTCATATTGCAAAACTTTTCTGTGTCCGACTTACCATCATGGGTTTGTTATTTGTATAAAAAAATTTTAGGCTCATTTTCAGGTCTACTTCCCGGACGTCGAACGGGCTGAGTGGTTTAATAAGGTATACTGTTAATAGAATGTCTTAGCAATGTTTAAAAATTAGATGATCAAGCGTCTCTGGCCGTTTGTTAGCGACTATGCAAGAAATATTATACTGGAAAGCGTCGAGCCTGCTGTCGCGGCACAGCTTCCTTCAGCCCTTAAGCCATTCAAATTTACAACCATTGACCTCGGGGACACAGTTAGTGTGATCTAATAACCTTATTCCGCAAGCCCCCACGTGTTGGAGGTGTTAAGGTCTATATGGAAGAGAACATCAGAAGAGATGAAATAGTCATGGATCTCGATTTAATGTATTTAACGCCCAAATTTCGAGGTTCTTGAAATGTTTTGTTCTAGGCTGTACAGTGACGCAAGAATAAAGGTGGAACTCGGTAAAGTGAAGGCGGGCGTTAAAGAGTTTGAGGTGAGTTACAAGTGCTACTGTCCTTGAGTAGAAATATCCTTACTTTCATGCAAATACTTAGGACGGTTCCTCAATATACAATGAGTTTAAATCTCAGTTCACATGTTTGTTTCATGCGGTTTGATGTTGTGACTATGAACAACAAGTTTGCACGTTCCATTCTGTTTTCTGTCCGTTACCTAGTTTAGGGCGAATTTGTCTTTTCCATGTGACCGTATTTTCTTGACAGAGTTTGTGTAAGTGGTTAAAGTTGATTTTCAGGTCTAGGGTGCCATCGCCGTTAACGTCGCGTTCATTCGGCGCCAATGTTGGTTAGTTACTTGGATTCATAATGAAAAATCATTAGTTTTTCCGTTGCTCCATTCGAGCGACTTCACTCTTTTAGACCCCCATTTGAATTGTTAACGTCCTAGTTTACCCTGGAAGTCTTGTTGCTTATTGGCATCTATACGTTTACCTCCTTGGTAGGTTGAGATAATTTGAAGTCTGATTTCCACGAGTAACTTGATGTATTACCGTTGACTTCTAACTGTTGTATCCGTAACTTTTCTGTCAGCTACTGAGACGGGTGTGGCTTTCCTACTCCTGTATGTGCCTCGAAAATAAGCTGGGCACTAGGTAGTAGCGGCAGACAGCCAGCCTTACGATTGCATGCTTGCTTTCAGTTTGCTGGGAAGATCTATTTTGGTTTCGCACAGCAGTACTTGCTCTGTGTAAAAGCTAAAGACAACCTTCTAGCTTATCATTCAGATAGACTTCCCAGCCAGTCTCTTTCGAAAAGAAGCACTAGATTCGAGCTTCGCTCTCATTAGAGCTCGTTAGTAGTGCATATCCTTGCCACGGCCGGGATTTGAACTCCGGACATTTCAATCATGAGGCAACCGTGTTGACCACTGACCTCACATTAGGCACTGCCGAATTATCAAATCTGAACGCTCAACCACTCTCGCTTCTGAGCAATGATCAGATTGCCCGATCCTCTCGAGAGGAGAGACAGTAACCGCCCTGTTAATTTCAATCGATAGCCCTGCGATTAGGACTTCCGAGACAGGTCGAGATCACTGATCTCATTAAACCTGCAGGGCGATATTTTAGATTACTGATGAGTAGTCGGGTATTTGGTTTATTTTCAAGTTGAACATCACTCACATTTGATCGTAGCCTTTGCATTCGGATAGACTTTCCACTCAGCCTTTTTCGAAAAGAATTCGAAAGACGCTGACTAGAAAGTCTATCTAAATGCGAAGGCTGCGACCAAATGTGAGTGATGTTCAACGTGACAATAAACTAAATCCCCTACTACTCATCAGTAACCTTCTGGATATTAATGAATACTAGGGGAGTTTTGGTTAGTGTACATCAAACATCGCTCACAATTAGTTGCAGTAACCTCATTGTCATAAGCTTTTCAACCAGCCCTCGAAAGGAAGCAACATACTCAAGTTTCCCTCTTGTTGGAGTTCGTGATTACTGCGTACACCTAGCACGTTCACGTCTTCATACTGTCAATGTATCGGTCATTACACCTTTGACTTCTGCTGAGCACAACTCCATTATCTTACGATCAGCTTGTGAGGTGCTCGAATTGTCCGATCTCGAGAGGAACTACAGTAGCCGACTTACTCATACCGATGACCACACAAGTAGCGCTTCTTTTCAGGTTGAAAGTATGGAAACAACTAAACTTGTGGAGTGATGTTCAGTTACTGATAAGGAGTTGGTTTTTTTGGTCATAATGAATTGAAAATCATTTACAACTAGTCGCATATCTTGCATCACCATAGCTTTTTCAGCCAGCTCCTTTCGGTAGAGCGGAACTCGAGTGTAGTGCCTCGTTCCGGAAGTGAATCGCAGATATTTTGATTAATACTACATTCGGTTTCAAATGAACCAGATTACTTCAGATTATTTTCACAAACGAGCATCAGACCGAACCAGGTTAGTATATTTGGCGTCGAATAGGAAAATGAACATTGTTCGTTCGGGTAGAAATTCCATGTCAGCAAGACCATCTGCCGGCCGTCTTAAAACTGGTATGGCACAGGTCGTGGGTGCTACAAGGAGTAAAAGCGAAATATTACGCTAATGAAAATCGGGCTTTGAGAGTGAAAAGTTATACATTCACGTTAACGTGATTGATCTGGTATGTCGATGGTTTTTAAGGGCACAGAAAAACACATTGGTATCCGGCTCACTTATCCAAAGAAAGAAACTTGGACGTAGCAGTCTCATGATAACCAAATGACTCCCTTTCACATCTCAGCTGGAAAACAGCTGAGGTACTGAATACATTGGCGTAAGCATAATTTCCGCATATTGAGGACGAATAGAGCAAATACCAACTTGTTGAACTGCGACGAAACTGTACTTAATTTTTTCATATACTCCCAAGGTGGATTGTTGCACCGTGTTCAAATAATATACTAACGTTCCTGTAGAAGACTAAAGCTGTTTTCCTTGGTACTTGAAAAAAAATCCCGTCAAGTGTTTTAAGAGGAGTAATCATTCCAGTTTGGGAATTGAGTACGCTGTCAGCCTTAATGCTTGAGTAAGCAAAGTAGGTTTCATCATTTAGCCAGTAAGACCCAACGAAGAATTGAGCGCGAATGAAGGACAGGTTGTGTTAGTGGTATGCAACCGTACGACTCAAGTAGATGTTTGAGCTGCAGTTAACTGTCCGTTTTCAAATCGGATGCATCTTTCCTAAAGTCTTTGGATATCGGCCTGCTCGCACGAAGAAGTGGAATGCACGAAGTACCTTCTCAGTCGAGTTCAAAAAACGATCGATTCGACAGACATGGTGAGTGAACTTTATAAGAATTTCGAGGTAGTGAAGCCATCTAGACGAGGTATACTTCAGTAAGTGAATACCTCCTATATATAGAGAACATGCTAAGAATCCTTTGGATAGGAAGAAGTATCGACCTGTTGTCGAAGTCTGATGATCTCCATTTCCGTCCGTCCGCATACCTAACGGAGATTACCCTTAGGAATAGAACCTTGATGACCGCCTGGTAAGGGAGAAGCTATCTGGTAGTAAAGTATCTTTCTGCACATTTAGCTGTTTTGACGATAGGACGCGCCAGAAACAGTCGCGTGCATTTGAATTACGGACATATGCATAGACACAGCGTCTGATCACCCCCAAACCGACCGATTCACATGTTCCCTGGTTCTGTTCGCCACCAAAGAGGAGCGCCGTGCACATGTTTACTACGAAGTCTAGCACAGATTTAGTCACAGTACTACACAGTGAAGCCAACGGGAAGAAAACGGATTAATGCATTTACATTGTAGTAGATTTTTCACATATTCGCCGCTGATGGTGACTCTATTATTTATCCAACAGCATCTCCAACCCTACATGTTCAGAATTATCAGGTAATCAACCGCTGCGACTGGTTGAGTCGGCAGAGGCAAGCCTCCACGTTTGCTTAAGACCTCCGCATTTTAGTCATTGTCTCACCTTCGCACTTCCCTTTCTGGTCAGTCTCGGGTCCCGCACGTACGGCTGTACAATGCAAGCGGTGATATCTCATACGAAGAACGTTCTGTTCGGTAAAGTCTCATTTTTGCCCTTACTCACGGTGGTTCGAACGTTGCTGAGACATAACGGTTTTCTTCAAGCGACGTGCTTTAAGCTCAACCAATTACACCTCGTTTGTCTTGCTCTCGACTGTAGAGACTTTAAGCACAAGACCACTCTCTAAAACCCGAACCTTGTAGATTTCCACACAGAATTGCACTATTACTACGACGTACTGAGTAGTGTTCAAGTTTCAATTTTAGGAATCGCTTGATAGGTACTTAGTTACTTGTTTTTTTATGTCATAATCCTAGTCTCCCGTCATGTGAAGAAAGTTTGCGGGCAACCAAAAGTTGGTTCTTTCCGTTATTGCTACGTGAGGCGAATATTTAACTAGAAATAGTCGACTTCTGCCCTTCTAAAGAACTGGTATCTGGAATTTCACTTTAGGAAGTATAACTTGGACGTTTAGTGTTGAGTTTGTCAATCACTTATTGGTGTTGACTGTTCTATGTATGTGCTTTTACACACGGTGTCGATTTTACTCAAAGCTGCGTGGGACGCTGCGAGTGGTGCTGAAACCACTAATTTCCAAAGTTCCGTTTGCGGGGGCTGTTACCGTTTGCTTTCTGAATAGTCCCGTGAGTTTCCGTTTTCGTCCACTTCGTTATTTACTCGGTTAAATGTACGTTTCATTATCCTTCATGTAGGATTGACTGAGACCAAGTTTATAGGTCATCCAGTTTGCTCTCAGGTTTCCTGGATTAGATTGCGTTGAAATTAGATTCCTGTGACTGACTCAATCAATCACACTCGTTTGGCATTTTAATGATAATCTTTTGCTCCCTGACTTTGTCAGATATGGTACCAGTGACTAATTAAATTGTTTGCTGCTTCCTATCCATGTTTCTAGCTACAGAAACTGAGAAAAGTCCAGAAGATTGTTGAAGAACTTTAATTCACTTGTCCTGTATAAAGTTAATCTCATGCTCAGGTCAACTTCTGGGAGTGTCCAAATCGTTAGACCCAAATCTTGGCCAACTGGACTAGGAGTAGTTCTCACAGTTTACTCCTGTTACACAAATTCACATTTATGAAAGCGGCTCTGATGTAGTGAGAGGAGATCCGGACCTAGGCTGATTGTTACCTAATCAATCTTTACTTAAGCCGACGGTTAAAGTTTTCAAGCGGCTCTTATTCACTAGAGCACGACGACATCCCCTCATAACCTTGAAACTGCTTTATCCTACCAACACATTTCAAACGTTTTTGTGATTGTTCATTTCAGTTAAAGTTTTTAGTCTTTGGTTCTTGTCGGATTTTTCGCTGTTTTGGAAATTCATGGTTTCCATTAACCTGATCTTTATTACTTTACAAACCCTACTTGGCACGCATTCCTAGTACGAAGTAAAATTCATCCTGTTAGCCTTTTTGCACACGGTCTTACACAGTTTTGACTCGCACAGACGTATCACAAACGTTGAAAACATGGTTTTCTGCACATTGTCTGCTACCTTGCCCCACGTTTAGGCTTAATTCATCGCTGACTTGCTATTTAACTTTCGTAATTCCTTGTCTCCTAGATAGATCCGATGTCAGTGTTACTCTGGCGACTTCGGTGTTCAATCGCTTGTTCGCCCTGTATTTGCCTTTATTCTATAAAGCATCACAAGCAGCCGTAAAAGTAGCGCACTTTAAGGAATTGGCGGGTTACTTTGACATATCTGTATGTCCTCTGCACCCGCATTTCAAAATGTTGTTCTTCAATCAGCTGTGCAATTGATACTCAACCCTGTGGATAGGATAGTTTCACTTTTACTTTCTACGCACCTTTTTTCATTGCAGTATATTAACTTCTCTCTTACTGACATGGGAAACGTTCTTGGGTTACCTGGCCTGCAGTAAGTCCCAAAGCACACTGTTTAACTTCGGTTTATATTTTGATCTGGCTTCTTTTAATTGGGCTTTTTTATTTGCGCTAAATGAGCACGCGTATCTCTTGGTCACTCGCTGTCTAGCCATGTGACAAAGTTCGGTCTAAGAGTCACTGTTTCCAATGACCTCTTCCGTGTAGTTAATTGAAGATGACATCGTGCGTCCTAATGTCCGGAAGTAGCCAATGATTTTGTGACCAGTTTGCTTTTAATCCTGTAGGATGGTTAGTTTAGATCGGTGGTTACTGAGCTGGCAAAATCAGAAGTAAGTCGTCCCATTATCACACCGAACCATTCTGGATGGAGGGGCGATTGTGTCCAAACTGATATGCATAGTTTTCGGTCGTTTGTGAATCAGAGTAGCCGGTAGGCCTAACAACTTTACAGTGGGTGCTCCGTTCTGTGTCGTCCAGTTGAATTGTGGTGGTTACTGTGGCCGCCAGATTACACCGTGTAACTGTTTTTGATTGACAACAAAGCAGTAGGTAAACCGGTTGGAAGACCACTTCCGTTGACACCCAGTGTCCTGAATCACGGAGGTTCACCTAAAATGTATCTGGAATGTTTTTCACTTCTCTAGCCAATCATGGAGGAGAATTTGCCTGGCTGCTCGACTCACATAACTTGCTTCACGCGAACATGTCGAGGAGTAAACAAGAACTTAGGTTACACCATTATACCACACATCCTTGAGTTGTATGCATACTACTGGATTGGACCTTAATGTAATTTGTATTTCCTTCACACCGTAGGTTCTTTCGCCTGCTTTACTTACTCCACGAACTGATTTCGGTCAACACGTCATCTCTGTACCCTAACATCATTTAGACTAATTTTTATGTCGATGGAATTCGTTTCCTGCTACTGTCCTACGCCTTCTGATGCATTAGTTAGGTTAGGCATTCTCTGAAAACGTCCACCTTAAAGCGGCCGCTTCAGTCTCGGTCATGTATTAACACCTTCGTTCGTAACTCTTTCTAAGCCTCATTTTGGACGTTTCTAACCACACAGCATATTCCAAGTACAGAGTGTTTGAAAAGAACGGAAAATATTCTTTTATTTCGTCATGAAAATGGTAAAATTGGACATCGCAACTTCTCCCGACGCATGATAAGCGGAAAGTCTAGAACTAATATGATTAAGAGTAACGTACTAAAATCTGAGAAGTCTGAAACGATGTCTTCTCGAATACGTCCAACCGAAATGATTACACTAAGTCTGCTTGTTCTTGTTATTCACAGCTGTCCGTGTGCTTGGTTAGGTTGCTGGTGAGGTTATTGGAACCCACGTAGAAAGACATCAGCACATTATTAAAAAATAGCTTCGTGTTCGTCAACTCTATTCAGCCGTCAAGTGTTACTATTAAAAAGTTGATTTCTTCATTTGAGTGTTCGTTGTCTACGAGCGTGCCAGTTGTGGAAACTGCTCGATATCTCTGGGTGTGTCCTATCTGAAGCATGTTTGCCCACTTAAAAACGTAATGATGGCCAATTTTAGGTTGTATGAAATAGAGAATTTCATTTTGTTTCGTACGAAATCGCTTTTACTTTGGCTGGTTTTGCAACCATCACATCAAAAACGGTTGTTTACTAGTGAACCATCTTTTACCTCTGATGAACTTCTGCAGGTTATTCGACTCGTACTTCATAGGCTAAGCGAAACGTGTGAAGAACATCCGCGAGGAGCAAGCTGGGTTTCACCGTGGCTGTAGCTGCATTGACCACATCTTCACACTTCGTCAGGTAATTGAACACGGCCGTTCATATAGAAGGTTAACAGTCTTCTGGGACATCAGAGGAACCTTCGATTCGGTTGACAGGGCTTTACCCTGGGACCGTCTGTCGAGGAATGATGTGCCAGTGAAGTATGTGAACATCGTGAAAGCAGTTTACTGTCAGATCTCGGGCAGAGTTAGTGCTTATGGCAGCGTATCGCCGGACTTTAGCACCTCAAGCGAGACAAGACAAAGTTGTCCAGCCTCCGATTTCCTATTCAGCTTTACAGTGGACGAGATCCTAAAATGCGCCGTGGTAAACTGCGGATATCATAATATGGATTTGTCCCCAGGCACTCGACTTCGGGGCATAGAGTATGCAGATGACATCGCCTCAATCTGCAAGGACTCACAGAAAACCCAGATCGGAGGCTTCAGTCCGTTAGTTTGATAAAGCCTTTGCATATTCAGTGCAATGTGCTGTTGCAAGATTGGTAGGACTTGATGCCTGCCTTCACCTTTGGTGATAAGCAGTTGCGAATAGTCATGAAGTTCATATACTTCTGGAGCTGTATCAGTGCTTCTGGAATGTCAGATGAGGTCACAAATCGTATGGGAAAGGCTCGGACATCGTTTACCAACGTACGCCATCTGTGGAGTCAGTAAGTTTTCAGTCTTTCTGTGAAAGGCCCGTTCCATAATGCCACAGTGAGGGTAGTCCTATTGTTCGGCCCCGAAACCTGGTCGATTCGCGCGGAGGATGTTCATAGAATGCCCGTTTTCGACCATTGATGTCTCCGAAGCATTAGCGGCGTTTAGTTGGGAGCACTGTGCCAGCAGTGGTGAAGTTTACCGACGTGTCTACGGGACAGATATACTTTGTCGACCTATGAACATGCTTGTCTCTTCTCATCGGCTTCGTTGGATTGGTCAAATCTTAAGAATGCCACCTCACCGCCTACCACATCCTGCCTTGTTTGCGAGTAGTGGGCTAGGCTGGAAGCGACATCCCCCTGGTCAGCGCATGACTTGTACCTCACTAGGACGCTCGTGTTGCGAGTTTCTATGTGCATCATTGTAACTTTTCTTCTTTATCTCTTCATTCCCCCCTCTTTCGCCCTACGCATTGCTTTTCTTATATCGTGACACATTTGTCACTTCTTGTGGTTTTTTTACGTGTTAAGTTCACTTTTTAGACTCGTATCATTACATATCTGTGCTCCTCAATGTGCATATTAACGCGTGTCTAGCGTACGAAAAGTTAACCGACCTTCTCCTCACCAAATTAGTACCGCGTTAACTAATTTGTGAGCTGATTCACCTGTTTTGTAGAAATTAGGTCTATAAAAGATGGTGTATCCGATAAAATAAATCGTTTTAGTCGTCCGTTCAACATGCTGCCTGTCTTCACATGAACCGTCGGATTTTATGCTCCGGTTACAATCATTATCTTAGGATGTTTATAAGCGCGCACTTTCAATCTTGTGTACACTGGAGACGCTGTCTAGTCTGTCACCTGAGTGTGCGACTGTTAAGTCTTTTCTGATCCCCTAATACTAGGTGAGTACAAATACACCTTATCGTTTTGCGACTTCTTACTGTATAGGCTGGAGATATAATCGTCTTTATTTGTCCTCTCCGTCAAAACTTTCCACCATGGCGGACTTGTGATAACTCTGTTCACTGCAGGAAAACGGTCGATCTGTTCTCTCGGATACTAAAATGGGTTGGCGGGTTGTGCGCTTCTACATCTCTCGGATAGGCACTAGTGTGTGGGCGCGTTTTGGAGAGTGTAGGTTGGCCCACAAATACTTTGATAGCAATTGGGACTGCATTACGGACATCTTCATTTACCAAGGTCTTGTTTACACTTCATGCTATGCGTTTTTGCCTTCGCGAACTGGTTGTTTGTTGGTTAAATGCTTCCAGACATAATAACAGTTTAATGGATCTCGGAAACTCGCGTCCTGGGAATTGAATTCACTGAAAGTATCGAGTGACTGCATACATTGGGTACGTTAGGTCTGCATGCCGACCACTGAGTGATTCCTTGTCCCTCGTAGTAGGTTATCTGCTACTGTCGGCTCTACTCATTCATTAATCTACCATTTACCCAAAAGTTATTGAAAATTTAGCGTGTCTATGCGCTTACGCATGTCTAAACGAACCAGTGTGTGCCATCACAATGTAGATGCTTGTCATTGTTGCTATGCCTATTTGAATGTTTTCCCTGTAGGCAAACGCTGACGACGGTGATTCGTAATGTCGTGAACCAGCTAATTGTTTTGCCCAATCGTTTGCCGGTCACACTGGTCGATAATGTAGACGTGCAACGTCTAAAATATCCAATGCCGCAAGCAAGTTCTTACTGTTGTTTTCGCCGTTTTTTATGCGCCCCGTCATTTTTGATGGAAAGTTTTGATCCTATTTCCATTTTAAATAAAACGTAAGTAATGCGCAACGTGATTGACCGTGCTAACAACGCATCTGGAGTTTGGCAATATTTCAAGCGTTTTGGTTTGTTTACTAATCTGCCTAAACTCTGGCATGCCTACTACAATTTTGTCGTCAAGTTTTTTTCTCGAACGGTTCAAGCGAACGTGCTTGATTTATGTTTTTTTGCATTTTTCTTTTAATGCAGTCATTAAGTTAAAATAAGTTGACATTCTGACTTTTCACCACAAATATTTTACGGTCAGTTGATACACAAGGTTACACGTGTGGCGGATACTGTCAGACTATCCAAACGTAGATGTGAGCGGTTTTTGTAGCCTGGCTTTAATCCTCGATCGTGTGATTGAGTTTTGGGATACATTAAGCTGAACTATGGAGGGCTCTTCGTTGTCATAATTCCATTGGGTGTTAAACATAAAAACTGGAAATTCCCCTCTCAAGATGCATAAAAACATTTTGCTGATAACGACACCATCTACCAGCTGCATAGTTGCAGATTCAGGCTCTAGATACCTTGGTTTCACCTGTCAAGGTTTGGACAACCTCACAACATCCATCATACATATAACCGTGTCTGTTGTATGACAACATGCTATTTTTCAACGGAAGTGCTGAAAAGAGGGTTTGTCTTAGCTGGTTGGCGAATAGCAAACTACCCAGCAAACTGACGGACACCCAAGTAGCTGATGACAATTCGGACCGGGCTCTGTTGAACGTTTAATCTCCAACTTGTGCATCACCCCACATTGTTTGCTGCTCACTGACAAACTTGTACACTGTCACGCTACCCAGGTTACCCAGAGGTGGTTGTCATTTGAATCCAGTCATTCTTTTTGTAGCTGGCATCATAACCACTGAGATATTTTGACTACAGTCGCATTCCACAATCCGATGTGGACCAACTTCATTAAGACCGCAAAGCATCTAGTGGAAGAGACACTCGCAGTCGTTTTACACATAAGAGGAAAGTTTTATAACTCTGACTTGACCAAGTGTACTTTGTGTTATTTCACAAGTAATTTTAGCGGCCGGTGCCACCCAGTTCAATTCGTAAATCAGTTTGAAAAGTGTGCGCAGTAACTGTTCAATCTGAGCTTTCAGTCAAGTGTAAACTGCTAACATTTTTAAACTTAGCCCAAAAACTACCACTTTTAATGGCATGTTTGAACGTTATATTTCGACAGATTCCTGGATAGTGACTTACATTACAATGTGTGGGAGCCCTCGTCACTCAAGAGTTACTCACAGGTACACCACACGGATACAAATCGGTCTTCAAACATCGTCGTTTTTTATACGGTCCAGTTGATCCACTTTGAGTTTCGGTTTTTGTGAGCAGGCACAATGAAACTGTCGATGCACAATTGTTTGGCAAAGTGTAGATAATGGCAGTCAACATCGGTTAACTTCCTCGGGCATGTGATGCATAGTTTGCAACTCCCAATTGCAATTTGCTTCGCCTTTACATAAGCAAAGAAAAACGAGTTGTCACTGTTGCTCAATTCTCAGTACCGATTTCTTGCCTCACATTTTATGAATAGCGCTCGTTAAATCGGTCAAAGATTAATTTGCTTTCGCGTAATTCCACCTAGTTTCGCTGGCTAACGATTGATTATGATGTGATAAGCGGACCGATGGATTGCGACTTCACCACGGGAAATTAAACAGGTGTTTGTGTAAGCTCGTGGTTGAATGATGGCGTAAACCTTTTCTTGATGCAGGTTGATAACAATACAGTCCGTGCATGAGTTGCCGTCTCGTCAGTGAGAAGGAGTGTGTTAGTCTTCCCGGGTCACATCGTCAGTGATCTGAAGAACTAATTGCAAAAACATTTTCTGTTAATATTTTCCTTCCGGAATTGTCTGTTATTTCAGCGTGGTAGCGCCGTAACCGGCCGATAGAGTTTTGTGTACGGGCGTTCAAATCGTCTCACAATGAAAAACATTATCGCATTGCCAACTTTTGTGTTCCGGGTATGGTGTCTGGTCTAGTGGAATAATGACAACGTGATATGTGAAAATTGGGTGATCTAGAAATGTTGTTATTCGATAAAGGAGATGTACATACATTAAAATTCGGTCGATTGCGGGAGCGAGTCGTGCTGTTTGGGGCATCAGGTGTGGGCTAACTATTTGTTTCATCTAAAAATGCACAGTATGCATGTATGGTCTACACGACCTGAACATTGGGAACCAATTTGCCCACTTTTTGCCTAGTTTTGTATTCTACCATGCATGCATTGGATGTTGGTGGTTTGTCTATGTATAGCCTAGAATCATTCAAGGTAGACAGGAATGGACCACGAGACCATGTGATAGACCACAGAGCGATCTTGCCCATTTTTGTGCTGGGTGAATTCTTACCTGGGTTGGGACAGATCAGTACATCAGTGGCACTAGAATTGGATAGCAAGTACGTTAGAGGTGAACTTACAGTGCTACCAATTCATTTTGAAATTGACACCGTAGTACACCTAGACTTTGCAGTTGGTATTACGTAAAGCTTATGCCATTCTTAGGGGACACTTGAAGGATTGTCTAGAGTGTCGCACCCCAGATGGTCTTCGCATTTTCATTGGAAGACCGCTCAAACGATTTCGAGTACTTCTCGCATCACACAATACATACTGTTTGTGTGTATGAGTTTCCATACACATTTTCTAGAATGCGTTCGCATTATTTGAAATTGTCAGGTTTTCTTCCAGCTTTGCTTAACTGTGTGTGAGCGTGTGCAGTGAATGCAACAAATTAGGTAACCAATAGACAACTTATCGATGAATCGTTGTTCCAGCCCACATGTTTTAAAGCACATATCAAAATAGGTATTATTTACTGACGTCAAAACCTTCGGTTCGGGCTTTACCATTCTCTGAAACCTGCCATCTCTTGGATTTCGTTCGTAGGGTGTTCTTCGCATACACGTTATGGGTGCACGTCGACTCAAGGCTGGGGATAAAAACATAGTCGGCGAAGGCTCATCGGATCCGTATTGTGTGATTCGAGGTAAGTTTACTACCAGTCATTTGGTGGTTTTCTGGTATGTTCACGATTACCGCTTTATTCGCCTAGATTAACTGGCTAATTATCAATTTTAGTGAGGCGGTACATTCTGCATATGTACAGCGTTCTCAAGTGCGTTCATCTGAATATGTCATTTGAAAACTTTATTGAGCTGTTGCGGAAGTCGTCCAGTAGGCCATTAGGTAAAGTACACTGCACCATGCGGGCTTACGCGAAGGACTAGCGTATAACGTATGTCAAAATCAATTGCGTAAAGCCCGAGTTCAAATTAGGTGAATCCTCCTACTACAAATATCTCTTTCCATGTTTCTTCAGACATGTAGCCATCTAATGGACAAAACAGAGTGCTGTCGAATCTTGTTATACCTCAAAGGGATAACACATACATATGCGACCATGACAAACACCATAACAAACAAGACTAATTGGTGCTGATATGGCTCATGATTTATTTCAACTGTGCATTCAGGACACCTAATGAAAATAAGAAAAGATGTTAGGGGTCTTCATGTCTATGGTGGTTAGGTCTGAATGCTGATCATATATATTATATAGTTTCACGTTTGCCCAGTTGCAGCAACTTCATCTAGCCAACCATAACTAACTCATTTTCGTTTGTCTTCAATCAGACGGTCGTCCGAAGAGTGATTGCTAACTTTACCAGGTTTGGGGAACAATGAGAGTTGATTGCTTTTTCGTCTTAAACGATCCCACGTGTGATCATTGTTCATACCCAGTGAGTCCGTCAGCAGAAGTGTTTGCATTTCAGCGTTTTCTCTTGAAAAGGCGTCAGTGATCCTTGTTCGATATGAAACTATTTGTCGTCTCCGTCCTACTCCGTTCTCGCTCAATCACCCAGAGGTGTTTTTGTGAACACTGAGAATAGTATAGCGTTTGTCTTTCTGCAAAGGCGCACATTGTTGCATGTAGTGACGATCCAGAATTGTCTGTCTAGGGCGCAAGCTGGTACACCTCGTGAATCACCATTGCACATTTCCCAATTAAATGTGCAAGAAATTGCTATTCGTGTTTGGTGTCTGAATTCAAGCCTCACCAGGTTTGAAAGCATAGTTTGAAAATACGTGGGATTGTTTGACGTGTCATCTTAAGTCTTCTATTACTAACAGCCTTCGTGCACCTATTGTGTGTATTCCTTCAAAAAGTACCGCACTTCATTATAACGTTGCAGTGTATGCGTGCGTGATTGAACGTTCGGTCATCCGGCCGCTACAGTGAGAGGATCACTGGAGGAGGGTTGGATTCAGCCAAGCGTATCGTCGATCAAACTAGTGTATGGCATGCTCCATAATAATAACCCGAAGCGCCAAGCTACTATCTTTTGATCTGCTAACGACTTCCCTCCGATAAACGCAGTGCTGGCTCTTAGATCGATTATTCTTTTCTGGTATGCTCTCCCATCATATCTTACCGCTTCACTGTTCCACTCGATTGCGCATATCAAGCCCCGCTTGGAAAGTACCTCATACGGTCCTTTCCATTTGGTCAGAAGCTTTCTTGAATCCAGGTCGCTGGCACCTGTGCTCCGTTGACATTTTTCTTGGATTGAACACTCTAGCCTTACCAAACAGCTGAGTTGGTTACTGTTCTCTTATATGCATCTGTTGAATGTTCAGAGTCCGCCTAGCCGTTCACTCAGCGAGCAATTAGTCGACCGACTCACTGCGCAATGGCTATATTTCCATGTAATACAGTTTTGTTCTCGGATTAATTTAGTACACACAAATAAGATTAAGATATACTCTGCAGAGACATTTCGACCGATCCCATCGGTTACGATACCCGAACGTGCGTTATTTCAAATAAGTGTGAAATTAGAATGACTCACCGGTCATAATGAAAGTAGCACACAGAATCAGTTACGTTTGAAGGGGCTGTCATGAGTTGGAGGTGAAGATTTCAAATTTCAAATAGGTATAGTAAGGAACTGCCGACGAAGACAAAATCGATCTATCGGCTTCCGTTTATTTCCGCTTACCTCACTGTTGGGTTGATATTGTCTGAGTTGGTAGTTGTTTACTCCACTTGTTTAAAATTTGAAGTTTTCGTCTTTGACTCATGATGGCCCATTCGATCGTGACTGGTTCTGTGTGCTATTCTTGTTACAGCCGATGATTCACTTCTGTTTTAGGCGGTCGAAGAGCCTTAATATACGACAACTGAAGTGCTCTCCTTAACAGATGTTCGATGAGTCAGTAATATCAGTGGTAAGGCAGTCTCCCTTGACCAGTAATCATCTTCTAGCTGTTAGCCTGTTACATCCATTGGTACCATTCGTCTGCGGATGACATGTTGCCGTCCGTATGCGCTAGTCGTTCTTTTCCATTTGAACCATACTACACATTAGTGACGCTGTATGGTATATGATGTACAGCGTGCTTCCCACTAATATGGAAACCGGTTTCGTCTGCCCAATACCAGTAACACTTTGACTTTCTTCATACGATCCAATAAACTGCTGTCGATTTGATTGATAATTGATTTCCTCAGCTTGGCTAGGCCGCTGTATTAAGAGGGCAGTCACTGTTGGTGTTGCTCAACGATGTCTGCTGGCACCCATTCTATACACTACGTTGTACACTTGTCTACATTAATTTATAGTATTTAGGCAAGCTTCCATACTGTCCAATGCGGAATTGGGCGACATTTTACCAACCGGACACACCACCTTCCTCCACCAGGACGACTCACATACAGTGACCAGCTGCTTTTGTGGTCACCTTTAGATGCATATCACATGTAGTTTAAAACTGAGGTGTGCAGGCCATCTGCGAGTTTTGAGTAAATAAACCAAGAGACAAAGTTGCTCAACTTTTCAACAACTGTAGTGCCGATGACTATCATTCTGTCGTTCCATTGGAGGTGCTGGATTCAAAAGAATAAGCAAGTTACACAGTCACTTCAAAAGAGACAGTGGACAGAGTAGTTAAATCATACTGAATGCCATAATGAACAGAATATGTTATGAGATGATCCTATCAAGTTATTCTGTTGCGTTTGGGGCAGACTACGTTATTTACTTTCGAATGACATACTCTTCAAGAAAGCTCTGTCTCAAGTTACTAACTCATTTGCGTGTTATTTTTTTGTCTTTCATCTCAGACTCGATGTAGTCTGTAAATGGATGTAGGTATCAATTGCGCTTGCCGGTAATGTGTAGGAACTCAGTATGTCCTAAGATTCTAAAGGTTATCGTAATTTTACTAGATTAGGTAGCACAAGAAGAATGGACATACAAGAAATCAGAACGAACATCGTTGATTGATTTTACGTTATGTTTGGCGACGTTCTCAATCAAATTTATTTACTGTCCATGGAATCCCAGAGGATCACGTCCTCGTTACCATCGCTTTTCAGCTGAGCCGTACCGTGGGCGCCGTGTCCCGGGCTTCCGTTAGTCCCGTATATATAGTCCATGGGGTAACGGAGTAATAACTACAAATATATGCGGAAGAACAACAGAGAAAGGAGACCAACGAGGGGGAAAAGGTAATGGAGTCTCAGGAAGAAGAAAAAGAAACGAGCCTTTCCAAGCAAGTAGACAACACCAACTTTGCTCAGCATGACCAAGGCCTTCATTAGCTCACTGAATTAAAGCCAGGAATAACAAGCTTCAAGGCCCCTATCGTCGGCCACGATGTACCGATACACTTGAGACTTTCTCAAGCTTTACCTGGAGTTCGGCAGCA
This sequence comes from Paragonimus westermani, assembly GCA_008508345.1. Classification (NCBI taxonomy): domain Eukaryota; kingdom Metazoa; phylum Platyhelminthes; class Trematoda; order Plagiorchiida; family Troglotrematidae; genus Paragonimus; species Paragonimus westermani. The sequence continues at coordinate 147,599 of QNGE01000664.1, forward strand.
CAAACGAGCACGAACAGCCTTGTATTAATATGGCAAATAGAAAATAAGGGGATGTGCACACTGAAAAACGCCGCAGTTAATCGCGATGGTGAGAATGACAGCCTAAACTGTTCCCAGCAAAGTGTGATGAATTTTGCTTCTCAATTCTATGTGAGAAACGAGGCATTTTTTGGAACCGTTTTTCTTAGGTCCTTCTAGGTCTGATATGTGTGGGGTTTCAGTACATCTGCAGAATAGGTATCTTTCGTGGAATCGGATGTAGTTAGTGTAGTTTGAATCCACAACTTGCTTCATTCATTCCGAAAGATCGGATCTTAGGTATCAATGCTGTAACGTGTTCTGGTAGTAATAAAACGAGTCACAATGTTTTTAATAAAATCAAACCTCAAGATTGCAAACTTAAAGATACGCAGAGGAAATGACAAAAAGTTCACCTCGTTACACACTCAATCAATCAATAAATTCTATAGTAGACTCAGGATGCATTAAGTAATGGCTGAGGGGACGTTATACTCTTGGGTGCTAGTGTGTAAGATTCCACCTATGGGTGTTGTTTTTGGAGGTGATCTGTGAATACGTGCTGACTGTTGTCCCCAAGACATTTGTTGATGTTTTTAGATTAAATTCAACAATATCCTTAGTGGAATATGTGCATGCAATGTCGCAGCCTCAGGTCAGAAATTTTGTGGGTCTTTCCAAGAGTTTGTGGTCTTTTTTAAAAGACCGAGCAAACTTCAGGAGAAGAATGCAGCCGTTAATGAATCTTGAACTGATTTGATGATGGGGGAGAAACAACGTTATCGGTGAGCCGTACAAAATATATACCTCATGGTTTTCATGAGAACATCATTGACATCAGAGACACAGTGTACGCTATGACATAAACTAACTCCCAAGTACTTGGTTAATCGTCGCCATGGAATAGGCGGTCCCTGAGTATGCGATCTTTCATGTTGTTCTGCGACTTACTGGTAACAAGTGTGTGAATAATACATTCGCACGTTTTAAGGCATTCTCTAACGGATTATTACCATTAGAGCACTCTTCAAATACAGGTACATCGTGTTGCGATTGTGTTGCATCAGAATTATCACATGGAGGTACACCAAAAACAACATCGCTAGTTGTTTGAAAGCGCAGTTTTCTTTAGTGACAACATTTACCCTTGGGCTGAGGATAGGAAAATGCAGATAAGGCCCCTGGCGTACCCAAGGTTAACTATTACATAGGAGGACTATTGCTGTAGCAGTGTTTTACTGATAAAGTGGTCATTACATTAGATTAATTGTAATCGGCTGGATGTCTGTGTACCGATGACATTCGAAAACACATAGTGGAATTCCTTCCACAACTTGTACTTTCAAATGTTGATCTTGTTCGTTTGAACCTCGCGTATGTCTCGTTCCTGCACACACTTGTGTTCTACTATACTTTTATCTTATTTAAACCGATTACTTGCATGTGCCGAGAATGAGTACTGGCGTGTTGACGGGACTTTTATGGTGTATTTTATGCCTGCCCTATTTCACGTGGTGTTCGGTTACCACCCCACAATCGTTTCTTATCACCACGACAACGCGGGTGATTGGCGAACCAATCAGATTGTCGCACAGCCGTGTACGCCAGCGGATGGCTTGTTCGCCGTCAGGCCCTTGGTCGATTTGTTGATTTGCTCTGGTTTTTGGACAACGTATAGGTGAGCTAGTCCTGATTAAGGCACAGCTGCAGCCCTTTTGATGGCACACTGCACCTATCGAGACTTATGGACTTGGCGCCATCGCCAGCGCCCAATGTGTCGTTCGGTTTAAAAAAGGGAGCTTCGTGAAATTATTAACGAATCTCCCAGCTGGCATTATAGGTGTAACTCCTGACCTCCCATGTGACCGTAGATAATAAGTAATGAAAACTTCTTCTCACTCTACCCGTGTCCCCATGTTATCCGTGTTTCTGGATGACGGGGATGCCAAAAGACACTGACGTGTTCATCCTGTTACCCTGTCGTTTGAAATTCCTCTATCTTATCCCCGTCTAATTGTTCACTGGGTTGTTCGCTCTCTGTTCTTCATTGTGTCAATACTATGAACGCGATTTTATAAGTCTACTGTTACTTTCAAAAATCTTACCACACGTATGATGTTCCATTTTTGTTCGGATTGATCTTACCTTGACAACGTTACACATACCTTGGTTCTTACGAATGTGCACATTGGTAACGCGACGGATACCGTTTAGCAGAATGTAGACTATGTCCAAACAGATGACATCTTTCCGCTAGCGTCATAGTCACAGGTTGTTGGTTGCCAGTGTTTACTCGCCACCACGGCGACAAACTATTTTTAGAGGGTTAAATGCAAACTTGCATGAGGGTTCAAATCCTTTCTTGGTAGGTTAGAGATACCCATAGGGCACGAACATCCGGCAGCCTTCAGCAGATTTGCATTTGCATCTTCGGTCATCACAAGTGGCCAGTGGGTCGTATACTATTGCTGTTAGGGCTGCTGTGTACATTAACCCAAATTCCCTACCACTCAGTAGTGATACTGTGTTGTGTGCAAGTCTCTCATTCATTCCGACTGCATCTAGCCCAATTGTTTTGCGTATCATTTGTATGCATCCTCTTGCGTCCTCGATATGGGCAGTTTCGAATTTCATCATGCTAAATCGCACCCCTTTTCTATAGTGGGTGCCAGAACGTTTAAAACGGCGGTAATTCAGAAGACACTCGACCCCGAATGGAACGAACAGTTTGAGGTGAGTGTCATCTTTTATCCTCCATCGTCTCGGCTAATAATGTTTGAAACAAAATTGATTTGCCCGTGTATGACACGGATTTTGGTAAAAGACGCCTTGAACCCTGTGTACCGTCGTACTTGTTGAGAACTGTCGGGCTTATTTACCTCCGCCTGCTACTTTTACCCTAACCTCTGATGTTAGTAGTCTCCTATGCAAATGCTGTTTGAACGATGCTCTTCGTCATCCTCGTGTTATCCTAGTCGTTACCCCTTACATTAAGTTACGTCACTGAAAAGACAGCCGCATCGTACCTGCTTGATCCGAGTTGTTCACCAGGTTCATGCTTACTCGACTCACCATCTGTTCATGCTTCCTAAACCACACGCTCACGTTCGTATTTCAGACTGTTGTGGACGTTCAGTGCGGTCAGTTTCTTGAGGTCGAGGTTTACGATAAAGACCAAGGAAACAAGGACGACGCCTTGGGCACGTGAGTTCGCTGCATTGGATTTAGTTTCTGTTTTCAAGGGTTCAAAAATAAGCTGATAAGACAGCGTAGTGGTTAGTTTCAGGTCTACATGGCTCATATAACTGAGACTTATCCGGTTCGTACGGTTGGTGTTATAGAGCAGTTTGGTTTCAACAATCGTATGCGTACATTGGGAACACCGTATAAACAAGAGTTGCGGTTGACTAAAGTCTATTTAAAACCGATAAATCCGACCTGCTAATAGGCACGCTGGTGTCACTACGGCAGTTCCCGCTGCTTGGACACGTTTGAGATTACCGACTCGATTTGCCGCACATTACTTTCACAGTGCTAGGATTGGGTGGAAGTAGCAGCCTAGCTTCCAGTCTAAGGTGTGCATCCAAAGGATGTGAGCTATGGCATCGATGTTTCGTTCCGTAGTTAGTTGACTGTTGCTTGACATCCGATTGACAACCATTGGTTATAGTTGTGGGCAATTGAGAAAAAGCACAGATTCAAAGTTTTGACTTTCCTGTGACCTGGTGCATTTTGTAACGACCTCTCATTGTTTGCGTAGTTCTTCCCACTGTTTCTACTAGACCTACTGTATTGCTCCCGTGGTGAATGTGAATGGCACACCGAAATTAGCAATCCAGTGTTCTAGAAAAGTTGGAAACTACCTCCGCTGAACCGTTGCCACTGAGCGCGTCCGTGGGCCAATGGTTAGAACGGTCGACTGCAGTAAGTGTATTTTATAACCTAATCCTAACCTAGGTGAATAACTGATAGGAACGGCAGTACACGAATAACGCGATTAGAAACTCCTTCCAACTGGCACCCAAATTGTGAACGACAAGAGCCAATGCAAACACAAACAAAGCAGACTTCGAGTAGGGAGTGCGTTTAGCAACCAGACGCTTTGCAAATTTACACGAGAAACTGGTCGGTATTTATAGAAAATTATTGACCTCATGGCCGCGTGAGCTCACGAAGAGGTATTCGAATCCCACGCCGATCTCTATCTCGGTAACGGCTTAAGGTATCTGATTTCTGATAGCAGAATCGTGTTCTTTGGGTCAGGTTTATCCTGACCCTAACAGTATGTAAGTACACTCGCTGGAGAGTGGTAGGGAGACGACATTGTCAAAGTAGATGTGTCTGCACTTTACTTCGGTAACGCTGTGCGCGCTGTTGGGACCGAAGACGAGCGTCTTTGATCATCTAGGGCCAAACAAAACGGTCAACTTCGGTATGCCACGGTCACTAGCCAAATTAAAAATGGTAGTTAGACTTTGTTGGTATTTGGGCTCAATAATGCATCGACTACGACGTTGGTGCCATCACATAGGTGTTGAGCGTTCATGGTGAATGGGAGATATAGCCCAAATGTTTGATTTCACGAGGAGATTATCGTTCAGGTTTGGCTTGCGAATCGAATGTTAAGGGTCTGTGATCGATTTGAACAACAATATGTCAAAATTGGCAAATTCCTGAATGAATGACAAGTAATTCTCGTCCAGAAGTACTGTACTTTGTTCGTGCTTGTTGGAACTTCTGGGGGAAGAAGACCAAAGTTCAATGTTTACCGTCTGTAGATTTCTCTTCAACTGTGTTGATGGCGGCAGTCGATGCTTCAGTCGTGAGGAGGCGAGTATTGGGATCACAGCTAATAAAAGTTTGTTGGCACGACGTAGGGCTTCCTTCGTCATTGGATCAGCTACCTAAGCTTTCAGTGACGGTTCTACAGACTCGCAATTTGAGTCGACTAGATTTGCCAGAAGCTTTAGGATGTGTGCTCAATGGGGAATGAATTGCCGATAATGATTGAGTGGGCTAATAAAGCGTCGGAGTTGGGTCATCATGGTGGGCGTCGGGAAAGTCAACATTGATTCAACTAGGCGACAAAGGCACCATTTCATTTTAATTAGTATGGCGTTTGGTGTAACTCAATGAACTAATCTCAGATGCGCTTATGGGTGTTGGTTTTTACACCGTATTGCACAAAACGGTTGAAAACAGCGTGAGGATATGGTAAATTTTCTTCGTTTGATCGGCTAGCGATTAAGACATCATGCATGTTAACGTATGTGAACTGGATTTATTGCAATACTCTGTCCATGAAACGGTAAAACGTTTAAGCTGAGTTGAGGAGGAAAGATAGCATTCGTGTGAACCAAAGTTGTCCGAATGATCTTGTAATGGTCGTGTTTGGAATGTCCTCTTCGACAACTGGAATGTGGTAGTAATCGCGCGTCGGTTGCATCGGCGAGTCCCGAGGAGAAGTCGTGGGTGTGCAGTATGGGTACCAGCCTGAGACTGTGGAATTTTGAGAGCACGGTAATCACTGTATGGTGTCCTGTGGTCGGTGGACTTCTTCAGTGCTGTTTGCAATGGTGATACCCAAGGGTGGTTTCAAGGTCGACCCACACGTACCTGAGCAATGTGTTCGACTTCAGTCTTGGATGTCTTGAGCTCGTCAGGATGTAGTCAGCCGACTTGAATAAGAAACAACTTGGGGGCCTCGTATAGTAATTTGATGTACACTGTGCTTAACCGTGTCAGTATACGAACAAGGCTGAAGGAGTGGTGCAAAACCGTTCAGCAATGCTGCGGATGGCAATGTTGTTGGAAGAGCCAGTTGGTGGGACGGTTCATTGAACACCGTATGCTGTACGTGCTGTAATGTTGTCAGTTTGCCTACACTCTTCGAAAACAACAGAAGGGTTAGAGTGTGCTAGGAATTCGGTACCGATAGGTGATGTTTGTATCTCGGCACTCAGAGCTATCCACTGGAGGCGTCACCGCAGACAAACGTTTCAATGTTACTTCGATTTGCGGTTTGTAGGATATACCGGCCAGGCTGAAGTCGATTATTCGATTGAGGTAGAATATCGCTTATTTCGGTTCCGGTGTGGATTGGAAACAACACCATTGGTGTAAAATGGTTGGACCGCATCTGTTAAGCCCGTGGCAATCGCGCGTTTATTGGCCGGTTTAACGGTGATATATGGCGTGCTTGGAATGTGCACGTCTGGACGCACTTTGCTTTATGTCAAAGGTTTCGGTGATGCCTTGACGAAACCGCATACGAAAAAAGGGCAGTACCAGGAGGTCGAATCGAACGGATAATTCCACACGCGATGTAAGAAGCAAAACGTTGATGGCACAACACTCTCAGACCGGTGAATCTGTTGCTCGAAATTCCGCACCGCCGATTACTAGACATCTCATGACAAGTCACCAAATTGGCCTACTTAGCTCATTCAAGTTGTTGTTATACAGTCAGGACCCGAAGCTACTGACCTTCAACCAAGCTTCGCTGACCAAAACTCGCCAGCCATCGCTGTCTGTCCAAAAACGTTGGGAGTAACCTATCGGACTGCTGTAGTCTTGATGTCACAGTACTTGTCAACGTACGCTTGTCTGTACCCTATCTGTCGTTATTGATCTGTTGTATATAACCTGCATGTTTTACGTTTGCGACTGACGGAAGTAAACCAAATGTTAACGTATCGCAACCTGTCTTCTTTCTGTTCGAATGAAGTTTTTAATGGAACCCAGTGTTTGAAGAAACGTTGGGCGTTGGAAAATCGATAGAAACATGGACTAAGGTACTTCACGGTGAGGTTAGTTTATTAATCAACAGGTCAACAAAAAATGGTAAGAAAGACGGCGCGCGGAAACTATCGGTTATTGTCACGGTAACCAGCAAAACTAAAAGTGATTTGTTTACTTTCAACCAAATGCCAGATAATATTCATTGAAGGGTATATGCACTCTTCATGTCTCCTCCTAAACCGTCCTCCGCAATTATCATCCGTATTGTACCACCGGTGTTACTTTACCCTAACAACTCTCCGTCTCGTCGTCATCATTGCAAGCGATGCATCCCCAACTGTTATCAATTTTCACTTGTTATAAGCAATGCAGGAACCCCCGATTTGATGATTGAAAGAGAGAGGTGATACCTACTTGATAAAACTTAACTAGTCAAACTATCTGGAGGTGGTTAACAAACACCCGAGTTATTAGCGCGATCAGGTCAGCGTCTGGGAGACAATATCCTTCGGTTTTTAATATTCCGTTATCTTAATCGTCCATATTTCACGCCCAACTCAGTTGCACCTTGGAAACGTTCACGTCATTGTATCTGAGTATCTTACCGTCTACAACCGCAGGTTAGTAATTTAAGATGCCTTACGATCCGGAGGTGAACATGATCTACAACACCTGGCTTATTTGTGGTCATTTTCAATTCCCCTTGCCAAGTCATCGGGTGACCGCTTCCCATTTTGTTCAGACTCAGTGGCCCATTATTGCTAATCGTTTGTTGTAGAGTCTTACTGGACCCATGTTTGATTTTTTGTGTTCGGGTACTCTATGCTTGCAATTTGCACAGTGATGGTGCTGCGGCGTGTCGGAGGCGAAATCACCCACAAACTCGGATATTCATGTCTTTCTTGCTAATAGGCGAATAGCATTCATCCAGTCTCGCATGACAGTAACCGCTTTGGTAACAGGTGAAAACGTACATTTGTCTTCCATATGGTCCCTTTAACAGAACTGCAATTTCTCTGGAATCCGTGTACGACTTGGGCGAACTGGACACGGTGAGCTTACAGTCGTTGTGGAAACTGATTATTTTCGATACCTCGATTGTGTACTACTTTGATGAGAGCTTATGCGATTATCTTTGTTCACTTTGAACAGTCCTTCATTTGTTAAGGCATCTAGGTAGACATTGACATTACTGAATTCAACTCGACTCATGAACCTATACGGCCAATCGAATTTTCAACATTCTTACATGAAAATTAAGTTGTTCAACATTCAGGTAAAGTTCAGGTTTATTCAGCATCTTCGTTGTTATGTAGGCTTCCGCCTGATGGGCTGGTTTCGGCGTATATTAAATGGTATTGCGTCGTTGATAGGACCTGACAATGATACACACACTTGTCTGTTGGCCCGCTTTTTTCCCTCTGTATCTGCGATTATTTACTGGTAACAGCGCCTACTGTCAGTTGTACTGTTGTGTAATCAGATTCCTGTTATTTTGGCTGCTTCTGTTTGGGTTTGAACAGCCCACCACTATTCAGGTGGCACGTGACTGTATACCACACAACAGAAAACACTGGTCTGCAAGCCGTTACCTTTGACGTTCTGTTTTTCGCCGGTTCCGTCCCTGATCTCTGTTGTTTTTTAGTCTCTGGTGGCCTGTTAGAGTATGTTGACCTAGGGTTCGTGTACCGGCTAGTGTCTTGTAATGTGGAAGATAGAACCGTGATGCTTTTCCACCTCAGTCTTCGTACCTGTGAGCTCAGTTTAATGGCCACTCCGCTCTACTCCCACCTTAACTTCGATATGACAGATTTTCTCCCATACTACCGTGTAGCCTCTTATGTGTCAAGCTGTGCAACGTGTTCAAAAGACTGGTTTTCTTGTCATGGCAACAAATTCAAATACTAAACGGTGTGCTATGCAGGGACTAAGCACAGCGCTAGACCGCTGCATCGGCATCTGTCTATGCGTCTAAATCTCTACATGCTGTAATCCCTTATTGCACACTCGTCTCACTCGTGAACCACATATGCATACCTGTATTTTTGTCCAGAGAATGTTTTGTGTGTGTGTGTGGTCATCTTACAACACTTGGATTGTTAACCGTAGATAAGTGTGTCCGACTAGTAGACAATGGTTATGCGAGGTACGTAGCAGCAACACAACAAACTGCATATTTACAATGTTTCGAATAAGGCGAAATAAAGAAATTGATTGTTACTTTAGTCCCTGTACAACCATCCTTGTGTGTCTAGTTTTTCCACAGCGGTATGAGAGAACTGAAGTTTTATGAGCAGATGTTCACGCAGACAGACTTGAAAGATTACCTAGTGCTACCCTTGGTTGTGCATTTGGCAAAAAGACCGTGGAGATTTTGGGATGAATCAAAGAGAAATCTTATACTGACTTTATTCCGGGCGTGAAATTATTTTGCAGCAATCTAGTCGGCAAGAGAGGTAAACGCAATGTCACTTGAAACAGGCAGGTACTTGGGCGAAGGATACAACTCGACACAATCATCTATCAAAACGTCGGCTGTAAATCCGCTTTCGTAACGTAAACCTTGGCGAATAGTTTTAGGAAACGAAGGAGGGTTATCAGATATCTCAAGCAACAGACAGTGTTGTATAACAGGCAGTTTCGTTGTGAGTAGTGTACTACTCACAAATAGTGTATTACCCACAGGCGACATTCAGGAGCAAAAGGACAAGCCCCGAACACGACGGACAAGAAGAGACTATCGAAACAGTGTGTACATGATGTGTAAGAACTTTCACCAAGGCGAATGACCACGTACTGTCACCCATTGTATGTGAGTGCATGTCCGTCGTGCAAATGAGTGTACACGTTTGTGGTTTAGTTTTTGACATGACCTATACGGAAGTTTGCGCAATAAACCAACTTGTTGGCCAAGCGTCTTTTGCGGACACAACAACAGTAGGGATACGTGCCGAACATTCAGCAAGACACCAGTAGCATGCAATGATCGAGAAAGATCGTCAGAAGGCAAAGCTGGAAGATATTTTCGATATGGCTTCATCGTAATTATTGTTCCGTAGTGCTTTCGTTTAGCTATACGCTCACAGTATGCACGCATACTGAATACATTAACATTTAGTTGAGTAAATTGAAGACTTTGTTCGCTTGAATTTACGGGATCAGCGTATAAACTGTCTAGCATTGTTACCTCTGCCGATCAACTTTCATTTTGTGCCTTCTCAACACGTAAGTACTAATTGAGGTCATACCCTAATCTACTCAAATCATGTGGCGTACAGATGCCGGCAGCAGTTACATGTGATGAGCACGGTGCTCAAAGATTTGTCCACAAACTGGATTCAACCGTATTATCAGTGAAGTTTACCTTGTACGCAGTGTGTCGAATGAGTACAGCTTCACCATCATGTTGAGTGATAAACTTATGCGACAAGGCGTACTCACTGTTCAGTACAGTCATTACCAAGATACTGGACACTAGTATTTTTCATGTTTGCACAAGCCATAATTTGGAGTTGGATTTTACGCTCCCTTGAGAGGATTCTCGGATGCGTGGAGGGAGAACTAGACGAGAGTGCAGATTAGGAGAAAGCTCTGTTGCTACTTTGATTCGGTATAGCAACCCGCCTGAAAACAGCATGCAGACTGTCGGCCTGGTGTTTTTCTACGGTCACTTCTAACTACAATGAGGGAGGTCTGCGAGGTCGTACTACAATCCTGGTGTTCATGTCAGTGCTCTGTTTTGATACCCATTCAGTTTTCACAAACATACCACTTTTCGAAGCCATTGACTACATTTGCCACTATATCCATTCTTATCAAATTGACTGCAATTCCCTTGATTAAGTCTAAAAAAACTCATTCTCCGCTAAACCTTTGAATTACAATCCCATTTTGATAAATGCTACTTCGGGCAGAGACGGTATATAGCCCACCACTTGGCTCTGTCCTTGTAGAAATTTTCATGTCCAAACTTAAAGGTGGTTGTTTAAAAGGTACACTTTTAATTTTATGTTTCACAAACGGTATGTGGACGAAATACCTATTATTTGTGACCCAGCATCTGATCCATCAGTTATTTTGCAAAAATTCAGCACTTGTCATTCGTCTGTGAACTTGGCTTCCGATGTAGAAATAACCGGAAAGATAGCGTCTCCTGATTGTTTACTATAACGATGGGATAGTGGAGGATGGGAACGAAGCATGTACCACAAAGCCACATGGAATAGCTAATGTACACGTTTTTTGAGCTTTGTTCCTCTCACATCCAAAAGCAACTTGATAAATGGCGTGGCATACAGAGCAAGAGCAAACTACAGCCCAAGTAAACTCGATATAGAATTAAAATTGATCCACAGTGTAGTAGGAAAACAGTTACCCAGAATCTTCCAGTACTCGACACATTAAAGGACGTATAAACCTGCTTAAGCGCGCTATTGTCCCAAATAAGTCTGCATCTCCCAGGTTGCCTATCGAAGCGTATAAATAAGGCATACCCAACAGCATTTTTTTGTTTAACTGTGAAAACTCAGTCGACCATCGTTCAACGAATCAGGGATAAACTACTCCGTCAGTCTGAATCATTTGTTCTGTGTAAGCTCACATGCACTTGTGATGCTAAGTATATCGGACATATAACGAGAAGATTATCCAAACGCATAGACGAACGTTGCCCAAAATTAATCAATAATAGTGTAATCACATCTGCCAATAGTGCGGTTTTGGAGCACCTGATAGGGAGTAGGCACACAGTCGATGTTAACCAAGCGTTTTCGGTTATCTTTAAGCTACCAGAGATGCTTATATGAAGCCTCAGGAAACACTCTTATCTACAGCTGAAGTGATCAGCATCCGCCCTTTAAAATCCGATTTGTGTTGTTTTCCTATCAAACTTGCGGAATCAGGAAGCGAACAGTGATGGTGTACGCTTGTTTACCCCCACCTTGTACGTGCCTAAAGTGAGTGTCACTTTATCTGCAGGTGTGACAATCTGACAATCAATCACCCAGAACGTAGAAATCTGTTGATCCAATGCGGCCAGACTGCCAGTGACTAGCAAGACGAGCAGTTGTATACACAGGATTGTATAAAAACACGTCGACTATCTGCCATAGTGAGAACTCGGCCACAGCAGATTTAATGGTAGCCGAACGCGCGTCGTTTATACTTAGTAGCATATTCGCTCTTGAATGTGTTACCTAGCAGTAATGCACTACGACAAAAAACAAGCTTATACTGTTTCTCCAATTACCATCTCCACGTGGTTTGACTTTACTACTCAGACTTTCCACCTCAGTCGCACTGTTGATGTCTGCCTGTTCCGTTCGATTTTCCGTGAAGGTCTCTCTCAAAACAGTTCGAATGGAATTTCACTATTTGGTTGAGAATGCCAGTTTCCTCGACGCATTTGTATGTAACCTGGACTCTGCTTGCATACTCGCTGGAAGGAATTGTTAAAGACTTTTCTAATATTGCAAGTACATTTGTTGGTCTTTCCTTTTGTCTACCGTTTGGGATTTGCATTTTTCTTATCATACTTTCATCCCATCGCTACCCATAATCAGTGGACCAAACTGGAAGGAGTGAAAACCGGCTCCATTCATTTGAAACTCAACTGGTTTGTGATGTCCAATCAACTGGAAGACGTCGCCACGGTAAATTGCTACTGTTCTCCAAAGGTTTTAGCTTTCTATTTTCAACGGATATGACCACTTCACTTTTGTTCAATTCAACTGTGCATCTTCAGATACTGTAGGATTGTGAATCGCTGACGTAACTGTCTTAGAAGTACTGACGGGGTTTAAGCTTATACTTCAAGTAACTCGTGTCTGTGATTCCGTTTTGTCAATAGCGACAAGCTTAAGCATTAAGCTTGTGTAACTTCATGTCAGGTTGCTGCTATTTGTTCATCTTGGAACCATTACAAAATCTGTGTACAGGATGCTGTTGACCCAGATCAAACTTACCGCTTGCAGTACTCGGAATATCCAACTCCGTCTATGCGACGGACTGATCTCCGCTAAAAACCACCGCCTGCGGTGATTGCCGCCACCGATTTCATTTCAGCGAACTGTTTGATGAGTAGTTCAAGTGTTTGTGTAAGATTCTGTTTATACTGAGGATTCATAATATAATTTCTAATAAGTGAACGACCCGGCATTGTTACACATAGTCTGTCGAAGGTGCTTCATTTAGTGGAACCCCATAAGCTCGCCAATTACTTAAGTTCCTAGATGATTGGAGCATACGCTGGTGTAAATTCATGGTAAAAATTTCGCAGGAAATACCTTGTGATCATTGTGATTACATCAAACATGAACTCAAGTAGTGTGGCGATGCAGTTTACGCCTGTTTCCTCCACCACCATTTAACCACCACTCGATTTGAGTGTAACATGTACGCCAATGCGCTTCACTTGAGGAGTAGGTAAACGTTTACGACAAGTTTCCTTTCTCAAATGGGTAATCTAATGAAACTCGTAAATGACCATGTATTTCATTGACTCCCACCTGTTAACATTTCAAACGTCTGATCACTGAGCTCCTTCTATGGCGATGTATTCATCGCCCAAATAAAAATTTAGATTGAAACGTCAGATTTATTCTGAAACCTTGTATGTTCATCATAGTTCACTGACATTCAAGCTCCCAATTGGTGACGTGTAACAGTGAAAGCCGCCTGGAAGTTGTCTTGCTGATGACACCTTAATTGTTCTTTTGCAAAGTGTATGCATCTTGATATTGGAGGTTTAAGTTTAGGGTTCCATTCTTTCCTTTCTTTTTGCCAGTTTCATCTCTTTATGATTGCATGCCAGCTAAGCATTGATGTGAATCACAACCCATTGCTATATGTGATAGTGCTGATAGTGATCAAGCTGCTGGTATGCTTATTTGTCTTTCATCAACTAGCCCACTTCTGTTTTGATTTTTTTGTTGCTTTTATGATTAACCAACCGTCTCCGTAACTAGATTCCGCTCGATGTATCGATCTAGCTTTATCGACTTTTTGTAGTTGTATCGACCTGAGGATGAATTACAAATGTTCCCCTATTTGTATACCATATATTCATTTTTGCACGCATATACGATGGATAATCAGTTAGGTCGTGGTCTTCGACCTGTTTCAGGATTTATTAGGTTTCTATGCATTGCCCAACTCAACGCTGTATGCGTAGATGGAAAGTATGAACGGTATGTGGTATGCGCGGCGGTTCAGTAATCTCTTTCTTCACATACAAAAGTGAATCACCGTCACTGAATTTAACATTGCAAAAAAAGTTGTGAAGTGAACAAGATGCGCAGAGCGCATGTCAGATAGAAATGAAATCAGGCATGGGTTGCAAAACTTTTTGGTCGAAACGTTATACCATTTGGTACTTAGGATTGGTTCAAAAGTCCATTGTGTTCAAGAATTTGGACAGTGTTACTTGAACTTATTGTCTGAACAAGCCTGTATGTGCGCCCTCTTTGAAATTCAACTATAATTCGGTATGACAGTCAGCTTACACCGCTTACACTGCGTCTCAGCAGTGCGCACACGAAAATCGGGTTTTTCATTTACCTTCATGTATCAATCATGTTTCCACTCTTTGAGGTTCAAACGAAGCTGGCTCGCGCATATTTTTACGTGCACGTGCTCCGTTTTTTTCGCATGAACTCAAGTAGTGCGGCGATACAGTTTACGCCTGTTTCCTCTTTTGGTTTGAGTGTAACATGTACGCCAATGCGCTTCAATTGAGGAGTACGTAAACGTTTAGGAGAAGTTTAAACCCCACGTCTTGCATTCCTTTCTCAAATGGATAATCAAATGAAACTCGTAAATGACCATGTATTTCATTGACTCTCACCTGTGAACGAAACTCGGAAATTTCCTGTCCATTATTACCAAAAGTGATATTTTCTTAAATACATAACAGAAATGCACATCGTCACCATGCTCTTCAGCTCTCTTTCTCTCTAAACACAACTTCACAACCTATCGGGGTCCGACTTATTTCACCCCTGTTTAATTTCTGAAGGTTATAATTCTGTTACCGTTCGTGCTCATTAGTTGACCTCACGGCAAAACGGATTAGATAGATATCCGTCACAAAGTTTTTCATCTTGCCTAATTTTTCTCTGTTCCGTTAGCCTAACTTCAATGCTTTTGTGCTGTCCTATGATCTTTGGTTTGCGTTACTTTGTCTTTTTTTGTTCGACCCACTACGGTGAGTATGCGTTCATCACCCTATCATCTGCTTTGTGATAGTGTTTTCAGAATATGGGTGTGCTGGGTGCGTGCTCTCCTTGTTCCATCCCTCCCCCTGTAGACGCTCGTTTTGTTGCTGCTCTTGTATCATGTGTGTTAAGCATCCTACCCCCCTTGCTCAACATCGCTCCTATCTTTTTTCTTGGTGTACCGAGTTTGGTATGGATATGCACTTGGCTGCGGAGGCCGATAGTTAGTGGCGCTTGAACACTAATAATGGTTTATGAAAGTACAAGTGGTTTTATCATTAAATATTGGTTATTAAATTATGCGCACCCTGTACTCACCTTTCCACAAGCATGAAACTAGATCTCGTTGACATGGTGTGTTTGTCCACCTACGTCAGTTGGCACTTCAGTACTAAAAACCATTTAGCAATTTTATCTTTGTATAAATTAGTTGATGCCACAGATCCAGGTATCTCATTATCTTTACCGGTAAGTAATTCACCTTTCAGTTTGCTTGTGGTTCTGACTGACTGCTGACATTAATTTTTGATTTAGTGTTTTTTGTACTTGGCCTAATCATCTCAAGCGGCAATCTCGAAGGGATCCAAGTTTGATTTCAAGTCCACGCATACCCTCTAGCTGTATCTAGGTTGTAGTCTGTTGCATGGTTTTATATCTAACCAGGGGTCCTTCTTGAATTCTTGGACACTTGTATACATGTACGCTCTGTGTTATGCAAATGCCCCTCATAACCCATTTTTTGAATCACTCTGTAGACACTTTATAGCCGACGGTTTTTTGCAGTTGCTGGTTCGCCGCCTATGAAACAACCTTTGCCGTGTGTGATTTTGCAAATGCCAACGGTTTTATCAACTGAGAAGCTACTCCAATTCTTTTAGTAGATTCCATCCCTGTGTTGAACAGTTTTCCACAACTCGTGACTAATTCTTTAGGTTTACCCTTCTAGGCACTGAAACAGGCCGTTCAATATCGTTCGCTCTCTGGGACCGCGATGAGCGCAGCGTTCTTGTACGTCGTCGTGAAGCAAGCGAGAAACCTCAAGGTATACGACAGTTTATGTTGCAGAATTTGCGCTCTAATGCTCTTTGAATTGGTCTTTTTGTTTCTTACCCATTTGTTTCCTTTTCTTATTTAGTTGGCTAATTCCACTTTTATGCCAAATTGACCGAACGAGTTACATCTGTGAATCCATTTTGTGGACGTGTTTTTGAGCTTATTCCCACATTGTTGGACCTTCGTGGACGGTTTAGGTATTTTCCGTTAATGCTTTCTCTGATCTTTCTGACCGTTTTCCCCTGTCATTGTTAACGCCAAGTATGCCAGTAGAGCGCACACACCTGTTTGCGCTCTAACCGGTGGCCCCTGAGACAAGTTTGTTTGCGTACGTTCATAAATCGTGCTAATTCGTGTTACAGTGCCCTGATTAGATCACCAATATTCCCCCGACATACGTTAAAGTTTATACTATTTCCATCTTGACGGTATGGAAGATGCGAACAGTTAATTTAACGTGTTTGTGAAGTTGGACACTTACAAAAACATTTCTGACCCCACATGGATTTTTTCCGAATTTTTCTGCCTAGAGGCTCCCTACGCCTCCTCCGAATGTAAGTGAAATCCATTGTTCCGCCTCCCCACAGTGCTTACTAGGCGGAAATAAGTCTGCTTGCATTGTCATCCTCCTAACGCTACAATCATCAACTGGCCATTTCTACCACATTTCTGATTCGCATTTTTGTTCACGGTAGGACCGTCTTGGACACGTCTACCAGCTATTGTTTTCACACTAACTATTGGGGAAATCAATAATCACGCGAAAGAAAAAAGCTATTCCATTTTTGTGATAGAGTTTTCTGAGGATATATATGTAAGACTATTCCTTTCTGCTAGTTGTATTGGACCGTGAATGCGGAGATAAAATTGTTGGACATGTGCTTCACTCAGCACTGCACACGCTAACCTGCCACCAAATCTTATATACAGGTAAATAGCACTGGGACAACATTTGTGTCCACGGTTACACTCCAGAAGTCAAAAAGGTTCCTAAATGTCAAAAAATCGTAAAAATTGAATCAGCATGGTTTTCTCATCAAAATATGGAGTTAGGTTATTAAAAACAGGCTGTCATCTTAATTGCCAAGGATTCCATCAACACGCACTTCTATGTCACTTACTCAAGCAACAACAACATTGATCTCGTTGGTCTTCAATTCAGCGTCGTCATACATAGACCTCAGTTAATACGCAATCAAAGCATCAAATCAAATGGTGCTTTATTTACACCAAAGTACTCATTCATGATAAGTTTTTGTGGCTGTGACGTTGTGCAATTCTCATGTTCACTAGCTGTGGGCAACAGGATCTACAATAAAAACCCCTCCATCAGTAGCGTAACGTGCTGATCCGTTTGTTACATCTACGAATTTGACACCGTTCCCGTTTTTGTCCGATCAATCGATTTGTGTTGCATTGGAAATGCAATTGTCGATCAACATACTTTTCTCCGTCCGTTACTGAGGCTCAACTGTATGTCCAGATCATCCATACGACAAATCAAGCCTGTTACATCGAACAGAAACGCCTAACACCTTATTGTCCTACCCATTTTTCGTGAGAACACGCGCTATGCACACTGCACATGCGTTGGCATTAATCAGCGTCACTTATTTCTGCTAAGAATTGTAATGACGCTAGGCATTCTCTCATGAGTGTCTTCTATAGTATTTCGATTCCAAGTAGGCAGTCGACTCCGTAACGCACAAGCTGAGAGCACTTACGGGTTTTCCCGTTAATTTTTATTTCACTACCTTTCGCAGTTCGTTACAACTATCTATATAACTGTTCGCAGGGAAGACTTCGAAAATACACTGACTGTTCGGAAACGAATCAGATCGTCCTTCATTTCGGTGTCGTTTACGGTAGATCTGATTAGTTTCTCTCTATACTTGCGGGAATGATGAAGAGATGTAAGATTGGAGCTTATCCAGCGTACAGACTTGGCTCTCCCGTTTGCCTTCTCTTTACCGTTACCAACTAGAGTGCTCTGTCGTGGGTGTTAATCAGGAGAAACTTACAACTTTGCAGCCGCCTGACAGTTGCTGACATTTCGTTCCTAATTCCGTTTCTCACAGCCTGAGTCACACGGACGCATTTTGGTCAAGCACCCAAGTTACTAATTTAGTACATGATGTACACAGTGAGCTGCAATAGGACGGCGGCGCGTTCCAAAACAGAAGCACTTAACGTGCGCACGCACCCATGATGGTGGCGCTGTTCAGTGACATCTGTCGTGTACATGAAGAAGTCACTGTGATGGATGTCATATGTTCTGCACTTTGTGATCTCTCACTGGATCTAAATCAAAAATCGTTTGAAAAATGTCAGATTGTCTCCTAGTGAGATGGATCGGAACAGCAGCTGGCATTAAACTTGAAAGCGGTCATATTATTGTCAAATTTGCATAGAAATCCCCCGTGCACAGCTGTCTCCTAAAAGCAAACCGGTTGATGTAACATTCTGCTTTGAAAACATGTGTGAACTTCACATCACTTTGAATATTCTAACATTACGCGATTATCGTTGTACGTCAAGGAGATGACCTGTGGTTGTATGGCGAAACAGGATATAAATGCCGCAAACGTGGATGTGTCACTAAAGTGGAATATCAAAATTTATCTTACCAAGAGCATTTAGAAGTCAAATACACTGATAAAAAGGGGTCTAGTGGAACACAACACGTGTTTGTGAACCGAACTGTTTAGCTGTTCTCGGTAAATGTAATATATGTGCATTCATCATTTATGTCCTTGTTGATAATGAACTACTGACATTACCACCATCATTTATCCGCGTAGTTGGACTTCACAACTTTGGGTGTTCATGACATAATTTAGCAGCGATACCGGAGAAGTTTCAGAGCCATTTTAGTTCTTTCACATCCTGTGTTTGGTGCTGTTTGAAATATTCTCTTATTTTGAGTGTGAACATTTTAGTTTGAAAATTTACTTTCCTAGCTTTCGGCCGCCACTGATGTATTTTCCCTCTTGATAGTGTTTTGTAGATTATCTACCGCTCATTCATACTTCAACTCATCATCATCATAGACAGCAATACATCAGTGGTTCACACTAATGATTAACTGCCACACAACCATGAAGAAAAAACAGACCCTATGCAGGAAGAGAGAAGGAAAAAGGAGGGGACGGGAAAGGACCTAACTACTGAAAATAACTACGTCTATATTCAAACATTCAACATCAAGGTGCCTACACCTTGCAAACAAACAACCGAGCTGCAAGTGAGGGTAAGGCGTCATCAGCAAGACAGCTTCCTTACGGCTTTCACTGCCCCGCGTCATTAAGTACACTCACTTCACAGACAACTCGGCCAAACAACGACAACATTCACGCCACTGAGCACGATTAGCCGCCATCTCACCTGGGGTCCCCAGCTACCGACTCTGTGAGTCGCGAGGGCCCTAGCCCGGGAGACGAACTCGATATACAGCGGCCAACCCCTTGGTGAAGGACTTCATTTCTCTACGCCAGGTCACTATCTGTCCACCTCGCACCTTACACCAGTCGGTCGCAGTGTCAGCGAACAGTGCTCGGTGTGGTAGACGACTAGCTGGCATCCTTAGTACATGACCTAACCATCTGAGCCTGTAAAAACGTAGAGATTGGACAAAAGAACTCGTTCGGCAATCACTACCAAACACCCGCTTTCTAGCCTCTTCGTTACTTACACGCTGGTGCCACCCGATACGGGCAACTGAACGCAGATCAAATACTTGAGGACGGTTCACGTCTTCTACCCTGAGCGGCCAGGTTTCGCTGCCGTAAAGTAATACGGCCTTCATCGTTGTCTTATATACACGACCTTTAAGCTTCAGAGGAATACTTCTCTGTCCTCAGAGATGCCCCAGATAAGCGAATATCGTCCTAGCCTTAGAGATACGCGCTCCTATTTCATTCCCTACACCTCCGCCACCGCCACCGCTGATGCAGTTTCCCAGGTATACGAACCGGTCAAAACCACCATGACTACATTATCTAACATCAAATCTACGTGGTCACAGCAATCCTGCAGAAGCACTTTGCATTTTGAGGCTGCAAAGCGCATTCCGAAGTATTTAGCAGAACGCGAAAT
>QNGE01000664.1:168244-189022 GCA_008508345.1 Paragonimus westermani
CCAGTGGCACGGATAAGCTTAAACAGTTTGCCAGTGTTTCCTGAGGCAAAAGCAGTCTCCATCTCCTTAACTTTTCCCAATAACCAAGCCTCACGATCAGCTTTTAGGCTACGTTTCAGTTTCCTACGGACATCTCTTCTAGACTTGTTATATTAACTGCCAGAATGGATGTTCCGTCTGACTTCTAACAACTCCAGGGATTCATGCGAGCTCCAATGTTTGTTCATTCCATATACCCCCTTGCCGCGTGCTAATCTACTTGCTTCACGAATGGCCTGTGTGATCTGAGTCCAGGAGCAATCAGGATCTTCGGAGTGAGAACTACTAAAGCAGGTTTCTAAATCGGCTTGATACTTATGCTTTAGCGACGGTATAGTCAGTTTCTCAACAGCCAATGGTTGTTGTCGGTGGGGTTGTTGCTCAGCAAAAGTGAGTACGAGACGACAGCGTACCAGCGCATGATCCGAATCTAGGTACGTGCTGCAATAAGAATGACAGTCCTGAATGGAACCCCGCCACCTATAACTAACAGCTATGTGGTCTATCTGAGACCAGGTCTGATTCAGATAAGGAGGGCGACAAGTATAGCAACGACGCGCGCGATGCCTACAACTAGTGCTGGTTAAAAACAGCCTATGCTCAGCGCACAGCTGCAATAGTCGCCCGCCGTTGTCCGAGCGATGTGTTGCTATCCCAAACCTGCCACCTAATGCAGTGCATCTATGTCATGCTGTTACAGGAAGAGTGAATAGGCCACCATGATTACACGATCGAGGGTGTCTTCTGTTTAACAACTTTCTGGGAGGCTACTCGGTCCGAAGAGGTAATCTTTTCATAAGTCATCTCATGTTTGTACGACCTGTTATCACTTCTCCGTGGCTCAATGTCCGTTCACGGTGCATCGAGAGGTTTTCTCTTGTGTTGCTCTTAGTCTCTCAGGCTACATCAATCACAGGGACACAGTGGGATAAAGAATTAAAACGAGACCATCGCTGTGCAACCCCAGCGCTACAGTTACTTGCACTGACAGACTTCCTAATGGCATCGGATTCATAAGCGTTCGCTGTTCGCTACTGAAACGTTGCTGTATTTACTGACACGGAGGGCAACTGTTTTGTGCGGTTCGCATCTATGTTCCCCATCTTCCCACTGTTTCCGTATGTTGTGTTCATGGATTGTGATCTGGTGCAAAGAAATGAAGTTCACCGAAGGGTTGGCCACTATGCATTGGGTTTATCTCTCGGGCTGGTGACCTCTCAACTCATGCTAGGTGAGATGGTGGCTAATCGGGCTCAGTGGCGTAAATGTTTTCGTTGTCTGACCGAGTTGTCTGTGAAGTAGGTGCACGTAATGACGCGGGGCAATGAAAGTCGTCAAGAAGCTGTCTTGTTGATGACGCCTTACTCTTACTTGCAGCTCGGTTGTTTGCTTGTTTGCAAGGTGTAGGCACGTTGATGTTGACTCCCTGAGTGTAAACATAGCTATTTTCACTAGTTAGCTCTCTTCCCATCCCCTTCTTTTTCTAGGGTTTACCTTTTTATTCATGGTTATGTGGCAGTTTAGCATCAGTGTGAACCACTGATGTTTTGATGTTTATGTTGATGATGATTTTCCGTTTACCGTGATTCATTGGCACTTGCTAACCTAATCAAGTTGCACGATCTGTTAGTGTAAGGTTTGCTCAGATTTGAGATTACGGTACTATCGACATAGTTTGGACTATTCTATGGAGGTAAACAACAATGCGAAAGAAGACTTTTTTGGGCATTTGAAACTGATATCGAGTTGCGGGAAAAATAATATTAGGACGCCTTAAAATAGAATAGGTATAATTAGTTCCAGGTAATCACCAATGTGCATTTGTTTGTCTAATTCGTGTGGTTTCGCGGAGTTTCCGGTTTCCTAATTTTACTTCGACCCTTTTGTATCCGTTAATAGCCCCTCTCTGTTGCCTACAATGTCTGTTTGCTTTAGTCTTTCTGATACTTTTTGAATGGAGAAGTATACCGGGTTTTTTCTGACCTGTTTGTTAGTCTCTGTGGTGCAACGCTGTCTTTAAGATGAAGCATGAGAATATATACAACATACAGGTGGTAGCAATAATATAAACGTGTACGATT
Source organism: Paragonimus westermani (assembly GCA_008508345.1). Classification (NCBI taxonomy): domain Eukaryota; kingdom Metazoa; phylum Platyhelminthes; class Trematoda; order Plagiorchiida; family Troglotrematidae; genus Paragonimus; species Paragonimus westermani. The sequence continues at coordinate 170,365 of QNGE01000664.1, forward strand.
GAGCTTTATATTTCAAAGGGAGTAGTGTTGATTTCAAGGCAGACCAAATGTTTTGGTCAGTAGTTCGTGCACGCACTGCCGGATGACGGTCCCAGATTGGCTTCGTTTCGGAGAACTCGAGCGCTGATCCCTATCCCACTTTGTATGTGCACAAGCTGTCGATCCAGGGAGCTTTTCTATTTTCGTACCCATACTATTCTCTTGCCCAATGCAATTTTGACCATTTGTGTCGTTTATGCCGGCCGTATGCTGTATGCATTCCAATGTTTTACACTCGTGATTGAAGTGAGCGAACGAAATAACAGAATCCAAATATGATGTGGCTTCGTAGCTCATTTGGTAGAGCGCTCGCTGTGTTGAAGCATGTTGTGCTGGTTCGAATCCAGCCGAAGCCCTGACTTTCCACAGTTGGGTCCCATTTAAAAATCATAAACCTGCCACAGTACCTATTAGAAATTTAAATACGTCGCAACGTAACTTTTCTTTCACTGCTGACCGAAGAGGACAGCGTTTCCGGCTCGTTCTAACGTTACACTAGGTTTTTAAGTTCAGCCCACACAAGTGAAACTACGATGGGAACTTCTAAGCCATTTTGACCTCTGGTAATATTACAGCTGACCATGTTGATTTGTTCTTCGATGGAGCATATTTGATAACTCGTGATATCCGTCGATCTTATCTTAATGTGTCAGTCTAACCTTGCACATTACCTATATTCCAACCCGCTAGTTGTTTGATTAGGTGAGCAAGTTTGCATTTTTGCTTTATTAAAATTGCGCTGTTAGGCTGCTCTTACTCTGCTTTTCTGTTTCTCAGCGGTTGAAACAAATGCGCGAACCATCGCCCTTTTGTACTCTGCTGTTCGGTCGTGATGCACAAATGACGGAAGTCAAAGAGCACACACAAAGCCCAACCTGGGAATCGGTACATCATTTTCTTGTCGGCGACCCGTACGTGGATACGTTACAGATTGTTGTGAGTAATGACACCTACTTTTATGTTATGTCTCAAGCCTGCAGCTACAGATTCAAATTACCTCCCTCTACTCATAATTAGCCAGATGGCCTCCCCGTATTCAAGCAACTAAAAGTATTTTCTTTATTACATTTACCCAAATTTTCATCTCTGTTCCTCAACTGAACCGGACTTCTCACCTTCGGCTAAAACAAACCTTTCCTTTTCCTGATTTCCCAACGTATGGTCGTCCAACGCCTGTGACCCACAACTCACCTGAATATACTTTCGATCTATTTTGCTCCAAAAGCCTGCTGACTCTAGGGCGTATCTTGTTTACGCCGTCCATTTTAAGCCAGCCCTCTATCTCACTGCAAAACATAGCCAAAATCAAGATTGCCACTCTCTGGGCTGCTTTTGCTCACGTTTATCCCATAACAACAGAGCTGTTCATGATATGCTTTAATCTACTCTCTTTTACCTATAGGGCCAAAGCTATTAAGCTTGTTTGTTTCACACTGGTCAGGTACGTTGCTACTTGTAACTATGTATCCAACACTTAGTTACAGGACGGTTGGTTACTCTACTGAAACAAGTAGATGAAAAAATACTTTAATAATAAGTCGGGAGAGGGCGAATCAATCCCTGTTTACAAAACATACATTGGCAGACACCTTGAGTGTCACCGCCTACGATTCTTGTTCCTGTTTAGTAACTCCTGCAAACACAAATGTCTGTGTTCTTACAGACCCCAGCCAAAAAGCTAAGGACGTTCTGTAGAAGCAAGTTTTGGCGTTAAAGCTTTCACACCCTGAATGCAGTCTGTGCACAGGTTTAATTTGGCATACGCAAATGGGGCACACCACAGCGTGCCTCCGATTGGCGCACACCTTGTGTTTCTGAGCCAGTGTCTATTATGATGTTTTTACATTCGCGACTGAAGAAAACAAACGGAATATGAACATCTCTCAACGTTATTCTTTTGTTTTTTGGGGACTGGCTAAAAGGAACGTAGCGTTCCAAACCAGCAGGACCGGAAGGTATGGTTAGAGTATCCAGAGACGCATATCACCAACGCTATGTGCTTGTTATCGCGACACACGCCGCCACAGACTGTGAACCAGAGGTAGTCAGAGACAAATATGGTCACCAACTTTCTGCACACCATGCGGCACGTGTACACTGTAGTTCTGGCTGGAGACTTGAACACTCAACTAGGCATGCTGATTGCTGACGAGTGTGACTTAGGTGACCCACCCTCCTAAGGTGCTCATCGACCAGACAACGATGAGCGCTTGTTGCGGCTCTGTGCTGGTAACGGTGCAGTTTTGGCAAACTAATTCTCAAAGTGCCAGAAGTTAGTACACTACTTGGTGGCCTCCATTGTCGAGTCATTCATTGACGCAGATTGACCTCAGCCATCAGTTATTCGTGGCGTGACTGTTTCCGGGACCGTAAGTCAATCTGGATCACCTGTGTGGATTCCGATCGTGCATTGGTATATGCCGATTTCGCTCTGCAGTTTAGTGGGAGGTCACTTCGTGATTAGTCATTGACGTGTCCGAACGAGCAGAGATTTAATCGCTTTACACTTACTAGTGTGCACTTGCCTCTTGTCCCGGTTCATACCCACTAGACGACATTGAAGCATATCGGTCACGCAGTGCATAAATGGACTACTGCTTCGTGTGGTACTGCTGCTCGTTCAGCTGCCAACCACTGGGACCGCATGTGATCGGTAGAACTTCTTGAGACTCACCGGGAGATAACGTCCAGCAATGATTACAACACGCGTCCTTGGGACTCCGGAAGCAACTATGACGGAATCCCGAGACCACATAGAAATAATGCGCTGTCGAGATGAGACGAATCGCTGCTACCGGCAACTCTCGAAAATTTTTCCGTCTCATCCGAGTAACTGGTGACAGGAAGCCAGATGTGAGCGTGTTAATCTGCGATGCCAGTGGTGAACCTATTTCTAACCTGTAATGATGCTTAGGACGTTGGACTGAGCACTTCCAACAGTAGTTCAAATGACGACTCGCGCCATTGGTTGCGTCTCCCGGTTCTGTCTGTGCTTATTGGTCTGTTGACATTTTTCCAGCCACCGCAACAGAATTATCATTCGAGACCAACTCCCTGAAATGTCATAGGGCACCAGCAAGACAAACGAACGCCCTCCTACCCTTTTTGATGGATAGAGGTCCAACCTTAATAAAAAGAAAAGCTAACAGCTCTACACTAGAAACTTGGGGTCAGTGAAGTCATTCCAGATTACTAGAGTTTGACATGCATCATTCCTGTTCTCGTAAAGAGCTCAGGCACTTCATATACAGATCATAGAAGTAACCTGATACCCAGTGTGTCAAAGTTGCTAGCAGTCACTGCATTTCACAGACTGAGCGGAACGTGTAGAAAACATGTGTCTGCAGATAGCCAGCTGGATTTCCCCCTGACCGTGATTGCACAGATCTCATCTCCACACTTCGCCGGATGTTTTGTCTCTGCCATTCACATCGAAGGTCTGCACTTGTTGTTGTTTTGGACATGCGAGTGGCCTTTGATTCAGTTGACAGAGTTGCACTCGGGGGCTGTCTGTGCAGGAAGAGTGCGTCCGTGAAGTATGTGAACATTCTGAAGACGATTTACTGTCAGGCCTCGGGTCGGATTAGGGTTTCCAGCACCGTATCTCCGACATTCAACGGTTCACGCAGAGTGCGACATGGTTGTAAGTTTCCATTTTGCTATTCAACTTCATAATAGACTAGGTCCTTGAATATGCCTTGACAGATTGCGAATATAATGATGTGGAACCGCCGCCGGATTTTCGACATCGAGATATAGAGTGTGCAGGTCACATCGCCCTAATCTACCAGGGTTCATAGGAAGCTCAGGACGTTTTGTCTAACCTGGAGGCTTCAGGTCATCGCCTACCACATCTTGTTCTGTCCGCGAATTCTGGCTGCTTGGTGGCCAGCGTATGACTTGTGTTCGGGTTAAGAAGGCAGTCACACTGAAGCTCGCTTCAGTCGGGCCATCTAGCTGAGGTCCAAAGAACAATGAACCCCTTTGATTGAGGACGCCGTTCAACACGATGAGGAATGGAAGTCATTGACACTCGTGTTACGTATCTCTTCATGTGGTGGCACGTTTACCACTTCATATGAGCTTCCTTTTTCAAAAATATGGGACTCCTGTTGGTGAGAGGCGTTTGCGCTGTATGTGCAGCGAATTTTTCTGGTCCCGAAGATGTACTGGTGTACTGCGCTACCGTCAATGCTGGGCTGTCACTAGGCTCCACTAACATTTCTAAGATGCGCTGACTCGAGAACGGTCATACTATAACTACCCTCTAAGCGAACTTGACACTTTTCGTGGCGGTTTGTAAACGCCCTTCACACGTTATATTATTAGCCTTTGTAAGAGATGCGAGTCTTTTCAGAATCGTGTTTGGCTTTGTTTACAGACGCCCTCTGAAATTCAGCCATTTGGTTTGTAATCCCATTAGATCAATGTCTAAACCACCTAATGTAACTCACCGACATGAGTGTGAGCGGGCGCAGACTGTTAGCAGTATTTTAACAACAATGAATGCTCCGTTTATTTAAGGGTCATGTGAAGCTAACGTAAGGCCTCAAAGCTGGAGAAAGTTTTCTGAACTCGTACTTCTGAGCATTTGCACGCTGTGTCTATAGTTCATTAGTGCACTTTGAGGATCCCAGCTGTGTATCGCAAAATAGAATGAGGAAATGGACGCCGAAAAACTCTACTGTGTCTGTCTAAGGCTCGGCAAATATGATCTTAAACACTAATCCTGCTCCTCATCTACAACTAGTCTATTTTGAATCTATAGGCATTATTTTTCATGTTAATTAGTGCCGCAATGCATCTCCGTTAACTGATACAGTGGCATCCAGTCATCTGTGAATGTGACGACTAAAAACCTTCAGTATGAATGGTTTATTCCTTCGTCTGAGAAATCGTAGAGATATGTTAGTTACTGCTGCTGCGCAGACGAAACTGAGCCTGTTTCGTGCGGATCGGTTAACCCCTTATTTAATGTAATCTTCAGAATACCGACAGCAAGCTTTTTGAATTAATGGGTATCGGTTTACTTCTTCACTAGCCAGCTCACACATTATGTAGACTGTGCTTGGAAATAAGGTCGATGTTAAATAAACCACTATCATTCGGAACGAATTCGGTTGTCGGAAACTTCTACAGTTGCTTCCCCGGTTCTCAGACTTAGGCTCATCTTTGAAAATAATGAAACAGAATTGATCTCGACCAGTGGTTTGTGGAGTTTAGGTGACCTGTTCTTCATTATGCTGACGGCAAGGTTTTGTTCGACAATTTTCAAACACCACAAAAAATTGTCAAATACTATTTGAAATTCTGTTAAATATTTCGGAAGGCGCTTCACAGCCTGAACATGTAATGTGCTTCGGTAGGATTGCTGTGGTTATGTAGATTTAATGTTAGGCAATGAAGTCATGGAGGTTGTAGGTCGGGTTGTGTATTTGGAAATTTGCATCAGCAGTGGCAAAGGTAGAGAAGAATGGAAGCTAATGTTTCCAAGGCTAGGGTGGCATTTGCCAGTCTGGGACACCTCTGGCGACAGAGGCATCTCTTAATGATCGTGCATATGAAGCGACTATGAAGGTTTTGCTAATACACTACAGCGAAACTTGGTCGCTCAGGCTAGAAGACGTGAACTGTCTTAAGATATTTTACTATCCATGCTTGCGTTTGATCGCTTGCATCGGGTAGTACTAACCCGTAATTGACGGGAATGTTTAAAAGCGGGTATTTCGTAGTGATTGCTAAGCGATTTTTTTGTTCATTCCGTAAGTTTGCACAGACTGAGATGTACGAGGGATATCAGCTAGTTGTCTTCCACACCGAACACTGTTTACCGATGATGCGATCGACTGGTGTAAAGTGCAATGTGGATAGATGATGACCTAGCGTAGAGAAATGAAGTTGTAGGCCGGGTTCGTGTCCTGGGCTGGAGCCCTTCATACTCATAGAGTAAGTGAGTGGAGACTTAGGCGATATGGCGGCTAATCTGGCTCAGTGGCGTGAATGTTGTCTCTGTTTGAGAAGGCTATCTGTGAAATAATTGCCATTAGTGGCACGGGACAGCTGATGGTGCTTTACTTCCGCTTGTGACTCGGTTGTTGTTTGTAAGGCGTGGACACCCTGACGGTGAATGTTTAAGTGTAAACGACTTTTTTGGTTGTTGGACCCCTTCCATTCTATTTCTTCTTTTGCCAGGTTTTGCTTTTATCCCTTCGTAGTTTTGTGATGGTTACACATCGGTGAGAGCCACTGATGCATCGTCATCAGAGATGACGATGCTCACTTTGCTGCTAATGATGATATTGATGATGATGATTTCAGAGTAATAAAGAAATCGTGCACTCGGGTTTATGTAATAACTGCTGGTCTAAGTCTGTTCACCAGATAGTTGTATTTAACGTACACTTAGCTGTTGTCTTCTTGGTCTGGTGAGTCTTACGGTATTGTACTCATCATATTTTGTCATACCAGTGACAAAAGCTCGGTGGTTATGAAACCCGCATTGAATGGTCATACCTACGTGCGGACTCATGCCTTGTTTTGAACCCGGTTAGGGCTACCAATAATTGATTTGTTTTCCGTTATAAAAAAAAAAAGCTGTGATAAGTGGACTTCATCTGAAATGCTGAGCGGAACAGTAGCCTATTGACTGATTTTGCATCACTGTTTGTCGTCTACAGCGTTGTCAAACTTTAGGTGCGTCTTTTCACACCGCCGTAGTCATGGTGATTTGTTTACGTCGACTACCTTGGTAACCCCTGTTTTTTTATATGCAAACCGGATACGAACATCGTATATGGACATGCATACACTACTTGATGTCACTCGCGCTTGGACACTTCAAAGGATTGCCGTGACACTCAAACCGGTGTTTGCAAGCTGAAGGCCATCGTTGTACTTAATCCACCTTGTGTGCTATGGTGATTCTGATCTACCGATCAGCTGACGGATTGCAATTTTTACACTCGCACGCATGAGGTCTTTCGTCACATGTTGTCACCGTTTGACAAAAGCATGTTTCGGTTTACACTTTGGATCTAATCGTACGACTTACAGTTGTAGTTATGGGGTAGCTTTGGGAACCATCTATCATAGTCCACATTGCTCATTGGTTGACAGACATGTAACTGATGATCCACCGCTTTGTGTTGTTCATGTATCTTTTACATGATACGTGTGTGACATATCTTCACTTCCGCGCCATTAACTCGCTCGACCCACATTTATCTCACTCCTTTGATTGTTACTGAACGCGACTTCACAGTCCACTTTGATCAACCGGATATCAGTGAACAATCGGCTGCGCACCGTTAGGTTATATGACTCGGGCAGAGTCACTAGAGGCTACCTTTGTTAATGATGTTCACTTGTCACACCAGCTTATCTATCCGCGGAATGTGGTCCGAGCACGGTAAACTACTAGTCTCGCCAACACCTAACCTATTTTCTACAGAACGTAATCTACTTTTGTGGCTGCCCCAGTTAGAGCCTTGAATGCACTGATCGGTAGGTTAACACATTTTGGGTGATTTGCATTCGGTGGTCATCTGTAGTACTGATGATATTGAGCAGCTGCCACGGATTTGTACAGAACACATCTGTCTGGTATCAACTCCCTGCATTCCAATCACCAGTACGTTGCGTGTGGACTGTGACTGCCGGATAAACCGTGAAACCAAATGGACTATGCTGGCATCAGTTACTATGAACAAGACACGCAAATTTAGTGCACCCATTTCTTTCGATGTACCAGTGATGTTTGCTCTCTGTATCTGCTCCAATTTCCAACATCGTCAGGAAACTGGGCCTGCGCTCACCACCTGCCGTGACGCGCTGAAGACAGTTGAGAAGTTTACTCACCTGGATAGGTGTATTAGCCCTAATCCCTAGGACGTATGCGCGACATTCGTATTCCATTAAAGGTAGGAGCATACGGCACTTCAGTACACGCAGTCCTTTATGTACTTCTGAGAACCTTTGCGTTTGTGGGCGAATGATGCGCTTAAAGTGTCTTTCCCTGTAAGTGACCTCTTCATTACATTGTACTTACGTGAGAAGAACGCCTGTGCGGTTTGTCGTCGTGTTTACGAAATGGACCAATCTGGCGTATTGATCTTGTTACTCAGGCCTCAGTGATTTTGTGGAATGTTAGTCCCTTCTTTGCCGCAATATGTGATTTCATCACAATCTGGGTTAGCTGGAAAAGTCAAGCAAATGTGCAGTGGATTCGAAGGATAAAGGCTTGAATGTCTGAACTTATCTAATATTTGACTGACTTCCTGGCTGGAGTCAAACGGATGACAGACACCTTTGTTTGTACACGTTGTCAAGGGTGACGCGGAATCGAAACCTATAGCGCTCTTGTGAATTCCTTTTTTATGTAACGTGTTCACTTTTGTCTGTTTCTGTTAGCTTCCCATTGTTGCGGTGTCTGGTCCTACTGAATCACAATAGCTTTGGGATATATTTACATGGATATTAGTTCATAGCTCATTCTGTCGTATCAGCTGCATGTGTTTGAACATTCACGAGCTCTCTTCACCTCTGTCTCACTTTGTTGTACCAGTGCGCTGTTATATTCGGTTCATGAGCGATTTGTTTGTTCAAGTCGATTCACCCTACTATATGTGCATATATATATATATAATGTAGATGTAGCATACAAACCGGTCGTTTTCACTTGATTATTCGTTACACTTGTGAGCCAAATTTGGGCAACGGGGAGTTATCAAGGGACAGCGTTCTTCCGAAACAGGAGTTCCACCGATAATCCTGTAAAAGGAGACAACAGGGACGAACATGAGCCAGATTCCCAATGAGCCATGCACCCGAATTACACAGATGAAAACCAACACGACAGCACTCTCTGTTACACAATTTAAATCCAATCTGCCCGTGCTTGCTACTTTCAGTTGGGCCTCACAGTATATATATATATATATATATATATATATATATATATATATATATATATTCACCCGTTTTGTTTTATTTTTGTTTGGTACATTAGTCGGGCTCGGTCTCTGATGTGGTTTACAACCGGACACGATTGGTTCCTGTTCATTCTCCCTTAGTGTGCACCGAGGTCAATCTTGTCTTACATAATGTAATGGGAAAACTTTCAATTAGGTATCGGTTGTAAGGAGAATTGTGAGCCTTTGTTAATCGAATGTTTCATACTTCGTGTGTACTAAAAAAAACTACATCGTATGCAATCGCTTAATTGTTGTGCAACGTGTATGCTTGTGGCTTAATTTTGTTTCGAAGTAACGGTACCAACGTAGCTTGATGACATAATATATTCGGAGCCCCGTTTCTACCTGGTCTGGTCTCCTTTCTATTTTTAGGTTCGCGACAGTCGTACGGAAACGTTACTTGGCAACTGTTCGGTCCCAGTGAAACTTCTTCTTACGCAGCAGCAATTATCTGTTTCCCGACCATTTCCACTCCAAGAATCCGGTCCAGATGGGGCCAATATCTATCTGCATTTGGAGTTGAAGGTATGCTTGTTCGGGCATACTTGCCGACGTGTTACCGAATCCACGGATTGTGTGTCATGAGGTTTTCAGTTAGAACTATGTAAAGAGATTTCCACGTTGTAACTTGTTCGATAAACTTTAAAAATTCCGTTTACGTATGATATTCTCTTCCCGAATTTGTTTAATTTTTTTGAATTTCTTAATATGTTTAGTCAAATCGTGATTATATTTTCAAGACATTGATGTTTTGTATTCAGTTTTTCCGTTACTAAGGCGTACGTAAGACGCAAGAACGGTTTGCGTCCTTTTTGAGACAGCTCAACTTATTCATCATATTTGGTTTATGGTATCTGGGTTCGGCTTGAAGTCAGGGTATGTCAGACGGTGAATTACTTTCATCTCATCTTTCGAATTGTTCGTTCTAGAATCTGTCGTTATGCTCACGATGGAGGAGGTTGTCATATGTAGCATAGTTTGTGTCTAACGACCGAATCTTGCAGTTATGTTGGCCGTTAGATGTTCGATGACTATTAGAAGTTCTCTCTCGCCCTTGTTCTTCCTGATGATTCAAAGCTAATGCTAAAACAGTCGCTTGGTAGTTCGATCCTCATGACTACAATATGCGAATCCAAACGAGAATTCTACATCAAGAAAGCATTTTTTCATAACACACTGGGTGTGAATGTTTTATTCCAGCTCTAGAAACGAGAATGTATTGTCCTCGTTGACTTCATTTCGCTTGTAATCATCGTTTAGCACGATAAATTGAGTGGTTCAGCTTACCCTGTTCGGAAACTGGTTCTTGTCAGTCTTATTAAGTGGACAAGCTGATTTTCAGCCGGAGGACACTCATTTAATTAATGGCTTACTGATGATGCATGCACACGTAAGCTCACGTGCACGGGTTCTTCTTCAACTGCATCAATCGTGTTGGCCCTGCTGGTCAGCAGAAAACAGTTAAGTCTCCAGGCCTAATTCATATCCATGTTCTGCGCACCTATGGGCAAGCGATCAGGTTACTTCTGTGCACTCGTTTGCTACACGGTTAGCGGCATCCGACACGGATTTGCCTGTCACAGTGACCGAAGCCAAGGGACGTCTGCGCTTAGCCATCACCGCAATCGGCTTGCGCCGCACCAATTGCGGTTCCACCAACACACCACATATCCAGTGTAACCCCGTAGGAATAAGACTGGGAGGTGTGTCAGTGGGGTCTTTCTGTCCAGCCGGTCAATGCTGGTTAGCCAGTTGATTGGCAAATAAGGAAAGGAAACCCTTATCTCCCGGAAACTAAACAGAGAGAGGCTGTAATGTTTGCTACACACACACAGCTATTCGGTTGAGTTCGTGCAGATTAGTTTGACAGTTCACCTAGCATACCACTCCATACTTTCAGGGCAAGTTAATTACTCGCTAGTAACATCATCAGCCAACAGCCTAACGACTCTTTTATCCGATATAATTGCATTTGTCCATCTTGCTTACGCTCTCGGTTCCTGCTCAGCTTGATTCCAGGTTATACAGTTCTATGGTAACTGTTTTTATTATGCACTGTTTCTCTGCTGATAGAGGATCCGATGTTTCTGCAATAAGCTACAGTCGTGTCCTGCACTTTGGAGCTGGGTTGGACAACACCAACACCGGAATAACCAGGAGGCCGTTTTCGCACTACAAAGAAAGTCAAAGGACAAAAGGAAGTGTGCATACAGCTTCCAAGGTAGTTTATCGATTGCTTTTGGAGTTGTTTCTCTGGAACAGTTGGACGTGACGAACAGCAACCGACTGCCAGAGGCATTGCGGATGTAGAGACAGAAGTTTGATGATTTCACAATGCTAAGCAGTTTGTCCCAACGATCGAAATAATGCCACTTTGTGATGTTCCGTCATTGTGTTGGAGACGGGAACAAACAGATCCTGATGAATTTGATTTTTGCTGATGATGAAGACAAAACGACCTAGGTACGGTGATCAGTAGATTCGAAGAATACTGTCTCAGGCAGGCAAACGAAACTTCCGGACGTTTTCGTTTCTTCCAAAGGAACCGTCATCAAGGAGAATCTATCGATCAGTATATGACGGCACTGAAGGAGCTGATTAAGACTTGTAATTTTCGTAAGTGCATGAAGGCTAGTCTCATACGCCATTGAATGGTTCTTGGTGTTCAGGACGCTACAATGGCCCGGAGACTGCTGAGAATGAGACAGTTCACACTTGCTCAGTGTATTGGCATTTGCAACAACGAAACGATTGCAGAACAGAAAATCAAGGACTTTAATAGTAAAAATGAAGCGGAGCTCAACGTGATTAGCCGAGCATGAGCCAGGCCCGCAGCATACCCCTGTCTGTTTTGCGGTGGACATAATGAACGACAGAAAGAGAAATGTCCGGCGTTTGCAAAAACTTGCATGAAGTGTCGGAAGGAGAACCATTTCGCCAAGCAGTGCAAGTCGCCACCCGTTAGACTGATCAATGAGGACACAGAGGTCCTGCAAATGCTGAATGGCGTTTGAGTTGCACGTAGATCAAGAGGGGTTTACGCCGAGCTTCTTATTGAAGAAAAACGGCAGCGATATCAGTTGGATTCGGGCGCATCCATCAATGTTGTGCCGGCAAGATATTTTTAAACATCATTTGTGGAGCCGTTCGATATGCAGCTACGAATGTGGAATGCTTCAAAAGCGCGTGTTGGGAAAAATAAGTGTTTCGATCAAAAACCCGAAGAATAGCCAATCTTATGTGTTTGGTTCTTTTTTGTGGAAGGAGGTTCAACACGAATCCTCGGACTGGATGCCACTCAGACAATAGACTGTGACTTTTCACGATGACAATTTTCTTTGCGTTAGGGAAACCCCAACTGTTCGATCACTACTCTCCTATGTTTAATTCGGTTTTGGGTTGTATGCCAGGTACTGTTAGTCTTTCTGTTGCCGAGAATGCCGTACCGGTTGCGTTACCAGCTAGGGCAGTTCCGTTAGCCATCCGTGAGAAATTTAAGAACGAGTTGAACCGTTTGCACAAGCTGAAAGTAATAGCGCCGCTAGTAGATGGGCCTCCCGATTGGGTCAGTCAGGTTGCAATAACGTTGAAGAATTCTGGTGATATTCGTGTGTGCATTGACCTCAGATCGTTAAATGCTGTACTCCTAAGGGAACAGTACAGGTTGCCGACTCTATAAGGTATTTTGCCTGGCAGTTGGTGCTGGATGAGGAATCCAGCTATCTAACTTTGTCTGGCACCCCTTTTGGGCGTATTCAGCGGCCGCGGTTACATTTTGGATTAAAAGTGTCAAATGGAATTTTCCAGAAACGTCTGGTTCAGACACATGATAAAATCGAAGGCGACGGCTTGGGTCGCCGACTATGTGCTGATATACGGAAGCACGAGTACGGCGCACGACTGCAACCTTGAGGCTTTTCTAAAACGGTGCATGTCGCAAGGAATAGCGCTGCCACGAGATAAGATCGCTTTTCGGGCAAGAGAGATGACGTTCCATCGCCAACTACTCACATCTGAAGGACTGAAGGTCGATCCAGACAAAGTGAATACGATCCAAAACATGCCGCCCCCGAAGATACCAAAGCAGCTTCACGTCTTAATGACATGACCAATTACCTGAACCGATTTCTCCCAAAGTTGGCCGGCACGATACGTCCAGTTCGACAAATTACTCACAAAGGAGTCGCGTGGGTGTGAGGCATTTGACGATATTAAAGGGTTAATTTCGATAGCCCCGGTTTCGGCGTGTTATAGTCCTGACGTGTCTGGTACTCCAATGTGACAGCAGTCAGCCAAGCCTTGAAGCTATTCTACTACAACAAGGAAGACTGATTGAATGCAGAAGCGGGAGCCTTTCGACTGCGAAGCGAAACTATGCACAAATAGGAGAGAGAATGTTGGCAGTGGTTTTCCCTCTGGAACTCTTCAACACGTATATATTCGGACGAAAGACAGTGGTACACACAAACCTCTGATAACAATCGTAAAAAAGCCACTTTTTGCCACACCTCGACGTCTACAGTGAATGATGACCAGGCTACAAAAGTGCGACCTTGAGCTGGTCTATCAGCCCGGAAACGAACTGCATATCGCAGATACTCTCTCTCTCTCTCTCGTGCTCAACCACCCGGTGCTGTGATGGAAGTTTCTGAGTTCGAGACGATCGCATCAATGGATTACAGGATGGTACCGATGGACAAGATGGTGGAGCTGAAGGACGCGATGGAAAAGGATCAGGTACTTCAGAAGCTGACTCGAGTTATGAAGAGTGGCTGGCCACAGGATAAAAAGAATATGCCCGAAGAACTGGTTGTATTTTTTAAGGGCTGCGATCAGTTTGCCCAAGAGGGGAGAACAATTTTCAAAGGAAAGAGGATAGTCATCCCGAAGGATTTGCAGCATAAGTTCATCGAACGAGTCCATGTAGTACATGCTTGGTTGAACAGCTGTATTCGGAGCGCAAAGGAACTTTACTTTTGGCCAGGCGTGTTCACAAAGGAGTACATAACAAAGTGTGAACTCTACAGAAGACACGCTTCAAGCCAAGTGAAGGAAACGATTCTGCTGAGAGAACTTCCGAAAAGTCCCTGGCAGCTGGTTGCGGCCAATTCACTCACACACACAGCAGGAAACTGTGCCTGGTCACCGTGGACCGTTTCTCGAACAATTAGGAATCGATTGACTATGCAGTACCACCGGAAGTGCAGTCGTCAACAAACTGCATGCTCAGTTCGCTCGATGTAGCATACCGGAGATGTTTTTCTCTTATAATAGCCCTCAGTTCGTGTGCGCTGAATTCATGGCGTTTGCAGGTAAATATGAGTTCCAACATAGAACAAACAGTCCATACCACAGTCAGTCAAACGAGAATGTCGAAGCTGCAGTTCTGACTACCAAAAGACTACCACAGGTTGCCCAAGAGTCAGGGGAAAATCCATATCTAATGCTTCTGGAAAGGTGAAATGCGGAATGACATCATTGGGTACAATCCGACGCAGCAGATGTTTGGGCGAAGATGTGAACAAAATTATCGGGAGCATCTGAACTGTTGCGCGACGACATATTAGACGGGTCAAATGTTCAGGAGAGCCTACAACGACGTAGGATGCAACAAAAAAATGTACTATGATCGGGGGACTCGGAAACTTAAAAACTTGAAACCAGGAGATAAGGTGTGGGTCCAGTGTCTTCGTGGCAACTCGAGATAGTGTGCACGGTGTGGTAGTCAATGATCGTGGGCATAGATCATAAGATGTTGATGTGGGCGAGATGGTAATAAGAATAAATCATGTGTATTTAAGAAATCGGACGTCACCGGAAAGAGGGACCCGCGATGTGAGCCATGAAGAGTCATCAAGAAGTGGGCAAACGTATCAAAAAGGAAGGGAGGTGATGAGTTTTGGCTGGAGCGGTCTCTTGATTGGAGAGGGTTCAGCCAGTCAGTGTCCACGCACAACCTGCTACGAACAGAATTATGGTCAAACTGGTGCCAAACAATCATAGACAGTGATTAGCTGCTGTTGAACGCGTATCTGTTTCAAACAACCGAATTGCTAGATGCAAGGTTGTGGAACAACGGAGCAACAAACTGCCCGATCAAAACGTGAGGAGGCCTGTCGCCTAATAGCAGTCCTAAGTACTGTTGTTCCTTTATATAAAAAAGTGTTTTCCCTAATAAATTGAGGTTGTTTAGTGCCGCTCAGATTCTTGTTCCCATCTTTCCTCGACTGGTTTGCTCACTGCGCGACACCATCCAAGTCGGTTCCCCGAATGTCACCAGAACAGTAACTTGCGGGTGAGTTTCTGTTGCCGACCTCCAATTTCAACTATGCTAAACGCCAGTACTCTACTGGAATCCGAACAACGCTTTAGTTTCGAAAGTGAGCGACGCGTTTTTATTGAATGGAGTCCACTGCAACGCTATCCGGTGATGTTTGGCAGATTTTTCATTATTGTGCCAAACAACTATATCTGTCTCTGTCCTCGTAAGTGGGCTGAACGTCCTGAGGTTATCCACCACATTCCATATTTTTCACCAATCATGCATAGACAGACTGCTTCGTGGTCATTGTTGAACTATGGGGAACGTGGTCGTAAATGCTTCCGTTGACTTTATCAACGTTCCGGTGCGTCTCTGGTATGTGGTAGAAAGAAATTCCGGTTCTGTAGGTCGGTAAGCCACATCTTACACTGGACAGCCGTCATCAGGACCTACTTTCTTTCCTTCTTCAACTGTCATTTGCTCTGCCTGGAGGATATTCAAGTTCTTTATTCGGGTATATAGCTTCCATTCAATATTCTGAAAACTTTGGTTCAGAGTTTGAGGCGATTGGAACATTCACCCGGTTTTTTTTACCGTAGTAATTACCATCTACTGAACAGTCCTGCTCGTATCTGATACTCATTTTGAATCACAAGTGAGGTGTGTTGCAGTCCATCTAACCGCCTAACCAAGGATCTGGTAACGTGTTTTATAGCACCAACTATCAATTCTTCGGAGAGCTATGCTCAGTACCTCCGATGTGGTCGTAGATTTTGATGAAGTGCTGGTAACTGGTGTCAGTATTATCCGTGAACGCCAGACACCGGATTGACAGTACGAAAGAGCACAGCAGCTGCAAAACAGGTACCCTCGTGTTTCTATGATCAGTACATATTGCGGAACTGCTTGCTTTGTTTCTTCTGGGCGCGCTCACGTATACACTCACTCATTTATTCCTCGTAAATGTTCTGATTTACCAAAAAACTAACGGCACTGTTACGTGGCGAACCCGGCATTCGTTGTGACCCACCTCAAAGGTGCGTGAGCTCTGGTTGTGCTGTGGTCTTTTGCTAAGCTGCTCGATTGTGCAAGATTTATCATCGTTGCGCTCTTTTGCCTCCACGGTATCTCTCTGTTTAATGTCTTGAGGTCGATCATCTTTGCTATTCAAATGGAAGGAACACATCCCCGGTTTCGCACTCTCCACGATGCTCCACTTTTGACAATCAGATTGTTCGAAGGAGCTTTTTAGTTCCCCCTTGTTTTTTGTCAATGGTTCTTTTTTAACGAACTTATTTGATTTGTTCTCAAAAGTTTCATTTGGATTGACTTTGGAGCATCACCTGCTTCGCACACTTGCACCAGCTGACGTATTGCTTATTCGTCTGATATATTGTTTATTCCATTGTTGCTATGTACTTTTACGTGTACACTTTGGACCTTTGTCCATACGGACTGTCAGTGTGCCTCATCTCAGTCACTAGAATGTTTTACGAAGTTGAACTATGTGTACATCACACAGCTAAACGTTAACAACACTGGTTGTCGATCGCGTAGCCTCATGTCAGCTCCATGATTACTGTGACCATTCCTACCCATTTTCCGGTAGTTTGATAGTATTCAGCTTGCACGCTGGTTTGTTCGCATTACCACAAACATTGTGTAGGGTGAAGCTGTCTGCCAAAATAACTTTTTCGGTGAACTCACACCATAGACAGTAAAGACAAGTTTCTAATATTTGCCGGTGAGTATTTAAAGGATGCTATCTCACACGTTACATCACTATCTCGTTCTTTTTCTCAGGCACTTGTGCCTGGTACGAAGAAATCGACTTCCAAAACAGATGGTGTTGTTCAAGATGTAGTCAATTCTGCAGAAGAACCAAAAGATATCATTCTTAGCAAGCAAGCCAACAACGTCAGTACAAATCCAGAGATACCAATTCTGGACATGGAAATCAGAAATCGTGCGACAAAAACCACCGTGAGTAATCAGGACTCTCTTTTATATCAACTGTCGCCTGAGGAGCACTTCGTGGTTTGTATTATAATATTCTGAACGCCACTCAACCCATCCCTCCCTGCGCCTGCGCCTAACCATCCTCATAAGTGGCTTGCGCCATACCACTTTTGGTTCCACTCACACACCACGTATCTCGTGTAAACCTTTTTTTGTGGCTGGTTAACTTACGCCATGTCTTTGTACTATCAAAGGCTCCTGTAAGAAGTTTTACTGTAAGACGAATATCGCTGTCAATTTACAACATCACGAAAATGAGCACAATAGTTTTGCGAGTGACTAAGTAAGGTAGCATTATGACTGCTTGAGTTTTGCTGAGGTATCTTCCACCGGTAAGAGTTGAACGTACATTTCTGACTCATAAATGTCATGTTTGAACAGGCCTTCGGACAGTTACTGTTTCTGATCCCATTGGTATTTCTTCGTTCTTTGCATTTCGTCAGTTGGTCCATAATACTAAGACTGATACCGTTCGTCGTCCTCTTCCCAAATAAAACACACTACAGGTACTGCGTCTCCATTGAAATAGAAGAAATTCAGCCATCTTTTCACCAAAGTAATAGACCCGTAAACTTGCCGATGTTCATCTTAAGCAATGAAGCGGATGCTCATGAGACGTATTCCTCCCATTTTGTTTCAGAACTTCCATATCTCATCTGAGCATTTGTAAATTTGGCTCTTGTACTGTGAATGGGTGTTTCTGTATGCTTTCCTAACAGGAGGTTTACGGTTGGATTGTGGTCCTCACTGTACGTAGGATATTCTGAAACTGGAATTTCACTCAAAAATATGTACGCTTTTGTTGATTATTGTGGGCGTCTTGTTGCGTCGTCTCGCTGAACAACACTATAAGACCGTTTAGTGTGTTGTTTTAGTCTATGGGATCTTGCCTGTCATTCAGTGTTGCCAGTTCATCCTAACTGAAATTTGGTTCCAAACTGTCAACTAGCGTTCTTTACTTATTCATTGATTGATGAATGTTCCGGGTTTTCGGATACCGTATTACTACCATACGTGTGACCCAAGTAGATCAATAGATTGTGGTCACTGCCTATCACGGTACCCTACCAACGAGCTACACTAGAGATGACTTTCAACCTGTTCTAGCCACCGCCAAAATGCGTAGCAATCGGCAATGAGTACGCCTCCTCGTTCTTTCATTGAAAAACGGTGGAATTCGGTGGAGTATCCATCGTGTGGTTTATGTCGAGGCGTCTCGTATCATCATCATCATCATCAAAAACAGCCATGAGCCTGACCAAAAGGTACTGTGGCTCGGGCCGCCGCTCACCTCAACAGTGACGTGGAATATCCTAAAAGGAAAGAGTACTACGAAGGACAAAAAAGATTGAAGAAGACTAAATGG
>QNGE01000664.1:190538-216850 GCA_008508345.1 Paragonimus westermani
ATGAGTGTAACTGCTTTTCGTCTGACTGCTCCCCTTTGGCCTGTCTGACAAGGTTGCACCTGGAAGGACCGGAGTCCTAGTCAGCATAGCCCGCCGGATCAAAACAGTACACAAGCCCGACCACCACGTCAAGGTAGCAGTATAGGTCGGGGCGTCTCGTATAGACATTAATTTAGTTATGGCACATCTCAGATTCACTTGGATGTCCATACGCTTGTCCTATTCAGACAGTGTGCAAAAGCGTCTTTTTTGCTAGATTTTTACCTAAGGTGGCTTTCATTAAGGCTGGATGAATGACGGTTTTCGACTTCTCCAACAGCTCAATGATCAGCCTTATTTGCTTGAATATCGAACTCTCCTATTTTTTTTAGTCGCGCCACGTTATTATCTCACAGCATGAACGAAGTATAAAAGTGTCAATTAAGTTCACATTCCATCGTAGTATCCAACCCGTTCTTTTTCCTTATTGGTAAGCTTTTTTATTATTAATGTCTTTCATCACTAGTTGTTTAACCTTTCTAACTAGTTTGGCTTCGCTTTTACTGACAAAAGTCATTCATTTAACTATGCTTCGGAACCACAGTATACGTGTTATTCCTATAAGGTCGTCAGTTATTTTTACGTAGGTGTGATTAAAACACTCAAGGATCTTGGTGGAATGTTTCTAGCTGTTCTAACTAGTAAATTACTTTAAGTGGTGGTGCACGGAAACTTACTGACGTGCACCAAAGGTTCGTAGCCATTTGACGGTTGCAGACTGCGAATCTGTTGTACGTGTATCCTCCTTATGCAAGCCAACATTACCAGACATACGTGTAAAGTTAGCAAATGAATGGATTGACGAAACTCTGAAAAATTCCATCATATCTTTTCAAGTCGCCATTACGCGACTGAATCACAATTGATGTTGTTTTTCCGTCACTTCTTGCAGTTTTGACATTTAATCTGAGTCCACTTACTCATGCTGTTAGTTGGATATCATCTGATATACTAAGTTGATTTCAGCATCTTGGTTACCTGTCTGTCCTCGCAAATAATTCCGTTTCAGACAGATGAGTGTTTGCGAGAAAACTTAAGCATTCATTACTTTGACTACTAAGTTAGAGTAAACTCGGACTTGCTCACCCCGAATCTGTCTTACGTGCGGCCCAATCTTTTCGGAATTTGCTTTCTTTAAGTATTTTCTGGGACTGGGTTAAATTATCCAATATTACTTAGTAGCATTTACTCGAAGGGTTCGTCATCCTATTTGAACGTATCTTTGGAACAAGCAAGCCTAGCGATCAGGCAAGTTAACAGCGAACAATTGTCTGCCAACTATAGTTCATTTTCTATGGATTTACAGTTGTTTCTTCATTCTGATACATTTGATTGCATCTTGTGGTTGACTTCGACAAAAAAAACACTGGGCTTGAACTTTGTTCTTGTTAGGGTCTATAGTTTGAGTTTTGAGTCAACTGGCCGTCATAGTAGTTGGAACAGTGGTAAGACTGAGAGTACCCAAGTGTGTCCTAGGACAGTCCTGATGTAAAACGTACACTGTGTTTTTGTAGAAGGACGAGACAAGGTTACCCTAAATGACAACCAAGATGCAGAGGTTGTTTACACTCGAACGTACAGTCAACAACAGGCCGACTAATGATTGATTTCGTCAGTTTGATACAGCTCTTCACCATTGGCGCATGTCAGTAATGCACCTCGTTATTACTGTCGGAATGTGTGCTTTGTTTCATGAATACGTTTGGTGTGCATGATGGTAATTGTCCCTTTGAATTCGTGCCAAAAATTCCATGACCACCATCTGAAAATTTGAGCGTAATCTCAAGTCGTCAGTTCAGTCGATTCCTGTGAAATCTTTATTCTTAGGTCGACAACCGACTGTTTGGAAGTAAGTTGTATGTTTGTAACTTTAGAGTAATGTCGTTTCTCCTCTAGAAAGGATCGGATAACTTGAACATCACCAGCACGGGATTTTGATTGAAAATGTGAGTATACAAACCCAGTTATCCTTAATCGAGGTCAACAACCTAGATTCACCGGTGTGTGGGCTGGAACATAACCTCCGATCTAGATTAGCTTTGACAAAATCGAAACTCGAATTTACTCCTTTCTTTCGGAATGGTCTAACCGAGACGTTTTCGTGAACTTGAGATCTACGACCAAACCCATCATTCTTATCACTTTTATAAATTTAATATCCAAGGTGGGTGTTTTTTGGTCCGGTTAACAACTGAAAATCTATTCGATAATGTCACGAACGATCGTAGTTGTACAAAGGTTTGCTTTAAGCGGTGAGGTTTTCACGCAGCTGGAAGCTGTTCTGTTGCATCAATGTACTTGATCACCTTTTTTATTGTCTTGTCAATCAACATACTTGTGTCATCATCTGAGTTTTGAAAGTTTTGGTTGCCTTCACAGTATCATCTTTTAGCCCGCTGGCTTCATTATCCGTGTTACATTGCCACAAATTCTGCCTACTTGTAAGTAGCTCAAATGATATGACTGAAAATGGCCCAAGCGACCCGCGGCTCGCGTTGTCTAAGCTGTTCATATTAGTTCCGTAGATTTCGATTTAAGTTGCTGGTGTTTTTGTTGCATGTGATTCATTCTATGTACTGCGGCTGTTCATATGCATTTCGCCTGTATGTATAGCAGACCCCCAACCACAGACCTCCTTCAGAACCTCACTAGGAAGTCCCTGTTAGTTTGACAGTCCAGTTCAACATAAGTCGCACACATGAATTAATAGCATATCGTTATTAGAATTGGACTAACCAACAGTTGTTTTGTACAAAGAATTCCGCTTCACGATTTGCGGCAATTTCTCGTCTTATCTTTTAATAGATGCCCGTGGTTGGCATGTATTTTGATCTGGCCCACGAGGACTTTTCGTGGGTACATCCATTTACAATTTCATATTGACTTTTTCCCTGGGCCATTTTCGTCTTCTGTTATATACCTGTTTATTCTTTGCCACGCTCATCATATGATTTATTCTGGTTCTCGTTCTATTTGGGTATAAAGGATACCGATTCCCGGCCGTCATTGGCTGTCGTAATCTGCACAATTTGCTCGAAGCAAAATGCGACTTTATCTAATGCTGTACCCTTTGAGTTAGGTAGACTTGGACTAAGCTGCTTGTACACACACCATAGATTGCCTCAATATGCTCAAAGCCCGAGTAATTTACCCATGCATGCGTGACATGCTCTTAATCGCTGCTCGAATGGACATAGGCGTATCCGAACTACGGTGTGATAGACACCTCTTTCTTAATTCGTGTATCCGTGCTCTGTATTCTAGTTTGAACTTCTCATCTTACTTTGACTACGTACAAAACGTGCCCATTGTTAGTTCCGACCACAATCCATTGCTGCTGATCCTAAGGCTGACCGAGCATGATTGGCTTTCATAATAGTCCAACGTAGCGAAACAACACTGGCTAGGATACATTGAAGAGAGACAGGAGCAACAATATAGTCCGGGAAACTGTTACGTTAGAACTGATCTTCTTAATATTGATCGACTATATATGTGGACCGTACCGAAACGTGATCGACAGCTATCAGAAGTGCCCTTGGGAGTATCGTCTTACCTCATTCTATGGTAAGCATTTTGTGCAAATGAAGCCGTCTTTTGTTGAAGTTGTAGAATTGGTTGGTAGTGTTTCACTCGTAGCACAGAAGCTTCGTACTTGTTTTTTGCTCGCCTAATGTGAGACAGGCTGTTCGATGCAATGCAGCGAAGTTGTCCTATCCTTCGTTTTTGTCTCCAGTTTCACTGTTGACCATGTTTTTCCGCATGAAGCTCTGGATGATCTTACGAATGGTAGCACAAGACTTCTCTCGGAGAACAAAATCGCCAACTTACGCCAAACCGGTGACATTCTCTTGCTTATGAGCAACGCACAGACTGTCGGTATAACCGTTAGCTCGTTTGGCTATGGAGATCGGGATTGTTGATGGCCTATATCGGCCCTCATTCTGGTTAGTGGCAGCCTGGTTTGGTCAAAAATCTGTTTACATTAGGGATGTTTTCACGGTTGGCGATAATGTTGGAAAATATCCTTGCTTATCGCTAAAACTCGTCGCACATTCACCAACCTCAGAAAACTTCGGCGCCGACGTGACTTCTCATAGAAGAGCGAGATGCAGAGCGCGACTGTCGTGCGGTAGTGCTCTACGGTTACAGCATCTAACCGCTCCACCCAGTTGATATCCACAGGATGTCCGTCAGTCGTTTTTTTACAAAATCATCCGTGTGATAGCAACACAACGTGAGCATTGATAATATTCAGCGGTGTTTACCGGGAACAGACTACTCTTGTGTACTTGAGCTGGTTTACATGGTTCATACGTGTTTTACACACGCGTGTTCGGTGTCTAGCTTATTTCATTTCTTTTGCACCCATTGGATTTCACCGAGTGGGTCCTTGATTCTGTGCAGGAGTATTAGTTCCACTTTTGGCCCTACCCGACTTCCCAGTGAAAGTCCAAAATGTATCGAGTTTCGTCCCAAACCGAAGTCGGTAGCCCGAGTGCTGCCATGTTGGTTGTTGCAACTTTTATTGGCCATCGTTCTACACACTTCTTTCTGAAAAGCCCTAGATAAAAATAGAAAACACCAAAGTAAACTGCAAAAGGACGAAAGTCGCGGCCGGTTTAAACTTCAAAATATCCGTCTCCTTCTTATTGTCGTATATCAGTCCATGTTTTTTTGCTTCCACTCATTTTTCTAGTATGCCAATGCCCCTGTATAGACCACACTCAGGGAAGCAAAGACAATCTTCATCCTCGTGGGAACCAAACATTTTATCATGCTGCAAAAGTCACGCAGGTTTGTCTGCCGATATCCTATTAGCGTAGGTTTGGTTAGTTTATTTTCGTCTCGAGTCTTGTCATTTGTGGGAAGAGATCTTAACTGGAATGCAGCGCTTTATTGGTGTGCTGATTGAAAAACTTTGATGGTCATCTTGATGCCCAAGATTACTTCGCGTGCGCCCCTGCCTTCAGTATCAAGTTTCTCCTCAGACTTACAGTCCGTTTTCATCGCGCATCATGTTTTCATCGAGTTGAGATCTAGCAATTCAAAATGTGGCTGATTATATATCAGAGTATACCGCTTGAATTTCTCACAAATACAAATTGATTAATTAATAACTGACAGCCATCTGCACTCATTGCTGAAGATTTTGATGCGCCCTGTTCACAGTTGAGAATATTTTCTGAAGAATATCTCGCTGCCAACTTTTGAAACCTGTCTGCCTATTCACCAACAACATTGCGAGATGTAGAAGACTCATTTAAAAGTAACTACAAACTGACGCCATGTTCTTTAGATTTTAGCGACAACCGTTATTGGCTGTCTATGTCCCTGCGTCTGGTTCACCAATTCTCAGTGGTTCCTCTTTAAGTAGACTTCCCGTAACAAGTAAATTCTTCTATCCAGCTTTTATGAACCAACTATGTAGATCTATATTTGTTGTATCATATCGACTGGTGGTTGGTTGATCTCTTATTTTCGTCTTGATGACGATCAATACATATTGCTTGCTTATATGGATTTAGAATATTCATACTTCTTGTTAATTCTAATAATGCTCGGTGTTGTTCTGCGCTAAAAGAACATCTCGTTTTCTCTTTGTTCGAGAGACTTAGTGTCAAGGTGCCTGTAGTCAGTGAAATGTAGAGCATGCAACCCAGACTTTCTTTCTGTCAATCGCGTGTTCAGAAAGCTACCAATGGTTGAGGCAGAGAAATGGTCACCTTGGTGACCATTGTCGCTATTTCCTTCCCCCACGC
Organism: Paragonimus westermani; assembly: GCA_008508345.1. Lineage (NCBI taxonomy): Eukaryota > Metazoa > Platyhelminthes > Trematoda > Plagiorchiida > Troglotrematidae > Paragonimus > Paragonimus westermani. The sequence goes on from QNGE01000664.1 coordinate 196,340, forward strand.
ATGTTATCATTGTTTTGGAGTAAGTGCAGTATGTTAGGAACATGACGGGCTTGTCCTGTCAGCTATTCCGTACAGTTGATGTGGTCTAGGCCAAGCATGTGAAGTGTAGTCGAAACTATCCGAACCTATTGATGCTGTGATTTTTTTCCAACGTATATGGTAACAAAAAATTTGAAGACAATACTGATTCGATCAATGAGGCGTTGACTACACAATCTTCATTCCGTCTGACAATGACCACAGCTGAACGAGGTAGCAATAAACCAACACATACTCTTGATAGATGAGGTGAAGTTCAAGGTTTTATAGAACCCACCACAACTCAGGTTCTGCCAGGGCTAACCCCCCAGTTCCCACGTGTGTATAACCGCTTGTGTGTCGACCAGTTTAAATTGAATATTACTACTTTTTACCAGCATCAGACGGTGGTTTATCTATCTTGATTTCGATATCTGTTTGGCAGCCACGTTGAACAGTTTGTCGGTGAGTATGGGTGAGATTGACTCGTTCACTTGCCACCACGGCAACAGTCATCGATTACCATGTCCACCTTCGAAGGACTGGACAGTCTCTGGATGTTGTCTTATCTGGTCTGGGAACTGACCAAAGTGACCTTTACACACGGAGGTGGCTTTATGCAGGAGTCTGCCCTAATTGTGTTTTTGTATCATGATTTTGAGATTCTATTTACTCAGTCTTCACCCTTGTATATAATAATGGGAACACTCTTATGTATAAGTAGCAAGGATGATTCGTGTTTCTTGTGATACTTCGCCAATATTCCGTGCATTTGGCATTGCGTACAGTGGGTCCAAGACATCGTTCGTCGAGGCTGCTCACGTATCCTTATTCATTTCGGTCACTAGGGAAATGATGGATAATTTTATTGCTCGCCTTGCAGACATCCTCTGATGATCTCTTACCTGGTGAGGCGTCAACTGTTATTGACTATGCCGTTGACACTGTGTAGCTAGTCTAAAATTTTCACACAACATTGGCGATGTTGGGGTCAGAGAAAACTTTGGAATTTTACTGGTGTTGATTCTGTCTAGAATCGATGGAAATTATGCTCGGATGACTACAGGTGAAATTGGGTGTGATGGCGAAATGTCCGCGGAAAGGCTCGAACCACCGCACCTTCACATCTTGCCCCGTAACGCCACCTCACGACTACCCATCCACGACAGGTAGTGTGTACATAGCCACTCCCAACTGCTTCCATATGTCCCTTTGGTTACATTGTCGTACAGTAGGCCCTTTATATTTACATATATATATGTCCCCATGTATTGATTAAATCAAATACTGGCCGAACATTTCTCGCATTGTTACACGTAACACACTGCATTGATACTACGAATTCTCACTTGGTCTCTCCCTTTATTCGATTTGTACCGCTTCATGGGATTGTTTATGCTACCGTGTTATTGGCTGATATTTGATGACGGCTAAATTCCTTGATCAGAGTTCACCTGGTTGTAAGTTGTATAATTTGCTAATGGTTACTTATTTATGCACAGGACCAGCTTTATCTGAGTAAACGTTCGATATTCTGTCTTGTTCTGCCCCGAGGCAAAAGGTTTACAGCTGACCCGATAGACTGTGTATAACTGTGAATCCTGACTGGTTGTACAACCGGCTCGAGGAAGCCTGCAAAAATGCATCAACAACACTGAAAAGGTACAAGGTAAAGAAAGAATAACTATTTGCAGACTTTCGTTTCAGAACTGTTGGAGCTCATACGGATGAACGGTATGCTGTGTTGTAGGAGAAGTATAGCTCTGTCGTAATCGGTCATGTTTAAAACAAGTCTAGTTAAACGGGCAACCACTTACTAACATTGATATTAAAGATTCCACACCGTTGTAAAAGTTGGCAGGGCTCTGTCCGGTTTCTGTCAATCTGCAAAATCTTCTGGAGCGCGCTTTACGGTCTCTTTGGGTTAGGTGATTCTGTAAGATAGCTGTAATTTCATGAACTTAGCCTCAACTATTGAAGTCACGAAGGGTGTTTTATAAGTTCTTGCTGGTCCACGTAATTAGGAAACCTTATCTATAGGATCTTAGTTACAAGAGGTTTAAAATAGGCGCATATATCCAACGTTTTGTGTAGCCTCTTTTACCCCAACCGACTCTAGCGTTAAAGGGGTCTTTTTGAAGCCTAGTGAATGCTCAGTTAAGGTCACTGTGAGAGTGGCTGATGGCTATGAAACGTGACCACTCAAGGTGGACGACGTGGACTGCCTTCAGCTACTCGATCACTAACGTCTGTGCCCAATCGAATGCATGGGGTACATCCACGAGTGAACATTGATAAATTTATGCGGTGGCTGATTGTAAGTTCGAGTCAGTTCAGGCCATTCATTCAATCGTAATGGATTTATGGACTTGTGGTTTTACCGTACACGACGGATGTTGTAGAATAGCGTAAGGTGTGGGGTATGTTGACTGGAAAAATAAATAACTGCTCATTACTATTGGCCTGCCCATCGTAAGTTACGTTTGAACTCCGAGTTTGGGCTCTCGTGGCACATGTTTTTGTTTGGGAACGTCAAGGGAGGTGATTGCTAATCTGGTTCAGTGATACATATGTTGTTAGCGGAATCTGTGAGATCGACGCAGTCAATACCCTGGGGCGGTAAAAACAGCAATGAAACCTGCCCTATGGATGCAACTTTAACTGGTGTGGTTTTCTACGTTCAGACTAATTCTTGAACCATTGTGTACATCTATACTCTAATGAAAAAAATCAAAGGCTTTAAGTCTGATTGTCGGGTCAACCAAATGAGGGATTTCATTTCAAATCACAGATGGAATTGTTATATTTGTGCATTTACTGTGTACAACGATGAACAGTCAATCTGAACCAACATTATTATGGCGGTTGTGTGATCTAGGCGCGATTGGAATTCAAACTTAACATACATTTAGCCATATTTTCCACAGTCTTCTGATTGGATTCAAAAATGAAGACGGTATTCATCGGTCCGAGTCGCCGGTCACCCGAATGAACACTATTCTTTCATGTGTGTTAAATTTGGTACTCGAAGAAAACTACGATTACTCACCGACATCGCGCATGAATGGTTCCTGATAACTGACCACTATTGGCTAGTTTGAGTTTCGATTGGTCACTTAATTAAGCCAACGAAGGTGGCATAAAGAGACACGGTGGTCAATCACCAACTCTGTAAACAGAAATGTGAGAAACCACTAATAAGTTAGGAATAGCAGGTCTTGTTTGTCTATCAGGATAGGGCCCTGGCAACCCAGTTACCTTCTGCTCGGAAGTATTAGGTGATATTGTGAATAACGGGTTCAGCGACTTGAATGCTGTGGTTATTTGGCTGACTTGCCTGTGAGGTAAGTACACCTTGAACATCGCTGGAAAACTGTCTGACTAATACTGCCTTAATATACTTTGCTATCCAGCCGTTTCTTCGCAAAGTGTGTGCGTGTTGGTTTCAAATGTTCAACTCCATGCATGGTTCTTTTTACGTACTAAGTTCCATCTCGATCCTGCGCTTATTCCCATTTTGGAGGTTTGTGACAGTGTCAACTATTGACATACTGCTGCCAGTGGTAACTTCTTCACATCGTGTGAATTTGACTTTGCTAACTGCTTGGTACGCGTGACAAACAGCTGTTGCACTTCTCCGTGACCTAAATTGATCATCTGTTTGTGGTTGATTTGCAAACTAGCAGGTACTCATAACTGCTCATAAGAGTGTTGGAAGAGGTTTCTGCTGTCGCCTTGTAGCAACCGCTAACGAAAACAACTTGCTTACCTACGTGTACCCGCGATGATCATGATCCCGTGGTCCAGTGGATAAATGTTAAGACTATCATTCTATCCCTTGTTCACAAATCGTGGGCTTGCTAACCCGGCGTGCATAATGCTGGCAGGGCCCAAGGCTGAAAGTACTGTTTACGGATTTTTGGGTAATAACTAGAGCCAGCTGCTCGTAGTTAGAAGAGTTAGTACGAAGCAAATTAACGGTATCTCATCTTTTTTGGCAAATGTTCCACTTATCTTGTATGATATCTCTATGGTGTATGATGTACCTCATATGATAGCTGTTATTAACGCCTTCCTCGTCTGCTTACGTGTGATTTGAGTTTAACCAATCAAATTTGGATCAACGTTGTCTGTATGTGGCATTTTGGTTCTTGCGCTCAGTTTCATACTGATTACCCACTCAAGTACTGTGTTAAATCTTGTGTCTACTTTTCTTACATAGGTTATTTCATTTGGTAGTCATCTGCGGACTGAAGTACAATATCAGTACAAAGGTTCGAAGGAGATAGTCTACCATCTGACTGCTCCTTACCGTTACTGTGTCATTTGCATCCATCGTTCGATTGATATTTCTCCATTAACGTGTATGTCAGATCTTATTGCTAACTTGTATGCTCATTATATTTCGTTTGTTCAACTTCACTATCCATTTCTCGTACGATACAATTTAGAACGCTGGAGACTCCGGTATGGACACTACATGGCCACGGGTTCCAACACCGGAGGCCGACGCTAATCCAAGCCTTATAGTAGCCACAGATGATGACGAGGCTAGTGTCGTCTCCGAGCGCCAGAATCTCGATTCTCATGTATCTCTCAACAACCCGCTTGGTCGTCTGCGACTCACGATTGAATACAGCGTCACTTCCAGTTTGCTATCAGTTACTGTTCATCAGGCTAGGTTGGTTATTTCAATTTGGCTACAAAACGACTATCCCTTTATGTTAACTTCGTTATAGTCTCATGATTTCAAACAGTGCAATTTATGGGGTGTTTAGAGTATTCAAAAAACGTCTTTCTTGGTCTGCTGGCGATTTTCTAATCAGTTCATTCAGTCCGTATACTTGTTTCCCATTCTAGTTTGTCTGGGAACTTACCGACTTATTGACCCCATCTTAACATGCGCATGCTATGACTGCCCGCGTGATCTTGAGCACTGTATCTTCAAGTATCCTCAAATGGTTCTATGTTCATGTAAAGCCTCTGTTGTTTGAATTCTATTCTCAACTGAGTAAGAGGTATATGACCTCAAGGGCCACATTTTGATCAGTCAGTCTGCAAACTGTGTGCACCTTGTAGAATTGATTATCAAGATTAACCGGCTAAACCTCAACTGGTACGGGACCATGGCAAGTTAAGCTGTCGTCAAGCCCGCAATAGGATGAGGGTGGAAGTTCAGTTGTCTGATTTGAATTTCAACGCACTGTATATGGGAGGAGATCTTCGACAAGACGATTTATCTGCAACTTGAAACTGCTCGGTGGCAAATGTGAACTCAGGTCTGTCGACCAGCTATGCATAGGCGAAAGCATCCTTCAAGTCTGTCTGAAATCCAGGCCGTGCATACTTGAGGTAGGAAACCATGTGCCTGTGTCAGGTCCTGAATCCGGATTTTTCCAAACTATAGGCGACAGACGGAGCGCATTGTACTTGAGAATGTATGGTATTTGGTCGCTTCATAACAAGCGTTGCCAACTAGACCTGTAACTGGGTGACTATCACTATGGCTTAGACTCAGACAAGGATGAAATTCAGTGCGATGTATTGGTTTGTGAGTGAGCGTATTGTGTAGTCTTGCTATCTAGATGCCAAACAGTGCTGTCCGGTGACAAACCTCGGTGAGTGCATACTATAGACACTGTTATATGAATTCTGTTATTAAAAATGTGTTATGTTGAAAAAGCGCATCCACAATTTTTTCTAATCCGGCTAGTTTTTTCATATTTGGTCAAAAGCAGCCGAAACAAACGTACAGGTGAGGCTGTGGAAAATAAACAATTGCCAGTTTTAACTGGTCTGTTTAAATAGAGAACGAGCCGATACATCTGTTGATCTTTTGTCCAGAATCGATGGCGGAACATCGTCGATATGTCGTTCTTATCCTCAGCTCTTCTGTTTGTCCGGAGTATCGTCGTCGGGATAACAGACTGTTGTGTTCTAAACAGTCTGTCTGATGACCACTCATAGGATTCTTCAAAAGACAATTTAATTTATGCTCAGACCTTTTCAGCCAGATTGTACTCACTACTCCATTGTCTGCTGGCCCTGTTCAGCTATCGACCATCGCAACACTGCGAGTGGATGGTGTTGGAGGTCACAGCCGTCACCACATTGACAGACAATGTTATCGATCTTACGTGCGCTGACCTTGATTGTCATTGGCTTAGAGCGCTGCGTTGCTCTCGCTCTGGCTTAACACGTGGTCGAGTACATAATGCATGTGATGTTGATATTCGGACATGCACTGATCTGGAGCTCAGGGGGTCTTCGTTCTTACTGTTTTCTGGGTGGATTAGGAACACATCAGATAATGGTAAGTTCGTTTTGCTTACTTTTCGTGAGGGACACCTGTAATCGCTGGTACGCGAGATCAGTCTATAAAGATAGTCTGATGTGGCTTTTCAATTGAAATAATTCAGCGATAGTGACGTCGACTATTAATCGCAAGACAACTGGTATAATCCCCTCCTTGACAAGCTTGTCTATTAATCGGGCCGCCCACGTGGCGGCGTTTCACAACTTTCCCGAAGTATACGGTTATTGACACATTGCTTCTAATTTCCTAATGAGGCCTGCCAATAATTCGCTAGCTCTAAGTATCCGAACGATGTGTGATGGGAATCTCTAGCGGTTATACGCTTGCGGTCATTCAATTGCAACCACTCCGCACATGCCAATCATGTTTTCGGTCACAATTGCTAATTGTCAACTATTTGCCAGGAAACTTTCACTCTCGGTCGGTCAACTGTGGATGTTTTTCTATCGAACCCTCAGACATCAATAACATGTTTAAAAGCTAGTAAAGTTTTTTAATTCATATACACAATAATGCTTGGTTTTCAGCGTCACTTCTGATTGTGCATGGAAGAGTTTTGGGCTTACGAAGTCAGTTCGAATGTTTCACGCCAAAACCCAGGGATTTTCCGCTGATCCATATTGAAACCACCGAGTTTACTTTTATGTCACCATGATATCTCTATTTATCCTCCCATCTCATCAGTGGTCTACAGGGTGTTGATAAAGACGGTCTGGCGGATCCGTATGTGAAAGTTTGCCTGGTGGATCAGCATGGAACGATCCAGGCTGACAAAAAAACTGAGGCGAGGAAAAACAACTTGAACCCCGTATTCGAACAAACGTACGTTTGGGTAGTTCGAAATTTATCCTTATTTGCCATTGCTTTCTGTCTGTATTTCTAGCCTGGCCATCAAGTGAATTTCACTGGAAAACGCTGTTTGACTGAGATTTCCATTATTAATATGCGTTGTTCACTTTTTGCTCGTATGTTTATTTTGACCACGTTTGCATACGTTGACGAATCGGATAGCTGTTTTTCGTTATTCGATTGGTATATTCCTTCCTAGCTGCCTGATTGCTGGTTCTCGTTTAAGGCGCTTAAAACACATGTGCCCTTCAATAAGACACGCATCAAACCTAGTATGACAATAACTTTTCCCGTTGTTACTGCGCGGACTACAGACATCGTTTTTATTTTTCTTATCAATTTGTACGATTCCAAACAACCTCATGAACGTTCGTTCTCGTTCAACTTAAACCTTGTGTGTCTCTGTTGTAGATAATTCGTCGAATAGTGATGTACTGTAAAATGCCTCCGTCTGTTTGTATAGAAAATAAGGTTTGAAATACAAGTCGAGTTTCGGTGAATGTTTGATAACCACAGCTAAGAGTGCATCAGTTGAAAACATCAGGCAGTGATCCTGGTTACTTTCTGCACTTCATGCATGCTAACCTTTCCAAAATGGTTAACGTGTTCGCGTTTGTTATCGTTTCCAAAAATCATAAATCCTTTCTCTCTCCTCCCCCTCATCTATTTCCTCATCTGTTCCGGTCTCATCGCAGATTTGAATTCGGTTTGTCCGTGGATGATTTGCCCATCCATGGACTACGACTTGATGTGAAAAATCACGTAGGCGTGTTCACTCGAAGTGGCCGAACTCGTTCCATGGGTTCTGCCTATGTGGACTTGTGTAACTTTCTCTCAGTCTCCACATTGACTGATTGGTGAGTTATTTTCGTTATCACTTTACACTTAAATCCGATCAAACTAGAGTCACGCTATCGGAAACCTTGATTCCGCCGCATTTAATCGGAAGTGAGGACATTTGACAAAATCTAACTAGGGTAGAACGAATTGTAGGTCTATATTGCAACATTTCTTGGGCACATTTATCCAGTGGTACTGCTGCTGCAAATACAAATTGAGAACTATAAAACAACACGTATGAACTATTCGATCGCAGTGGAATTACGCACATGATTACACAGGCACAACTTCTATACCTTCCACTGTCATATTTGTGTCACACACACAGTTACTCAGCTGGATTCACTGTGCAGATGCTGTTTTGCTCTTACATATTTGTCCGTTATACCTGCTTGAAAGGTAGACGTACCCGGATGTTGATTGCATCTATGCAGACGTCTTGTAGATGCAGTTCCATCCCCCTTACTATTCCTAGATTGGAAATTTTAATGCCTACCTTTCACTTAAGGAGCTCATAGTGATGGCAAGGCTGTATCCCGTGCTTTGCCATGCTGGGAGATTTGATGAGCTGCACTTTATGGGTGATTTTGTACTTTTCATTTGGTAGAGGTTCTACGGTCAGCTCACATAGAGCCCAGAAACTTTCACCCTTTTTAATTGGCAAAGATGGATAGAAAAAAACACCTTCCAAATAACATATACCGAATGGTTACGCTTTGATTCTGTTTTTGATTATTATTCTACAATCATGCCAGGTTCATCATTCTCCCATATACACCTCCCTGTCTTCCTCAGGTTCACCCTGGTCCCTATGGACAGTATATCAATGTGCGAAAGACGCAGCTTGTCTCCGTCTCGTCATTAAAATGGCCAAGCATTGAGATTATTTTATTGCATCATTTTCTGAACCGTTATTATCGTCTTATCCCGCTTCACCCATTGTTACTGATCAACAGCTTGCATGCTTCCACGCCCTCAATACGTAGATTGCTTATTTTTAGTCGTAAACCAACAAGATAATGTTTTAAAAACGACTGTTTTCTCAAAGTTCAAGGCCTTTTTCTTCCGTTTCCATCATCTTATCGCTCTACTTTGTGGCTTTATTGTTCAGGATATTTGCTTTTCCTTCGCCACATAATTCCTGTCTTTGTTGTTGTTGTTACGCGCCATGTCACAATAGTAGTTAGAAACTTGTCCGGTGTGTTATCACATAGGCACATACTATTTTGCGACTGCATATTTTTTCTCGATGGCTGGCTTACCTCGCACCCACCTTCGTCCACTGTTGTTCCTCTATGTGTAGTTTGGGGACATGCTCAGTGGCGTTCAATTGGACATTTTAGATTCGTCAAACAAACAGCTTAGCTACGCCACGGTAGTTTTTTTTATCCCGCCAACCATGTACTTGAAGTTCTACAAAACGTAATTCCTTTGTGATTTGTCTTCCGAACACAACATTACACTCACCACTCTGTTCCAGGTGTTCAACCTTTATTGACGGTACATTCACGGACGCTGCTTCGTAATCTCAATTTACTGATCGCCCTTTCTTGAATCGACACGACCTTGTTGCCATACTCCGTGAGGTTAAGGCCATACGATTAGTTTTCTTTCCACGATTACGGTTTACTAATCAGCCAAATGGGGTTAATGTATGACTGACTGATTTATTAAATCGCAGCAACCTGACAGAAAGTAAGATTGAATCACATATTTCTCCGTTCATGTGCGAAGCCGCACTCTGTAGTACACTACGACAGTGCAGCATGACTTTTGTACGACCAGTCGCAATACTGTTAGGTGGTGTCACTTATAATGTCGTTAACTTTACACACTGAACATCTTCATCACGAGTAGCGTTATTTATTCGGAGAAGTATGCAAAGAGTCCAACTCGAATTTCTGTCTGGCCCTCATCCTGATTTAACTCGATAGCTGCTCTATAGGTAGGAGAATGTTTTTGGTTGCCAAACAAATGTTCGTACGCTTGGGACACTATTTATTGCTGAAACTATTCAGTGGTGTTGCTTAATCACCGAAAATCCAATCGTTTTTGTTTATTTCGCAATTGCCAGTGGTTAGATGACAAGACTAGTTCGTACTGGAGAGTGCTGTTATTCAGTTGAAAAAATGACGTCTGAAACTAATCTGGGATGAAGCTGTGTTTCACAATTACGCCTTGCCCAAACCGAGGAAGCGTACATGGAATACATCGCTGTCTTTTGGGTCTGTACCACACTTCCACGTTGGTCCAACTATGGCTAGGCCATAGTTCACAGTACAATAGAAAGCGCTGTAGATTATCAGGCAGACGAAGCGACTTCACATTGTATGCGTAGTTGTAGTAGAGGGAGTTTTGAGAATTTGAAATGCTAGGCACTACAAATAAAATAAGTGGAATTCGTGTGGTAGCGATTTTGAGGCAGAGGATACAACAGTTCAATTAAGATCAGCATATGAGCTCTTCGATTGAATGATGTGTTCATCGGACATCTTACAGGCCAACTAACATTGAATTAAGGCGGGCGCGGTAAGTCTGGGAAAATCACTAACGCTGACTACTGGGAATCGGATCAGGTTGGTTGTGTTCTCAAAAGACTAAAAACAATCAGACCTCTAAAAAGTGAGGTGGATGCATTGCTTTTAAAACTGACATGACTATTAATCTATCCCCATAGGGTACTGAAACAAATGGACGATCGTGCGGTGTTATTTGTTCTATTTCAGGGTCTCGTCAAATGTGTGGTATGTATGCACTTACTCGATGTCATGCAGCGTAAGGAACGGCATTCGATGTTCAATCTTGGCCTCTAAAGTCTAAGTCGAATTTTGAACGCCTCCTAAACGATAACCTGATTACCTTGATGAAACTTTCGAGTATCACTTTGCATCTCAATTCCTAACTGTGCCAACTGATTTCCATTTGGGTACTATTCAGTCGTTGGTTCTCTGTCTCCTATTGACCAACCGAGTGTATAGTGTCAGAAATCCCTCCCCAAATACCAGGAAGGAAATAAATGGTCTATAATCACGGACTGAATACAGGGCCAAGACGTGCAATTTGGATGGGCTTGTTGCATATTTTCGCCGTCTTGGTGACACCAGTATTCATTGTTCGTTCGACTAAGTATCTATATTCCCGGACCAAATGTAGGCGCGGTTTCACTTGGCACTGGCTACATTCTGGGCCACTGATGTCATGGGAATCGAGTCACTCGCGTAGATGGCTCGATTGTTGGTGTCTATTTCCTTACAAATGATCGCCGGTCATGCTTGGATTGAATTCGTTAGGAGAAGCCAAGTGAGTTGTGGAGTTTAGGGCCACTCAGGTGGCAAATCTCGACTGCAGTACACTCTGTTGTCGCAGTGTATGGAAGCTGCAAACTATCCGCTTGAACGACGTCAGTGCGGTGGATTTGCTGCCTTAGCCCTTTAAAGCGATCGGCTTACTTTTCGTGTACCCACTTCTGGAAGTTCGTGTCAACCGGTTCTAACCGCGCCTACACAGCCTTTCAGTCTGCCCTCATCACATTTCATATATACTATCTAACTCACCAGTAATCCATTAGAACTGATTCAGCTAGATGATAATCGAAATATAAATACTGCCCTCCAAGTTGCTCGTTTGTGCGGCTCACCTCCCGACATTTGAGTCGTGATCTGTGCATACGGAGGTTACTACTACCGAAATTGGGTATGTTGAGATCAGTGTGCCGTTCGCGGTTATATACCGTTCAATTTGCTCCTGAAATTTGAGTCCTTTTTGTGAAGGACAACTTTATCTTATATTCGTGCAAGACCGGTTCTCTCGTAGCCACTTGGTTTTTGAGCACTAGAATAAATAGTATTCAGTTGGAATAGCTGCATCGGTTGAAGTCATCGAAAGGGCGGTAACTGCAAATTCATACTTTCTAAGTACTACCGAGTTACCTGGAGTGGAAATGGCATAATGACCTCATTTTCTTCATGATGACGTCAGGTTGGATTTATAAACAACAAAGCTGGATCTCGTCGAGCACATTTCAGATTGACATTCCTAAAATGTTTTTGGTCGAAGTACTGTACGTGTCTTATCGTCCATCGTAAGAGAGAATGCCTTTTTCGCTGCTTGTAGTGGGCATCACTGGGTAGGAAGCGAGATGATCAAAAAAGCATTATTGAAAAACGGTAAACCTGGAAGGGTCAAACCGAGGCTTTGAATCACTTGATATTCTCTTTTCAGTTCGGTCTTCCGTGGTGTTTTGAACTTAAAAACAGTGTTCGGAAATATGTTAGGACAATTATCACTTGGTAATTCTTTGTGGGTCAGGTTGAGCTTTTTCTCGGCTTTGCTCGATGCACAGGCTGTCCATTGATGAGGTCACCAGCAATCAGTCATGTGGTAGCGGTTGCAAACCCGGGTAGCCAGTGCGAATATGGTCCACTTGACAGAATCACGCAGTTCATGTGAGTCAGATAGATCGCCTATCAACAAACATCGAGCGATACACAAACTGAAGATTAATCTCCCGGTTTCTGTCAACCAATAATGGTTATGACTCTACCTCAGTCGTACACACGTATATGACCCCAAAAAGACTCACTCGTTCGATTGACCATATGGCGTCTTATCGCCATCCTGCAAAAAGCTTTCAGATTAAGTGGACTCCATACAGAAGGCCTTGGATGTTGCCCTTCGTTGTCAATACGGAAGCGGTGAAACTTCCAAATTTGGAAGAGGTTTTCAAATTTTTGAGTCGCATCCAGATTGTTTTCGCCAGCTGCTTCCAAATATTCCGCCAGACAGTGTGGATAATCTCGACATTCGGGGCTGTGGATTAGTCCATCATGTGGATCCACTGGCCGTATGGGCCACAAAGTAAAATTGACCTCTTTTTCAAATGTGCTGTGCCGATCCGATTCGAGAGATTTCACTGCGAGCATTAGGTCGAAATCACATAGATCCGGATTGGCCAGAAACATTTCGAATATAAGAGCAAATGAGTGACCGCAAGCGAATGTGGCTGGAGTCCCATGCAAACTTGATGGCATTCTGTTTCTGACAGTTCCTCGGGTCGTATGCTGAAGAAACTGGGTTGGGTTTCCCAAAGAAGAAACCGAGAGGATTCAGAAATACTGCTTTCCAAAAATGCTTACGCTTTCACATGTACACTGGTGACCACATCCTACATAGAAACGTAAACACCAACACGAGGAAATGGCTGTGCAATTGCTCTCTGCAGGCGATTTGTCAGATTGAAAGGACAAGCAAGCAATAATGTCGGATGGAACAGCGGTGGCGTTAAATTCTTAATGGTCATCACGTTCACAAAGTGCGCAATACACCTTTCTTCAACTGTATAAGGATGCCGTGTAACTGCCCGTTTTTTGCTCCGAACATCTGGCTTGCCATGACTCCCGATCATGTCAGCGGGTTGACATAGATGCACACCTACCTAGACAAATATTACGTCATCCTGGCTTGCAACCTCCTCTCGGACACTCCCACATACTCCTAGGTAGTTTTCGTTGAGCTCACATTGACGTTACTTGGAACAGTGAATGATTAGGAGAAGAGATTCGGCCTTTGATGAGATACATCGGCGTTTTAATTATCTCAAACATCGGGGCTGTGTTAGCTAAGCAGAAAACTCGTGCTGGTACAAACGTCTGTTCGGATAAAGCTAAATTAGCTCGAACAAATCGCGCAGCATTCTGCCGTTCCTTCTTTCAATTACATTTGGGGAGGTTTGATTTACTTATTGGAGCTGCTATTCTTCATTCTTATAGGCCATACAACAGACTGCTGCGTTAGAGCTGTGAACAAAACTGATAATGTCGCCGCCAGTGTACGGTAATCTGGCTAAGCGCAATGCGATCCCACAGCCGCATGGCAGATGTTGATGCCGGTAAGTTTTTCGGACGTCCATAAACCCATAACACAAATAACTATATTGCGTCGGCCGTCTTGCAGTATGGACCGGGTGGTCCTATCTGCTGCATACAGCAGGGTGGATACGTGAAAACATCATTGCTGACTCCTTCCCTACTGTCCTATCAAATCTAGCTCTCAGACCCTTCCCGATCGCCATTTCTGGTGATTGATCTGTAGGTCCCACAACAGATGTGACTAATCGTAGTAAGATTGCGACGGTAAGTCCCACCTCTCATCATCCAGCTTCAGGCCCCCCTCTTCTCGTGATTATGCCTGGAATGTGAATTAATAGAAGTGCTTTCAACGTCCGCACTGTTGAACAGATAGATCAACAGGCCGCTCTTACAAGAACGTTAGATTCGTTGAATGTCGATATTTGCTGGATTTCAGAGACTAGGATACAGGAGAGTAGTCAACATATGGAACTAACAGCACCCGCATTGTCTACCCCATACTGCTTATGCACGTCGAATGACTCCACAACCGCCGATACCGGTCAGGCCTGAAAAGGTATAGTCCTCAGTACGACGGCCGCAGCCACATTAGTAGACTGGATTCCTATTGGCAGTAGACATTTTGCCGTCCGCTTGGCGGATTCTGTCAAGACCAGGCTTAGAGGCAAGTCTTTCAGAAATCTACTCATTGTCTGCTTATGGTCCTGCTGACTGTAGTGACGTCGATCTGGCCGCTCTCCTTCGGTCGACATATGGTTCTGGTATAGACATTCTGACTAGAGATATGAACGTTCAGTTCGGCTGTCTTGGTAAGGTCGAGTCTCGTTTAGGTGGCAGGTTTAGAATAGCATCACATAGCTGGGACAGTGGTGAGGGACGATTGCAGCTGTGCTCTAAGCATAATCTATATTCAGCCAACCCTGGTTTCAAGCATCGTAGACGTCATTGTTCTACTTAGTGTCCTCTACCTCCAAACCAGGCCTGATCTCAGATAGACCACGTAGCTATTAATTATAAGTAGCGGGGCTCCATTCAGGACTGTCGTTCCTATTGGAACACTTACTTGGGTCCAGATCATGCGTTGGCACGTTGCCGTTTTGTCCTTACTTTTGTTGAACAACGACTCCACTGACAATAACGATTGGGTGTTAAGAAATTGGCAGTACCGTCGTTAAAGCATAAGTACCAAAATAGCCCAGAAATCAGCCTTACAGTTTTCACTCCGTAAATTCCAACTGATGTTGGACCCAGGTCTCAAAGGTCATTCAAAAAGCAGGTGCTGTGGTATGCAGCACAGTTGTTCGTGGGTTGGATAAACACTGGATCTCAGAGAAGTCCCTGGGGTTATTAGATGCCAGACAGAACATTCCTCTTTATAGTTCATATGACATGTTTAAGAGAGATATCCCTAGGAAGCTGAAGCGTAGCCTACTCGCTGATCGTGAGGCTCGGTTAATAAAATTAAAGAGATAGACCGTTCTTGCTTCAGATTACACTGACAGATTCTTCGAGCTTATCCGTGCTACCGGTCCAAGGTGGCAGTCTGTCAGTAAGGCAGATTACAAATTCATACGTAATAAGTCTAGAAGGTTAGACCGCTGAGGGTCAATTTGGTTGGCTGCTTGCGTCTACTGTGTTACTGCCATAAACTTGCGATTTAGCACCCCGGTCGGTAAAGATAGGACCACCCACTAGAACTGAAGTCCGCGATTGCATTTCAGTCCTTAAGTGTATTAGGGCTGCTGGCCCAGATGATATCGTGCCGGCGCTTTTCAAAGAAAATGGGGGGACGGTAGCAGAGGTTCACTTGTTTCGACTTGCTTAGACCACGAAGACCATCTTTACGTACTGAGGCCACTCGACAAAGTTCCATATTGAAGAGATGTCCGGGGTCCTTGAGAAAACCTACGAGAATTAGCCTGCGACGGTCATAAGTAGGGTTCTGGCATCCATTTTACTTCGTCGACTCACTGCAGCTCGGGAGACAAACTTTAGGGAAGAACAGGCAGTGTGTCGTCCTGGATGACGGTGCACTCAAGATGCCGGCGTGGACCTCCAACCTGATGGAAGACTAACTGACGACAAAATGCTGCTGCTTGACAAATTTCAAACGGCACAAACAATGCTAGATGCTATTTCGCACTCCACTGAGTACCTTGGAATGCGCTTCGTAGCCTCCGAGTGCAAAGCGCTTCTGCAAGATTGGTGTGGTCACGTAGATTTGATGTTGCATAATGAAAGTATGGAGGCTGTTGGCCGGTTTGTGTACTTAGGAGGCTGCGTCGGCGTTAGCGGAGGTGTAGGGGATGGGATAGGAGCGCGTACTTCTGAGGTTAGGGCAGTATTCGCTAATCTGGAACATCATTGACAACATACAAACATCTCTTTAGGGCTTAAGGTTCACGTGTATAAGGTGACAGTTAAGACTGTATTACTTTACGGCTGCGATGCTAAACTCTCAGCAAAGAACACGTGGAACGTATTCAGACAGTTGACCACAAATATCTGAGTTCGCTCGCTCTCATCGGGTGGCACCAACGAGTAAGCAACGAAGAGGTTTGAAGGCGAGTAAGTTGATGGTGATTGTCAAAAGAGTTTTCTGTTCGGTCCTTACATTTGTACAGACTTAGTTGGCTAGACCATGCACGAAGGATGCCAGCCAGTCGTCTTCTATGCTGATTACTATTTACCGACAGTGTGGCCGACTGGTATGAGCTGCGAGGTGGACAGATGATAACGTGGCGTAGAGAAATGAAGTCGTTCACCAAGGGCCTGGTCGGGTTCGTCCCCCGGGCTGTGGACCTAGCGACTGAGAGGGTTGGTGACTGGGGACGTTAGGTGAGTTGGCGGTTAGTCGAGCTTGGTGATGTGAACGCTTGGTCGACTCGTCTGTAGGGTGAGTGAAAGTAATGATGCGGAGAACTGGAAGTCGCTAGGAGGCTGTCTTGCTGATGACATCTTAGTTTCACCTATGGCTCGGCTGTTTGTTTTCAAGGTGTAGGCACCTTGGTGTTGAATGTTTGAATATAGACGTAGCTGTGTTTTTTTAGTAGTCCGATCCCTTCCCGTTCCTTTCTTTGTTTCCTCTGTATTTCTGTATATGGTTTGGTTTTTTATTCATGGCTTCGTGGTAGCTAAGCTTTAGTGTAAACCACCGATGCTATAGATCAAAGCAGTTACTGTGCCAGTATGCGTTGTCCTTCCGAATTTTTTCAAGACTTCCCACACAATCAGTTATACGCTTCTGTGTATGGAACCCTCAGTACGGCATTGGTTGCTTCATACTTCTGTGGCTGGCAGATTAACTTAGGGCTGGATGTCATAGTGCACCGCTTAACGATGTACTGTCCGATTGACACTACACAGCTACATTGGCTTCGTTTGTGACCCGAGGATTTTTGCAGTGCTCGTCTCTGAATCATCGTTGATGGACTGGATAACGTTTGTGCACTCACATTTTCCGTACCGAGAGGATTTGCAAACAGATCTTGTGGCCAAATGACGCACGTTGACAGACATTTATTGGGTTCTTCAAATGGCCTTGGCCTGAAGTGCCGTAATTCGCGAGACTTCAAAGCCAATTCGTAGAGAGTGGACAGATCATCACGGGCCTCGGCAATATGCATGGGCGACCAGCCAATAGCGTCCCTTTGATCCGGACTGTAGGAGTAGGGTGGGTTAACCAGCAGCATGGTACAGCGTGTGGCGGAACAGGAAACAGCCAACTGAAACACAAGATCGGTGGAATTTGGAAACGAAAATTCAACCGAATGACTTCATTTGTTGCGTCTGTCAGAACGACCGTGATAAACAAGCCACGTGTGAAATCGAATCAGAATGCAGCCCTGACTAGTTTCGAGAGAGTGGAGTGCTAGAACATACCTCTGGTTCCGGATATCTCGAGTGTACTGGCAATTAAACGAAACAAACCTTTTCATTTTTATGCAACATTTACATTTGAACAGATCCCTTTCTGTACGCGAATTTTCAGGAAGTCTTCGCGCCTGTAGAAGGACCAACACTTTTCATTTCGGATGGCATTAATTAGCACTTACATTTCTTACAAACAGATGTATGCTAGCCGCTACTACTGAATTAGACAAGCCAAACACCTCGGTTACTCCACTTTTCCGAATGGATCATAAACGCCGATTAACAAAAAGTGCGAACCCCTGAACAACTCACACTTTAGAATGGAACGCTTCGTTTTTTTAGTTCGCACCACTGACTACAGTTTTTCTCTTGACACACTCAGGTCTTTGTCGCGTGTTTCGGCAACATTTTTTTCTTTTCATGTCTTTTTACATGATGTTTCAATACCGGATAACTGTATCCCCGTGATTATTTCTTTACCGTCCTTGTGTGTATGCTTAATTATACTGCTCATATGACAGGTTATACGCATGTCCGCTGCCGAAAACTTCAGATTTTAGCTAGCCTACTACCAAAGAGAATGCTTAGACGTTCATTACGTGGTCAAGCCATTTGGCCTACGTATTTCGATTAGAAATGCCTATTACAAGACAGTGTGAGTAGTATTTTAGCGACTAATAAAGCTACCACGTAGGCAGCTAAGTGAAGTGAACTTTCTAGACATATTTACGGATTTGCTTTGAGTGACACTTTTGGAAACAATTGGGAGAGAGTACACCTCATCCGTACATCAAATGTCTTTCGCAGTTGACTGAATAGGCACTTCATCAGTGTTAAGTAGTCTACAGATTGGCTGATATGACCTAAATACCACCCACATGTGATCTTGGTTTTCGCATTCTCACTGATTTTCAACCAGACCTTTCCGAAAAGGGGCACAATACGCGAGTCTCGTTTTTGCCCGAGCTTATCAGCGGTGTGTATCTTGGTGTTTTGTATCCAGAAGGCGGACGACACAAAGGTTGTTTTATTGGAGAAACCAATACACTACTTAAGCCTCTCAACGGGACTAGAAACAAAAACACTCATTTGCACACCGCACTCTTCTGAGGACGCTCCAGTCGCTTTGGACACCGTGTCTCAAATCCGTCATGTGACGAAAGTCATTAAATGTCATTCTGCCTTCCAACGATTCTTCCCATATGTCTCCCGTATTTATCCCGCGATCATTTCGATCCGTGCGGCTACTGAATGGTGGTGTGAGTAGTATGGTGCGACCGTCTATCCTCACTACATTAGATCAATCAAGACTCAAATACCCAGTCAGGTTTTCATGGAGGAACTTTGGAGGCTACTGCTTTACTGACCCCACAACAGGCAAGACCGAAATATGCTGTCCGAACACCCAACCTTGCCTTCTTATCAGTGGTCAATAGGTCGCCCAGTCGTCTCGAACGGAGACCTGGCAACTGTTGTGTAATTCTCAATCGATACTCCTTGATGAGAACTTCTCAGTCAAACTGAATTCACGGAATTCATTACTGTTTAAGCAATACTTTGCGGTTAAGTCGCCAGAGATTCGGTTGATGTGAATCCACCCAGCAGAAGTTATTTTTTAAAACAAGGCGTTTAACAAAGATCGAAACTGAAAGTTTCAAACGGGATAAAGTGGTTCGGCTACAGATTTTGGTCAAATGTCCGGATCTTGGAAAACAATTGCTGATGGCCCTTCAGTACAACGGTACGTTTCTCAATCCCGCTTCTGCTATCTGAAAAAATGGAGTGCTGTTTCAAGTGTGAGCAGCCAGGGACATTATCATCGCTTTTAGTTCTGGAACACGTGATGTACTGCAATTTTTTTAACGAATAACTCAGTACAAACATTAGCCTTTATCTTGTTCCATGCTACACATCAAAATCCTATCAAGGACGGTTCACATAGTGACACCTAAGCAACGACTGACGCCAGATGCACTTTGAATATTTCTCCTGTTCGTTCTCCGTGTCTTTTTTCACGCATGCGTGGTCTGATGGTACATTTGCTGGTGCTAAATTTAATCACTAAGTATTCTGTTTTGTACTCCTGGTTGATGAATGATAACTGTATACTCACGAGATACCGTCCCAGTCACCATCGAACCCAATAAAATGTATTGTGGTCAACACTGAATCAACTCAACAGTAATTCTATTCATGATTTACTAATCACGGAACAAACAACACGTCCAATATCCAGTTTGTAGAGACTTTGGGTTCTTTTTCCAATGTAACATTGTATGCACAGGTACCAACTGTTGCCTTTTCGATTCCTTGAATGCAGGTGATTTTACACATACTGGTCAATGCGACTAGACAGAGCAACTGTTTGTTGAACTAATATCGCAAATGTCAACCGCAGGACATAAGATGGAGGTGTATGGTAGGAATAATCTGCTCGAAATGTTCCAGCTATCCAAAGTACACAATACGGATTTATGTGCAGTTCGAAACTGAAGGCCTGTATTGTCGCAGCGGATCATAGTGTAGCGAGAAGGCGTCCAACAAAGCACAATCTTTATTGTCCAAATCGCCAGTCACATGCAACGCGCGCTCTCTCGTTTATGAGTCGCAATTCCAACCCGCAGCACCCCCCCGGTTTCCGTTCACACGTCGTGTGCACTTCTAACCGGTTTACGTGCGTGACCGGTGCCTTCTATCGGAGGGTTTTCCGCTTGCCATTCCTCGTCTGTTTGTCCGATTCCGTTGCGC
>QNGE01000664.1:219831-241036 GCA_008508345.1 Paragonimus westermani
TTCCTCTGAATGTTGGAAAAACCACGCCTCCGATCTGGCCGTCTGTCGTATTTCGCCTGCCCTGCCTCGCCCGTTGGTCCGATCTAGTCGAGCGATGACTCATCCGGTCGCGCACGTTGTCCTTGATCCGATCGCGGCAGGTTTTCGAACGTACCTCCCCCCACGTTGAGGTATTCGGCCGAGCGTTCGAAAACTCGCACCCCCGACCTGGCAATCCACCACAATAGCAGATTACTTCGGCTTCGCCTTTACACTCAATAGACATTGTGTCTCCACTGGGTTCCGATCGATTCACACGAAATGACAACTGGAACCCTTATCCTGCTTTGCTGGTGTGCTGAACCAGAATTCGGAAAAACACCGTTTTGATTACCTGAAGTACATGGGCTTTCTACCACGAGGATGAACTTCACTGCGAACTCTACTGTTGAGTAATATGTTAACGGTGTGGTGGGAATAAACTGGTTATATAACCCAAGTAAAATATAACATATAAACAGTGTTTTTGAATCCAAACTATAAATACTTTTTAAATGTAGACTCACATGCAGAATGGTGCGTTTGGCTCGTCGGTCTACAAAGAGAATGAAGTACCCGCGGTCAACCCATTTGTGATCACTTTTATATATTTTCAAGAACGATGCTAAGGCCTGCTGGTCGTCATTGGCCAAAATACGCACGATCCGACTCCGGTCGATGGGATTCAGTTCTTCGGAATGGTCAACTCGAGTCTGTGACAAAAGTGTGGATCACGTATGAAACGGTGGGACAAATAAAGGAGAATGGTTGTCAACCTCTGTAAACAATAGCGCGTATATTTATGAAAAGCAGGCAACTGACGCAGACCCATAAAAATCACGAGACCAGAAGCCTGATAGAACCAGTTAGTGGGGCCTACCTGGCTAAGCCGATGTGGTGGAAATCTACTCGATTCACCGCTTATTCAAACCCTAATACAACAGAAGATCTGACAAGTGGCCAATCCAAATGTCGCGTTCAAGGTACAGCGTCAGCATTGGACGAACGGTCTCAGTGTTGTGCCTCCCCGTTATTCGTTAATTCATCTGTTCCTTATTCCATCAATTAACATACAGTTTACGATTTTGCATGTGCTAATAAGATCAGTCAATGATACAGTGCGATTTTTTTAATACTGTCGTATATCCATAAATTCGGTTTCTCAACTCATGAATAACAGTTGTTTACTGTTATCAGTACCAGGTCTTCTTATTACTTGCGTAGGAGGTTTCAATTCAAGTATGATTGATTTCTAGAGCTATTCGAAGTCCCTAAATCCGAGTATCACAGCCAGTTTGTTCGGTAGCCTTGAAATCTGCGCGGTACGCTGTAAACAATCGAGGTGGTAAAAGTGCAGTTTGGCAAGCCCCATAAGCCATTTACACTCAACCTTACGAAATGCTGTACCCTTCGGATGACTGAAAACATTCTACATTTTAGGCAAACGGTGCACTTGCATGTGGTACATGAATAGGGGAAAACTTTGGAGTACATGTGGATAGAGCAATCCATACAATCAATGCATATAATTAGTTACCGGGAGAGTTTATCCATATATCATCGAGTGTGTGCATTAGAAACGCCAACTGATTGTCAATTCTACAATATTACATTGCCCGAGTAAATATGAACCAACACTTGCTGCACACTTTCTGAGCAAACACACGTACTACACTTAAGAATGTGTTACTTTTGATAGTGGCAGTTCCTAAGACCATTGTTAAAAGCACACTTAAGTTAAGAAACTGTCTGTATCAAATCAAATTTCGACCTTAATGAAGAGGTAATGTAGCAATGAGGCTTTATTCTGGAACACTCGAACCGCCGGAAACGTTCGCGTAGTTCGTTTTTGTAACCTTCTTCACATCGTTTCAACAACTGGCTACCAGTCATCAAGCACTTCATCATCGTGTTTGTCCGGCGTAATTCAACCAATATGTAGGTGAACATTCAAGCTAGTAACGAATGAATAAATAACTAGAAAGGCTAAAGTGTAGTTATTCGCCGGAAATGTGCCATTAAAACCACAAATATGATCAACGGAGATCCAGACAACTCAACATCTTTGGCAAACAGACCAGTGTGGCTTTGAAACAAAATCTGCAAGTCACGGACCTCATAAGTTACTTTAAATATGTAGCAAATGATATCAGCCTTGCTACAGTAAAGATATTTGGTTAACGGTAGTTGTGTATTCAGCCACACCTCGAAATCCGCAAAAGCTTCATCAGCAGTTGCTGTTAGCCTTACTTTACAGCTGACAGGAGTCTACACAGACAGTGTTTTAATACCTCATTTGTTCGCTGCACCTATCCAGTGATTCTCACATCGTTTGCATCATCTACTGAGAAGTGTCTTTAAACGCATTTACGCGCGAACCGAATCGCCCATTGTTGTGAACCGAGAAGGCGGATGGCACACAAGTCGTTTGTCTGGGAAACCAATACACGACTCATGCGTCTCAACCAGACTACGAACAGAAACACTCATTTGCACGTCACACTTGTCTGAGGATGCTCCAATCGCTTTAGACATGATGTCTCAGTTCCGTCATGTGGCGAAAGCCATTCCATGTGATGCTGACCTCCAATGATCCTTTCCATATCTCTCCTGTATTTATCCCGCGATCACTTCGAACCAAGCTGCTACTGAATAGTGGTGTGAGTAGTATGGCGCGGCCGTCGATCCTCACTAAACTATGACATTTTGAACAGCTGGCTCTCTACAATAATTCTGATAATAAAATTGAATGAGGTCAATCATGTGATGTTGCCGGGTCTAATGTTCCATGTACTGTGAACGCACAAGCACAGGCAACTTGATTGCAAGAAACGAACACTTACAAATGTTGACGGAAAATAAAAACGCGGCCTTATATTGGTAAAGTCCATGTAGTTTCCAAATATGCATGTGGTTGCGATGAGCTGTGCGTCGGGAAGGCTGAGGAGCCACCGGCTTCCCGGGAAAGCAAACGCCTTCCAAGACTGAAGTTTTTAGCGGAAAACCGTCACACCTTCCAACTCGCCGGGGTGCCCCCAATTAGGCACCTATTCCCACCGCTTCGAATGGACCTATATTAGCTGCTTCCCAGGTGGGTAAGCGATTAGCCAAGCTTCGCGGATTGCCAGTGTACCTTGGTCCTGCACACAGCGTTCATTCACTATTGTAAATCTGTGGTTCTAACTTATGACTGTCTCATTTTTTGCACAACCAACTCCGCACACATACCGTTGTATTCAAACAGTAAGGTCAAGTGAGTGTGGTCTGCCAAAAGTGGTATGTGAGAGTCACTCGATCTAGTAGCTGCCTAGACGGAGAGTGCAGCATGAGGCGACACGTGTATTTTTCATGTGGGGAATGTGTAACACATCAAACTTTCACGCAGTTGAAGTCCAGAAGCACTGCGCGGATCGCCTGGCACGAAGATTCTCTGACAAAGCATACCCGTAAACTCTCGAGCCCATCTACAGTCTGGTGGTAGATCTCGTGAATTGTCTGTCAACCTAACCAATGGAGATATCTTACTTTGTTGTTCAAACCACTTCAGTGGGCTCAGAAAAGCCTGTTGATATCCATGACAAATGACGATACCAGGTCCGCCATAGGGGGATGCATGATTTGTAATAGACTACAGCTTCCCACGACGATCCGTCGAATAGCTCTGTGACCAGATTTTACCTGTCCCGCTGTTCGTCCTGGACTCATGCTCGATCTCGGCAACCTTGTAGAAACTGAGCTTTGAGATATGTTGTGAACAAGTTGAACAAAGTTGGGCACATTTTTACTTTGGATGACTGGGCACTAATTCTCAGTTTCCAGCCGGACCTCACAGCACAGTGAACGGTGCACAATTTAAGTGGGCATTCATAGTTTGACCACTATAATGGCTAAATTACACGCTTTACAGCCTGGTAATTGAACTGGAGAATTTTCTAAGCGAATCTCGTGGGAATCACGTTGAAACTTTGGGTGTTGTATCTCATACGCAACAGAACTCCACATATCCTAAGAGAAGCATATTATAACTTTAACCCTAACGTACTCTTGTGATTTTCAATATACAAAACGACGCTTGTCAAGCCCTACTCCTCTGTAGAATGGTAAGTGGGGTAACTAATCGGGGACTTTCTCGAGCTTCCCTTGGTAGTATCTGTAAACATTAGAACCTGAACGACGAGGAAAAACCTGCTTTTGGCAAGATGGTACATTGGTTCATTTTACAAGATGTAAATGCAAATGGTTGGAGTATGCATTTTTGCGAGCATGGAACGGCCGGAGTGAATAGTTCAATGATCTCCGAGGTCATCGAATGTAAATCCTTTAAATTCTCCGTATGGAATACAATGAAACCTGTAATGTACCTCCCACAATCTCATTTCATTATCAAACTAAAGGAGAACATATTAATAACCCAGCAAAACATTTCAGTTAAGGAGACCGGAAATGTTCGTTTTAATATGATACTCCAGGTCACCAAATACGTCAAGACTGGTGGACGAAATTATGAACACTTGCTGTAGCACTAAACTACCACTTCGTTAAAAGCATAGCGATAGCACCTTTAAAGGTCATACAATTTAGGCTTATCATTGAGCTGTCACTTCCATTGTTCGTCTTAAGTTAGGAACTCAAGTTTAATCTTGATAGGTTTGTAGCGGTCAGTATTAGACAACTTTGTCTAAAACATAAGCATCTTCCATTCAGCTTCTATGCAGTCTGAAAAGTGAACTCAACTTAGTGCAGTGTTAACCAATTATTAATTACTTAGGCCCACTCAGTATCCAGTGTAGCACAGACACTGATATTAAATTTGAGCGGTGCGTCTGATACGTCGTTAACCAGTGGATTCAAAGTGATACAGGGTTGTAAACGAACTGTAACGTCCTAGATTTCAGTCACCTCCGGTGGTCTCCATTAAGGATATGTAGCGCGCCTGTTTGTGACGATATGCTATTCTCAACTTATTCGGTGACGAATATTTATATTGACTGAAACTTATTCACAACCAGTCATGCGCAATAGTCACCAAATTCCGTAAGTGGATCTTGCGGACTGTGTCACACAAAAACTAACGTAGTTAGGCCTTTAGATGTGACTATCGTGTTTTGCGTCAAGTTACGGTTTTATACTTGACATTTAATTCAGTTAACTGGACAAAATATTCTTTGCCTAAAATATTGCGTTGCCAATGTAAACAGGTGGACCTATCTCAGATTAAACGTTGTTCAACATGGGAGCCGAAGCAAGTATTAATCTCATTGTATTATCATGACTGTTTATTACTTTTCAAGCTATTGGGTTTGATGCGTGTACATTTGTAAGAAAGCCGAACATAAGAATCTGTAAATTCGCAAAGCGGGTTTGAACTAACCGTAAGAATCTAACGGGCTAACAGGTGAAACCACTAACATATTGAGTACATTCGAATCACGTGCAGATTAGTGTTAGAGCTCTGCTGTGTTTACTTCTGTCCCTACAAAAGTTATAGAACTTTGGTGACAGTGAAATCGTGCTATTCTACCAAATTTCTGCCGAAACAAAATAATCGGTCAAACATCGCACAGTAGGTGTCTGCTTTCTAAGGCGGTAAAATGAGTTGTCTCATGAACAAGATTAGATGGGTTCAAAACTTCATATAAAACCTACGTCAAGGAAACCATGTTTGTCACAATGCAGTATTAGCAACAATTGCTGCAAGAAAATTTGACAGAAACAACTTTCCTTTATAAGAATCAAGCTGACCAACTGGCATTAATCCACTGAGTTTCAACCTGTCTTAGTCAGCCAGAGTTATTCATCCAAATTATTGGTTCAAAGCGCAATGTACAATGTACTCAACATGTTCTGCGAAGCATTTGGAGGGGATGTTTTCCACTGTAGTCGCCAGTTTGAAAAGAATGTAAGCCAGCCGTCAAGACGGCCACAAAATTCGAATTTATTTCATTCATTCTGTGCTGAATTGTTTATTAAAAATTTAGGGCATAATCTTCGAAAGTAAACAATTCATTCTTATGTACGCAAAAACTGATGGTTCACGACATCCACCTCCTATGGTAGTGACGATTGTTGGACTGAACAGTAAAGCTGACCGGCAGAACCAACAAGCAGGAAGCCAACGTGAAAGTTACGTGTGGATTCGGTTGAATCACAGTGACAGACTTCCTGTGGACTGGCACACCCACGGTGTTTGGCTTCAACTGTACCACGGAACACATTCTAGTAGTATACTACTCACAACGAAACTGCCTGTTATACAACAATACGAAATAACTTGCGGGCACTTTGACCCAGGTCGGTACGAACTATCTCATCCAGTGCTTGGGTTAAGTAATCAGGTTCCCGCAGACGACGAGTATTCACAACCACAGATCAGCTACCTTTTTAGATGAAAAAACCTGGTAGTGAAATTACAGTAACGTACAATCAAACCACAGTGACACTCATCGGACATTTCTACTTTACGATTCTCTAAGTGCGATGACACCGTGAGGTCATAACAGTATTAAAACTGTCTTTTTCTTTGTAATCCAGTAAAAAGTTAAGAAAGTTTGATATAAAATTTTCAAATGTACAGTGTGAGTTAACCCCCATTTTGTCACAGAATTGTGCAAAATTAATACCGGTAATCAGACTTACTTTGTACAGATTCGACCCACTGTGGGCTCCTCAACGTTGAAATCGCCATTTTGCTCTTTTAAACTCCTATGCTTCAAGCACACTAGTAGGGAACATTACTTGTTTTTATAAGGAACACGTTGTATATCACATGCTGTATCTTTCATGTGTTTACACGAACGACCGAAACACAGCTCCGTTAACTTCGCCAGCTCAGAAGTGAGATCCACTTCAAGACGACCAAGGTTTAATGTGTATCCTGAAAGCAACTTTCTTCGATATGACGTTCTGAACTGTTTTCCAAGGTACACCCATAGATGTGGTTAGCGGGATTTGTGTGGGTTGTAGATGCAACAGATATCTGAGCTTCAAAGCAGGTGTCACGTTGTACTGTCACAATTACATGAGAAATGTAGGAAAGCGTCACCAAAGAGAGTCGGAACACTTCGATGTGCTACATTTTAAGACCAATAACCTATGGAAAATATACATTAGGTTGGAAAACGGTAAAAGTGAGTGCACTTTATAAAATGCTTCATTCTAAGGATGTCACCTTAGATGGATTTGGGCATGATGCGTGTCGAAGTGACCTCCACCACAACCTAAATTGTAATCTCCGCGTTATTAATTGGGTGGTTAGTAAGGATATTGAGCTAAGTGAAGTTCAGGTCACCGAAAAGCAATGAATACGGGTTAAAAATCAGTAGGAACATCTCCGGCAACTATTCGCTAGTAATTTCTGGTGACCTTTATAATGCCTTCAAACGCAAATATGTTGCCATCAATATTGTTCCTAAATTCGTGAACCGCAGCTGCATACAGTGGGCTAGCGACCCAGCAGTCCCCTCGATAACCAAGAAACACTTTACGTTTGTCACATTTCACTGTAAATGCAAATATCTGTGTAGCTGCATTGTGAAGTACACAGGATGAACAGACCGACTGATTGTGTCAAGCAAAATGTCTCCAAATGGCTGGAACCATGAATAGAAACTCCAGGTGTCTGCATAAAGGTTGACGGACGGCACCCAACGACATCAATGACGAAGCACATCACTTAAGAAGAACACTAAATTGAAATGTATGAAATTTTCGTCACTATGTTTTGAGGCAACTGGAACGCATCTTACAGTTTGCCTAAGGCACATTTAGAAGCCGCTTTCCCCTTTTATGTTCAAACTGCTGTGTTGTTTAAAATCAGCGGCAAGTCCTATACGTGCCACTTCTTGTGGTTTCACATGTGCATTAGCTGAATCACAACCCACAGTGAATAAGACAATTCGTTATCGGTAATGTTGGGGTATGGGAGCCTTACTTGCTATCATTCATTTAACCCTCATCATTTCACTCGAATATCACAATTTAATGAAGCTCGGCATGGTGACTGCCACAGCTCCAACTTCGCCAGTCGGTTGAAGTGTGGTGGGTTGGTCATTTGACGGATTTCTTCCATTCTCCGAATAATCGCTTCCAACACGTGCCACATTGTGTACCACCACATCGCCTGATTGGAAACCATATCCCATGTACTTTCTGAATACAGTAATACAAAAAATGGGTAATGCTTTCATCCTCAGTTTACCTCGAAAATGGCAATGCAGTCGTTGTAAGGTAGCTTAAACAAGTGAACAGTGTTTTGTCGATCGATCAAAGGATCACCATTCTGAACTATACAGTTACCTTGGCCAATCAATAACGTTTTGGCGATCAAATTGCTGACGAGGCTACCAGGGAAGACCAATCCATTTCTTCTGGTTGACCAGATACCAGCGTGCGTACTTCTGCGTATGACTTCTCGTTACCAATTTGTTCCACCAGTCCAACCTCAAAACTAAACTCGATCGTCAAAATGCGTTCTTTGGCAGTCATGCTAAACTCACTAAAATTATGTTGAGTCGAGTAGACCGGTGATAGGGTGAGTGAGTAGTTAGAAGCAAGGGCCGCGCAACTGATCGGTACCGATAGGTCAGCAGAATTAACAAGAATACCTTACCCCCATCCACCGGAAGTGGGAAAATATTCGGTTGATGCCGGTATACAGTTCTGACTATTCGGGAACGTGAACATGGTCAGCCATGCGATAGCTAAGTGCAGCTTGCAGACGCTTTGAGTAAATTTTATGAGCTCAAGAAGATTCACGATTTTAAGCGAGATATGTTTCTTCCTATTGTAAGGCTCCTTAAAGCTAATATATGTTAATACCGCCATCGCACTTGAACACGTCAACAATCATTAGTGCTCAGTGCTAAAACTTCACTTATCTGATTACTTTATCAGTTTTGGAAGATAAATATTTGTCTTTCCTTATTTCATATTTTTCTTCTACTGTTCAAAACCTAGAGCACACTGCTCCGTCAAACGCGTCTCGTCAACCGAATCCGAAAGACGTTAGCGTTAGTTTCAGACAGGGCTAACGAGCTGATGACTTCCTTGTATGAAGATTAGCTGTAATAATCGAACTCGCGAGATTGCCTGTGGGCAATGGATTACCTCCAACCTAATGTCAGCCTCAGTGCAGCTGAGACAGAAGATTGTAAGCAGGGATCAGTTACAAGTCCTCGGTATTTCTAGTTGCACGCACTTGCGGACTGCGTTGCTTAAAGCAATTTGGTAGGGCACATGACAAACGGGGCCTGTCACTCCTCATTCACCGGTTGTCTGAGTTACATAGGACACATCCGTTTGACAGTTGTCGGACCAATGGTAGCAAGGTAAGTAGGACACTCCTAATTGGCTGTAGTCGTGTCGTTCGAGCCAACGAACATGTCTGACGTGTTATTCTGCACCAACTGCCAGCCCGTAACATGCGCTCAGCGCATCAGCGCACCGCAATAAAAAACATCGTATGTAACTATAACGTATTTAGAATCCAGATACTGCTATGCAGGGTGGCTCACTTTATTTCCGTTGATATGTTGTAGATGTCCGCTTGTGGATCCCGTCACCTTTGATCTCACACACAACCGCCCGATCTGTTGTGCTCACGCGTCTCTGGTGGAAATTGGACACCTAGAAAAACCTGCTTTATCGTTCTCCAAACGGAGTGACTTGTTTTTCCAGGACGAGGTCGTAAACAGGCCGCTGAAATTTTTATGGGCCACCTTATAGGTACCGATCATCAAGTTTTCTGCAGTTGGAAGTGCTAAGTGTAGGCTACTGCACCTGTTCACCGTTTACGCACTTGCGTTTCGGAAGTGTATATCTGGCACCAAAATCCGGAGTCCAGACCAAGGAGCTTACCCAACGGGCACGACGGCTAACCCAGTCTGGTGTAAGAACAGATGCAACGCAGCTTTACCCAGAGCCAGATTAACTGGTTGGGCGTAGAGTGGGGGTGGGTGGTACGCGCATTTCCAATAGGGTAGCTCGATCCCATCGGCTCAACGATTTGGCCACCACGACCGCTTCAGCGCTTGAAAGACAATGCGGAACTGGGAGGCAACATGCGCCGGTGAGTGCAAATGGGTAGAGTGAAAATATGAGATTTCCCTAACGGAATGTGCCATCACGATAGTTTTTTCACTAACCGATAAATTAGAAAAAGCTGCGTTCATGAAACAGATTTACAAATCACTAAAAGACTGATCAAAATCTAACGGTTCTTCCATGAAATCTGGGACACGTCATGTTGTGTTTATAGGTTTATCGCGCCATTTGTGAACTGTGACTTGGCTTATTGTAGCCATGGTATGAAAACAATAGGCGTCGCTTGTCACCTCTCACTTTTGTGAGTTCGTCACTGAGCCATATCGCCCAGCCTCCTATCAACATGTCTTATTTGACCATTTTGTCCACGCCGTGCTGGAAGCAACTTGTTGCGTGGGCAGCACGCCCAAAAATGTTGTCCAGATTGAGGTGCTTTGTCCTCCGGAAACATGCTTCGTCCCGAAAAACGACATATCCGTTTAGTGTGAGGCGACATAAAGTATTCGCATCGACCAGGTTTTGATTAGGCGATTATGAACCAGGATAACATGTTGAAATAAGTAAATAGTTGTCGAACTGAGAGGAGTGGGTTAAAGAAAGTAACGCATCTCTCACAAGTATCGTGTTTGTTCGCAAACCGACTTCCCTAGGACTGTATAAACTATAAGTGTAAATGCTTCTGATGGTGGTTTAGAGTAGATACTTTCTTTTCACCTAAGGCACGTCAGATTCGTGTGCGTGTGCGTTTCTGTCTGTTTGTCTGACTGTTCTTGTCAAGTTATGTTAAATTACACTTTTCTTAGGTCGGCTCTATTTGCTGGACAGCAGCCGGGCACAACTTGGTCTTCACGAACAGATCATGTTGGAACCAGAACGCACTTTTGGAACATAAGCACTCAAACCACATATTCAACTGACTTTCATTCATTCCTCCCGGTGTTGATGATCAACGAGTCAGTGCCAAGAGAACAGTGGAGCACCGGGTTAGTTGACCACTAGATTACCGGAAAAGACGGAGAGGTGAGGGAAACCTTAGATAGAACGAACAATGTTAGCTTACAACGAGATGTTCCACAGCTGTCTGCTAGAAGAAACAAGTGCAAACTAAATTCCAGACTGCAGCGTCGACAGCCAAAGTAAATAGCTAAGTTACTTACACTTTCTCATTTATTCTTATCCCGTCAAGCAGACCCAAGAAGTGTTGATTTTGGCCAGAATCGACTAAACGTATGTTCGGATTGCCATAAGCGAAATTGAAAGTGTTATAGGAAATTGTCCGCTGAGAGGCTCGAACCACTCCGGCCCCGCGACGTTACTCCCAAAGTCGACGACCTGTACAACCTCAGTCTCAACTGTTCCCATACCTATACTCCATTACTCAAATTATCATACCGCAGGTCTTTTATATATGTATATATCCGCACGTGTTGATCACGTTAGATACTGGTCAAATGTTTCTCACATTGTTACATGTGAAATTCTGGATTGATACTACGAACTCTCACTTGGTCTTTCCCTTTATTCGATTTGTACCGCCTCGTTGGATTGTTTATGCTACCGTATTACTGGCTGATATTTGTTGGCGGTTAAATTCCTTGATCAGAGTTCACCTGGTTGTAAGTTGTATAATTTGCTAATCGTTACTTATTTATGCACAGGACCAGCTTTATCTGAGTAAACCTTCGATATTCTGTCTTGTACTGCCCCCGAAGCAAGAGGTTTACAGCTGTCTCCATAGACTACATATAGTCGTGGATCCTGATAGATTCTACAAGCGCTATTTTTCAAGTACACTGGATTGGTTAAAATTTCGTGAAGCCACCAGCGTTGTGTGTTGGTTATCGATGGCAATCATAATATTTCCATTTTACGTCTACCAATTAATTGCTGGGGATTAGTCGGGGGTTTTGGTAATTTCAAGTTGAACATTATCCATATTTGATCGCAGTTTTCGACTTTTGGGAAAGAGACTGACTAGACAGTCTGTCTGAATGAGGAGGTTGCGATTGAATAAGGAAGATGTTCAGTTTGCGACCAGTTGATTGTCATCGACTGCTGTAGCCGACTGTGTTCCCATTTCCATCAAACATTAGGTTGTTCAAGTAGGGTTATAACACCGCAGTTCAAGCAAAAACCTTTTCTTAAACTTGCTCTTCTGTGCCGTCGGCATTAGAATTACAATCAATGACAAGTAGCATACGGTGGCACATATAGTGAAACACCTGATTTTCATGTCGGAGATTTCTGTGTATCTACATATCACACAACTCTTTCTTGTATATTCACGAGGTTTGTCTGCATCTGTGCTGGTATCGACAGCCCACACAGTTTGCCAATTCGCACACAGGGTACATTACATCGATCGACGTCGCCTGTTTGTCTCACGTGACTGCAACTTTAGCTTATTGAACTTATCTGCCTACACATGTTTAAGCTCAGTCGTACGTTATTTTGACTGGTCGAGTAGCGAGGTTCCATATAACCGGAGAAGGAATATGGCTGGTTGGCAGATGCTTCCACTGACCATCGACTTACCATAAGTATTCTTAAAGCAGATTCAAACAAGTACACTTCTTTCAAGTGCATATCACCCATAAATCGTCCGGCGTTTCACTCCCTTATCAGAAGTGGAACATCCTTAAAAAAATGAAGTTACACGGACGTTTAAGCGTTTCACAATGCCTAAAGCGTTCTCACCACACCAATTTTGAAGGTACATATTCACAGCGTTTCGCAACGAGATGTCTCGTACCACCGTTACGGAGAGGTGTCTTCAAAACGTTCTGCTTATATATAGTTTCAATGTTAAAAGAAAATAATGCGGTGGAGAAGCACTGTTCTGTGTTGTCTTGTGGTAGAGTAGGCGACGAAAACGTGTAACTGAGCAACGTTTGATGAAACTATCCAAGACGGGTAGAACAGATACTTGTTCACACAAACAATTTACTGCAAAACGTGAACCGAGTGAGCTGAACAATCAAGCTACTTCTGCAAATCATATCTTTTCATATCTGGTTCCAGCCAACTGGTTTAATTAACTCACTAATCCACCAAAATGACTGAGTTTACGTTTGAAAAACTAATCTGACTTTTATCTGCCGGGTGCGTTAGATTGATCAAGCAGTAATGATTGCTGGGTGAATATCCTGTCCTACACCAGTTCTCTAGCGCAACGGGTAAGCCTTCAAGACCTGAGTCGAAAGCGAAGGGCAACCTTGACGGTCATATGTTTACCGGTTTGCTAACCGAATAGGCTGCCGATAGTGCTACACGCTCGAGGCGAACGCGTCAAATGTGATTACGACGGTAAACATACAGTGCAAATAACAGACAGGGGGACGGTGAGGGGAAAATCACCCTGGTAACCTGATTAGGGGTTTCGCCGGCAATATGCATCCCAGGACCATAGCTCACTCGGGCGATTCAGTAGTCTACTCAAAACAATCGGAAAGTTTTCATGGCGAAAACAGTTTATGATGATATTGGTAAGCCTATACTACACAACCTGTGTTCACCAAGAATGTCCGATTACAGTTGGAACACCAGTTAAGCTGAGCAGAACAGCAATTTACCCACCGAGGTAAAGACTGAACTAAAGTAGTTAGCTTAAACATACGTGAATCCAACTTATAGATTCGTTTACTAACAGTTTTAATGTCGATTGACTCTAAGTTGCGTAGTGGTATAAATTAACATGCGGTTTAAGACATTACAATTTTCCGAAACGCGGCTAGATAACAGTGTTGTGACCAAGAATCTTGTGCCCTCGCAACGGATCTAGGCTGCAACCGCTTGTTTAGGATATACGCTTCTATATTCCTGCTACATGAGAACTGAGTTGAATTCAGTGTCACTTTCTTCGCGTATACTACTGGTGACAGTCAGCAAGTGCTTGCAGTCCCCTGAAGATTCATGTTATTCCGACATTCAAGATCGTTTCGCCTGCACCTGTTCGAGTGCTGTTTAGTGTACTCGACTTGTCTACACACCTTTCGCTTAACGCGCTTTTCAATGACACCGAGTGAGTTTGTGCCTATCTAGCGCATTCTTTCCCCTATCCTGGTTGCTGCCGTTGGTCCCAGACTAGCTTAAAGCTAACTACTCGTTATATTTCCAAACAATGCCCTATCCTTACAGCTTATTTCCCAACCCTACCGTGCAGTTTCTGTTCAGCTAGGTTCACCTGGAACCGTCGTTCGAGTGATATCCATGAAACGCTCTCTAGATTTATACTGAACTTGGGTCAGTCGCTGTCTCATGGACCGACTACAATGGCTCGCCACATCATTAGATCAAGTGAGCAGTGTTTATTGAGAAGTTGGATACCTTTGAGTTGAAAGTGAAACATTCAGTGTGTTGGGGATGTCACATACCCCCAAAAAACTGTCCACTAACTGGAATGAGCATTTACCGTTTTCCTTTGTGAAGCCAAATTCCTTTGATGTACCAACAGTTTTTCTACCTCTGGCGCCAGCTCACATACTGGACGCTAGTTCGCTTGTTTTTTCACCCGATGGCTTGACGAGCTATGAAAACGCAAGAGCTGCATTTTGTACTTGGACTTCGGCTTTTTGGCACTTTGACTTCTGCTTGGGCACTCAGAATTTCGGGTTGAGAAAATAAACGTTGTTTTCGGGAGACCAGTGTTTTCCCTTCATAGCCGGCTTTGGGGGAATCGGCTCTTCGGTGTAAAACAGTGCGTACGATATCACTGCGTCGCAGGAATCGTTCCAGCTCAATTGCATCCACTCTGTCGCTCCGCGATATAACAGAGTGATGTACATTACTACAATAACGGAGGTTAAATAGGTTAATGTATAACGAGCCACTAGAAGTCCTACTTTGAAGAGAACGAGGACTTAGCGCGTAGACTAGAGCCTGACCATACATAGTGACGAAAGTTCACCATATCCCTATATTATTTCGAATTGGGGTAACTCGGATTAGTATGGGCGAAAAAGTTCGATTAGACATGTGAACAAATCAGCGTGCAGACTTTAAAATTCAAGTTTCGGTTGGTTGCCTGTTCTGTAGAGCATAAACATGATCTCGGTAGTTGTTTCCTTAAAACGACGCACTGGTCGTTGTCACCCAGTATGTGATCTGGTATTCCCAGTTGCTTCAGCGCTGGTAAAACATTCTTCCACAGCAGTTTATAGATGGTTTATAGATGGTTTTGCGAATAGAGGTCTTACTTGTAACGTTTATATCAGAATAGAAAGACCTGATAATTCGTGTCCCAACAAGTCCCGCTAAAACAATGAACTTTGGGCTGTGTTGACATCGACCTGAAGAAAACCGAAGGGGGTTTACTGACGTGCTAAAATTATTTTTTTATTTATCACGAATCCCTCCAGACAGACCGTTATTTAGTCAGTAAAATGCAAAATGACTCAATTTCGTCCACATCCGACTGTCGGAACCCTCGTAATCAGGCCTCCCGGTGTGGCAGATAGTTTCATCTTTTAAATATCCTGTGTACAGTGTACCATTCTAGAGTGAGACGACGGAAACTCTGTTGGGGACCATTTTTGTACGTTGCAGAACATCACTACCAGAACAGTCATCTGCTGATGTGCGCGGTCGACTATTTCTTCGCAGATCATTAATAATGCCCGTTGTAACAAACCTATTCATCAGCCTTCGGACCGATTTGCAGGCCAACGAACACGTTCCCCAAGTGGTTATACTGAAACCCTTAGTGGTCTGCTCCGCATTTCCACGACAGGCGGCATAAATAAAGGCCAGTTCAATACGCTATTTAGTTGCCCGATTACCGGCACCCATCTCGGTTACTTACTTCTCACCAGTGCGGTCTGGTTCCAAGGTGATGAATTCGTCCAGTTGTGTGTGGCTGATATCTGGTTCCCAGCTTAGCGTTTCCTTTCAGGCGCTGAGCTGTCAGGCGTGGGCCGCAGTGGCCAATATACTGGGGCAATGGGACCAAGCGACTTTACTGAAAGTGGTCATACCTTTCCCCTACTCTATGCACAGGCAGTCAATCTGGCTTTGTTTTCAGCGATTCGTTGTGCGCGTTCGTTCGCCCGACTCGGTTAGCACACCTGCACCTTAGGCTGTGGTCAAGTCAGAGTAGAAATTCGAATATTCAGACGTGTCGCAAACACTACAGCCATGTTTGCCGTTTTGGTCGGACTCCGGAGTTTTTCGCCGGGTTCCTACTTCTGGGACTTACTGTGGATGTCCAAAATGACCTCCGGAGTTGTCAACTTGGTACCAGTAGCCTATAGTGCCTTATTAGCCTGACGATTAAACATAGAAAACATAACTTGATCTAAAGTTTTCTGAAAGCAGGTGGAGGTTGAAGACAAAAAATATCGACTTATTACTAGAACGCTCAATTTCAGTAAAGTGAGAACAGGTGTTGAACAGAAAACGACAGGATTCGATGCCAAATTACGTCAAGTTTTCTGTTCATCTCGGGTCACTAAATTGCAGTTAGTGAACGAGTCATTCAGCCATTCTGGGAATGATTATGCAACCAAAGCAGGTGCTTAGTATTCATACCACGGAATCATCGTGGATTTTTGCATTTTTCGATGACCAAGGACGGAAAGTTCCACTGCTCATGCCACAAAATTTCAGTTGGACATAAAACTGCACGGTTTCTAAGTAAATCGATTAGTTTCATGAACCATTTCACCAAAAAGCAGTCGCTCTCGTAACTGGTGATTACGTAAAAGTTGAATATTCACTTTCTAAACTGCATAAATTAGTTCAAAAATTAACTTATATGTAAACACAAATTCAACTAGTGAGAAAGGCTGCTATTATAGGCATAGCAACACTTCATACGATACTTTCATCAATGAAACTTTACTTAGTAAACCCATATATATGTAGATCAACGCAACTCACAGCTTTGTTTCCCATCGACGAATTGGCAGCGAAATAAATTCAGTGAACCAAAATCCACCTTCAGTGAACCGGCCAGGTTTCACTGTAGAGGGTGCGATTTAAAGTCGTATGAATTGATGCACACCACACTCAACACCTGAGATTCAGATGAGTAAAACATTTTTATGTTGCAACGTTGACAACGAATAATGTGACTTGACAAAAAGCGAAAGACAGACACACATACCTGGTGAGTTGACGAAACTAGTAAGTCAAGACCAAATTGATTCAATGCATAAAAACAGTTCAGCTACGGTATAAATGTTTTACGACGTTCATCTCCATTCAGTGTCTACCAAACAGTCCTTCGCTGCAGTTATTTCTAATGGTAGAGCACAAAGCTATGTAAAGAGCTACTTTTGATTGCTAAAGAAACATGATATCGCCTTCGCATCAGAAAGATGCACAACGCATCGCACACAGTGCTATTGTGCAGTTTTGAACACTCACAAGCCTACATCGTTTGATTGGTTTTGAACTTGTGTTAGTTGTTTCGGTTTGTTGAAGATAGAAAACAAAATGGTTGTACTACACTGCTTCTTGGTTGACCTATTTCGTCGTATTACAGTTTCACCCAACTTTGTCGTACATCATACACGGTCGGTCAGGTAAAAAGCCACGACGCGCTCAAATCGAAATATAGCCGTGAATGATGTGCTGGGGGCTAATGTCAAATTCATAGTCAATACCTTTTCTGACATATGAAAGTATCACCGTTTGGAATGAGACAGCCTCAACAAAATTGGAGGTATACGGATTACTGGTCTTCAAAACAATTGGGAACGCTGTGTTTCTGAAGATTTAGGATTATCCTCTCAATGACATTTAGCCCACAGTTCCAATAACGCTGATTCCGACAAACAGGTTAAAGGGGTTATCTTTCAAGTCTGAGAAAAAAAATCAGAAAAAGCGGTCAAAATGTCTGGAATTTGTACCACTTCACTGACAAAAGTTACGATAAAAATGATTGTGGATGGACCAGACTTTCAAATTATTTAACAGTAAAAGCTTTTCAAACAGAGCAACCAGATGATGGCCTTTTTT
Source organism: Paragonimus westermani (assembly GCA_008508345.1). Lineage (NCBI taxonomy): Eukaryota > Metazoa > Platyhelminthes > Trematoda > Plagiorchiida > Troglotrematidae > Paragonimus > Paragonimus westermani. Next base: position 237,850 of record QNGE01000664.1, read on the forward strand.
AACCAACCACCAGTCAATGGGAAATTGATCTCATTAAAACAGTTAGGTGTAGATGAAAAGTGAGTGACCCAAACAAAAGTAGATAAAAGAATGTCGAATGAGCACAGAGTAACAGTTGTTGATGAGGCAAACACTGAGACACGGTGTTGTGTCTCATACCCTTTATCTTGCCCATGATGCCAATTATTGCAGTCCGTAGGTACCGAAAGGCAGTTCGTGTATTGTAATGAGTAAACAGTGTAACTGTCGTATCGTGAATACAGAAGTCAGGTACGGTAATGCAGAACTACGGTATTGTAGCATGGAGGACAAGTGCACAGTAGACATCAACCAGACAGGAATGTGCGGTGATTTGGTGGACTGTACCATATCACACATGACAAACCCAGCCATAGATAAGAGTAAGGTCGTGGGCCCTCTGGTGTGTCATGATCGGTGACTCATGCAAACATGCCCGCCGAACAGACAAGCACTCACTCATTTAAAAGGACACAAATAATAGTCGACATGGTCTAACGTCATTATTCTGTCTTTCTGCACCGCTTAATAATGCGGACCAATGAAATGGAGCCAAATTTAATTGCCCCTGTCCTCCACCCTATTTTCCTGACCTGCTCTATAGAAAACCAGGACTACGCAAAAGACAGCTCAGCTAGCCAATGAGGTTCATACACTTCACTGGAACTCCGTATGTTGGCCAGTTTGTGGAACGTGCGAACTTATCGTGCGCTCAGTAAAGGAGCTGTAGTTTTAGGTTTCTGCTTAATGACAATTTGGTCCAAAAAGCATGAAACATTGGAAAAGGATAATAAACTAGTACTGTTTTAAGAAGCAAGTTTCGAAGAAATATGGATTAAAAACCAGTTTGGCTACTGTGAATTCCTACCTGAATAGTGCAAGTGAATTTGAGAAGGCGCTACTACAACAAGGAGGAAGATCTTTCCTTACGTGTTCCTGTCTCTGTATTGGTCAGTAAAAAACTGTGTTAAATGGTTTATGGGTGTGAAGAAAAAGTGACTGGAACTAAATCAAAGGTGAATTCAATTAAGCTGCCGGCTTCGATCACTTCAGCAACTGAGCCTGTATAACGGTAAAGAAGGATGCTGAGCCATTCGTCTATCACATGTGTGACGATAGAGTAATATTCTCAAACTCAACTGATTCAACCGTCAACACAGAGTTGGGCAACGTCTTTCAGTGTGAACAGTCTCTAAGTGTTAAGCAATTCTGTCTACAGCAGAACCTGTTTGTTCTACTGCTCAATTCCAGCGAGTGGCCTATTGAAAGTTCATCCTTGTTTAGTGGGAGGAGGTGTGCCAATGGATGAATCTGGGTGTGAAGTCTTTTGTGGACAGTAAGCAGATCTTCCTGAGATCTCTTATTAATTGAAAATTAATCTAATTCTGCCAGTCTTTTCGGGTGAGAGGTTTCTCTAAGTCTAATAAGTTTTCTAATGGCCCCTTCCTGAACACCTTCACCCAGTGCCAAATCTTTCTTACGGTAATGACGGCAGGCCCGTATGTTCGTTTCCAGGTGTGAGCAGATTATTAAGGCGATTATAGTGGGAAAACGTTCAGGGTGGAAATTCTCACAAATTCTTCGTAGGAGGCTCAGGGTTATTGGTACTTTTTTTAGCCATGGCAACCCAATTTGTGGAAAAATTCAAACTGCCTGTTGTTATGACCTAGGTCTCTTTCGCATGGTGAGCCAAACAATTTTGTGTCGTCAGTACGATTTTACTAGCGAATGTACACTGATTTAGGCAGTGCAAATCGTTTTGTAAGGTTACTACATCTAGAGCTCGCCGGAGCTTTGTGTCGTCGCAGAAGAAGATTGTCGGTTTGACCATACTGGATAGTTCAAGAACGAAAAGAATGAATGACAGGAGTCGTAAGACTAATTCTTGCACAATGCCGTTGTTAGAAAGTACTAACCGAGCTTGATGTTGGTTAACTCCCGTGATCGGGAGAGAACCGGTGTTTCCAATGTGGTATGATGATTACTATTGTTAATAACATTACTATCTATAGGTTTGGTACCAGACATACACATTCATTTGCCAGTATGATTCTTTGAATACGCTCTACTTTATGATTAGTTAAAGACATTGTGAACGCGGAGCTACTATTCCACTATACCGTATGTGGGTGACCTCAAGATGTTAATCACATCTTGTTTTATGTTGTCACAAAAATAAATCTAGATAATAGCAGGAAGGGAGAATTACAGATGACCTGTATGCTAGTGTGTATAGTCGAATCAACAAGAAAAATTATGGTGAAAGAACTAAAACTGTGGTTACTCGTTGAGAATGTGAAATACCCCCAGAAATGTCATATTCCAGGTCCATAAAGCAATCGATACAGACCTATCAGGCATTCACAGACGAAGATGGTGAATGGAGATCACTATATGAAGAACGATTGTTCAGACGTCTTAGGAATCTACAATTGGAATAATGTATTCTGTAAATGGAGCATATTTCCTTCAAACTATCCTGATGGTAGTGTTGTGAACCGAGTAGGCAGATGGCACACAAGTTGTTTATTTGGGAAACCAATACACGACTCATGCGTCTCAACCAGACTACGAACAGAAACACTCATTTGCACGTCACACTTGTCTGAGGATGCTCCAATCGCTTTAGACATGATGTCTCAGTTCCGTCATGTGGCGAAAGCCATTCCATGTAATGCTGACCTCCAATGATCCTTTCCATATCTCTCCTGTATTTATCCGCGATCACTTCGATCCAAGCTGCCACTGAATAGTGGTGTGAGTAGTATGGCGCGGCCGTCGATCCTCACTACACTCCTCCCCCCGCAGAGATTTTTCCAGTCGTAATAACAGGCCTTCAGGTTCTCTTCGTTTCCTCGACGATCTGCGTGCCGGCCTCGGTGCTGTTGACACACATGGTGTGCATTCTCTTCTGATCGGAGTGTCGTACCATTTACAAAGCTGGCTTCCGTGCACTCGATGTTGACTTTTCTCATTCTTTATCAGACACACTGGGCCACGACGCCCAACTACTACACACGGTCCCCTCCACTTTGCGACCTGATAACCTCGCAGTTGATTGCTCCTTAGAAGCTTCTTGTGTGTTTTTCAAGTTTCGGTTGGCCGATCTCCGAGCTGCCGCTAATTCACGAGCGCTCATCCGTCGGTCTCCCCATAAACCAATCTCCTG
>QNGE01000665.1:0-22044 GCA_008508345.1 Paragonimus westermani
CATTTAAGCGCATACAAAATTTTGGGATGAGAAGGAGTACAAATGTTAACTGTAACTTTAACGCAGTTAGCAATAAACAAATACGGTCGCTATAGAGCTCCCCCTCTAGAAGACAACCAGAATGTTGTCTTCAATAATGTAGGAGTTTTTCAGTTAGCCAATTTACTCCTGCCACAGAACTCGCGTCCACGTCCGGTGGAAGAGGGAGGGAAAACAACTGAAAGTGGTCGAGAGGGCACGTTTGGGCAGGTTAATAATTGTAGGCAGCAGGGGAAATGAGAACAGACACGTTTTGGTCGGCCTATTAGGGCCGTAGCTTTGTTTACGTCCATCGTAGGCGATCTTCACAGGACTTCGAGCTTTTCGTTGTCTTCTCGCAGTGCATGCCATCAGTGCTCCATGTAGCTGTTGGATGATTAATTCCAGGTATCTAGAATGTACAGTACTCATAAATGAGAAACGATAACCCCACCGGGTTTTCTGATTCCATCGCGTCTGACAAGATAAGGCCTTCTTTTTCTTTTCGAAAGGAGATGTCTCGTCGATAGTCTGTTGTAAGTCAGGCCATCTAAAATCAACTTGGTAAAGAAGTGTGACAACAAAAATTAGATACGGTGGACGTCCACGTAATCTGCGAGTCGCACTGGCTTCCGCAGATCTCGCTCGCGTCTGTTCTGGGGACTTGGCTCCGTCGAGGCAGACGGAATCGCAACTGAAACCGAATATGTACCAACGTTAGGTAATGTACCGACCGAAGATGGCGTTGCTGCTCGCGAATCGGTTTCCTTATCGCGTACCTCTATAAACACTGGCTTTATTCTATCTATCGATAGAGATCACCTCGCGTTTACCATTGCGTTTCAACACGAAAGTCTTAACATAGCGTGCGAGTACACGGATCGGTTCGGTATACGGCGGATGCATAGGTCGTCGAGGACTAACCGCACGAATCAAAACATGAGAACAAGTTGACGGACAAGATTGTACGTACGTTAGCTTCGTCTGTTCTCTCGGTGGAAGTGGTCGGAGTCGTCTCATGTGTTGGGCTAACCGCTCGCCGAAATCCGTGAAGTTGATGGGTCCCGTTGTGCGTGGGGCAACCAATTCGCCGGGTAAACGTAAGGAGCACCCATAGACTAACTGGGTGGGGGTGGTATGCAGGTCTGTCTTCAGCGTTTTACGGATACCTAACAAGACTAGTGGCAAAACCTCGTGCTATAAGGGGTTGTTGCTAGCGAATAGTGAACTTTTCAATTGCCGATGAAAACGCTCAACCAACCCGTTGGTAGCCGGGTGGTAAGCTGTTGTGCTAATTCTACTACAGCCTAGTGCGTTGAGGAGTTATGTGATGGCCAAGTCAAAATGTGACCTGCGATCGGTGGTCACTACAGCAGGGCAACCCAACTGAGCGATCCAACGTTCCAAGAATGCCCGTGCGACGGTTTCCGACGAGCAATTCGGAATTGGTATATCCTCTGGCCAACGTGTAAACCTGTCTGCGCATATCAGGATGTACGTATACCCATCCGAGTGTGGCAGGGGTCCGACCAGGTCGACAGACACATGATAGAAACGCTCATCGAGGGCTGCAAAACTGGGGTACGCGTGTGACGGTGGATCTTAGACCACTGGCAGTGTATGCACGCTTTCGCCCATGTGCGGACGTCGCGATTGACGTTGCCCTGGACGAATAGCTGTGCGACCATTCTGACTGTTGAACGTATCCCAGGGTGAGACATGTTGTGCAACATATCGAAAATTCGGCGGCGGAAGGCCAATGGAATAACCGGACGAAGAATGTCTTGTGAGGTGTTACAAATAATCATCCCTCCGGATGAATTCATGGGAACATCTTCTAACTTAAGGGAACTGGACCGGTGGAGTTGTTCTATCACCGGGTCGTTGTTCTGTGCGGCTGCGATCGCCACCAGCTCTACTGAGCTTTTTGTCTTGCTCAATTTAGCATTAATGCGCAAGACAGCATCGGCGACTGGGTTCGCAATACCTGAAATATGACAAATATCGGTCGTGAACTGAGCGATACAATCCAGGTGTCTGGTCTCTCTTGAAGAATACCTGTCGGTCGTCGAGCGTAACGCGTACGTAAACGGCTTAAGGTCTGTGAAGACGATCAAGTCCCTGCCTTCAAGGACGTCGAAAATGGCGGATGCCGAGATATACCGCTAACAGCTCATTCCCGAAAGCGCTATACCGCGACTCAATTGGTTGTGACCGTTTAGAGGAAAAGGCTAGTGGGCACCGAGTTGCTGCTACAGAATCGCCCCTACAGCCACGTCTGATGCATCCACGCTTAGTGCCAAGGGAGCAGACAGATGATGATGGGACAGCAAAGCTATATTGGCGATAGCCCTTTTTAAATTAATGGAGGCCATTTTTGCGGCCGTTGGAAATGAGAATGAGCGTGTCTCACCTCTGAGTAGGTTGGTGAGTGGTTGCATTAGATGGGCACAGTTAGTGATGAAACGACGCTAAAAATTCACTGAACCATCGGAACGGTGAAGTTGTTTGAACGATGTGGGCTCCGGGTAGCCCACTATCGCTTGTACTTTGTCGGGTAGACGTTCAGTATCGCTCGCGGATATACTATGACCCAGGAAGGCTACGCGGGACGCTCCGAAAGAGCATTTAGCTAGGTGTATAGTCACCCCATGATGAGGCATCCGGGTGAATAATGAACGCAAGTGTACGCAATGTTCTTCCTACGATGAGCTGGTCACCAAGATATCACCTAAGTACGGAAAAACACCGTCCAGTCCACGACACACGTCGTGAATAAAACTTTGGAAAGTCTGAGCGGCGTTGCCCAGACTAAACGGCATGCGTAAGAATTTGAAAAGTCCGAACGGTGTTATGACTACTGTCTTTGAGACGTCTTCGGGGGCTAAGGGAATCTGGCTGCAAGCGTGCACTAGGTGGATTTTTATGAATATCTGTTTCCCCGATAGGTTTGCTGGCAAGTCCTGAATGTGAGGATTTGGATACCTATCGGGAGTGGTTGTATCGTTTAACGCTCGATAGTCGCCGCACGGGCGCCAGTCGTTATCAGTCTTTATAGGCACCGTGTGCAATGGCCAAGCCCACGGACTATTGGACGGACGGATAACGCCGAGTTAGAGCATATGTTCAAATTCGGCTCGGGCAATTTTATGTTTATCGTGAGATAAGCGGCGTGGACGACTTCAAACTGGCGGCCCTCGTGTGACAATGTGATGCGCGACGTCGGTTATGACGGCCGGCAGTACGTTAGCGGGGCGGCTCAGTTGTTTGAATTCGGATAAAATTTTCCCGTAAGGCTCGCAAACTAGGGGATTGGCTAGCATAGGGCTGATCACAGCCGCATGTGAGGGCTTGCCCCGAACATTTAGTTCTGTCAAGGTATCGATCAGACGCGATCGACGTGCGTCGACCAGTGAATCGATATGTCGGAGGAAGTCGATACCCACGATAGGGAAAGGTTTATCGGCCACAAGAGAAACCCAGAGAAAATCGCGTCTAAGACCAAAGTTTAAATTCAACAGCCGACGACCGAAAGTTCTAATGGGCGTACCGTTTTCAGCTCGGAGAATAATGCCGGATTCTGATCGCGCATCCATTGCTAAATGCGGGATGACACTAACCTCCGCTGCTGTGTCGATTAAAAACTGCACTTCGGAGGTTGAATCTCTCAGAAAGAAAAGGCGACTGCTATTTAACTGGCCTGTGGCTGTCGTCAATAGAACACGCCGGCCTGCTAGTTTAAACGTTTGTTAGCACGATGGCTACATGGCAATCGGCATCGTCTAGAGTTTTCACCATGCGTCTCATGATATCAACAAACATTGTCAGTCTTTAGTCCGGGCGATGATCGGGCGCGTGTTGGAGGGACTCTAGACGGTGATCTTTTACGGTGAATGCTGGCGAGAAGATCAGCCAGTTCGCGCCGCAACTGAGCTATCTCGGCGTTTGTTTCTGAAGGGTCGCGTTCACGACATTCTAATGCTTTCCGCAGGTTTGCTATTTCTGCGTCCTTCGTGGCCAACAAATGATCCACCGGACTGTTCCAGTTAACTATTTGGCCAACTACTGCTGGCTGCCCTGTTCCTCGGAAGCGCTAGGTTTCTTAACGAACGTGGGGGTAACAGGGAAAGTAGCCCCTGTGTGTACTCAGGCAATCTTTGTATCCACAACTCGTGCGAAAACGACTGACAACTGTGATTTGCCTGCTACATGTCACATCTCCCGAAGAAGAATCGACGGCTTCCTGTCCTCCAACTGTAGCCGTTTAGACAGTTGTTCCAAACGCATTTTACCGAATGGCTGTGTTTCTTTAAGAACCGTTTGCTCAGCGGACTCACAACGATCGGTTGTTGACCCTAGTAAAATATCACCAATTAGGTTCAGCATATCTCGGGGAAGACGCGGTATAAGATGTGAGAACTTGTCCGAGTCATTTGTTATGCGCCGGTTGCCAAACTCTATTTTCAACACAACGAACCACAGCTCTGGATCGAGATCCCCAAAAGCGGGAACAACTAGCGTGATCAACGATAGGGAAGTTGAGAATTCGGACTTGACCACTTTATTGTCCATAGCGATCGAGCGAATAGAAATGTANTGTAACTTTAACGCAGTTAGCAATAAACAAATACGGTCGCTACAAACCGTGTGATCAGATATTGCCCGGTCAGAACTTGAACCTAGACTGTTTATCGGCTACAAGTGTCCACTTTCGGTCTCATCATCATCAACATCATCAACATCACCGTCACCAACAGCGCCACCAACGACAACAACTTCACTGTCTGAAAATAACTTTTACCATCATTTGCAAGCCTGATCACTTTTGAAGTTATCTTCCATGCAGTTGGCCAAACTAGTTCATTTAGTGATTTTTCTCTACAGCCCCTCTTTCCAAATTCCTGTTGGTCGTACTATCATATTATTCGACTAACAGCACGGTATTTACTTCATGTGAATAAAAAACCCATAACCTTTATTGCATTCACAGGTCATTCTGGGTTTTACAGAAGTCGGCGTTCAATCAAGTTTTTCCTTTCGAAAACTCATACTTATTCAGTTGATGTGGCGTTTTCGTAAACTCTAGTTTAAACCAAACCAGGTGATAACCAGGAAATGGATACCCGTGAAGATTAGAATTTCTGCACGTACGCGGAAAGGTTGCAGGTTCATGTCTCGTTCAGACATTGCGATTTAAACCAAGGACGAAACAGGTAGTGAACTATTGACTTGAGGGCGTACACCACTAATTAATACAACAATTTCTGAAAAGTGACCATTTGAACACGATTTCCAGAGCACAGGTAGTGGTCCAATGAAAGACGGCTTCAGCTAACAACACGAAAGATCGTTGGTTCAAGTCTCGCTCAAAATATCTTCCTGCCTGATCACTTTGGACAGTATATTTGGACAGTACATATAACGTGTACTCCCTTACTGTCAGTTCAGGCCACTGTTGTCGATACTGGTAAAAACTGGCTGTCTGGATTTCAGCTTCCATCCAGAACAATGGGGTGTTAGAGCGTCAAATACCAGCGATTATAACATCCTCAGATATTGATTTTGCAATGATCACAAATTTTCTGTCCGAAAGATATGACATGCAATGCTCATATTGGTTCACAGCCGAGAATAGCGGCGGGTTCAACATCTGACCCATTTGGGCTGAAACCTTAATAAGTTAAGGTGCTTTTGTATCACAAGGAGTCTGCTAACGTTACCCTTTACATCAGAAAAGCCTATTAGTATCTATCATGGCGGGTGGCCAAACCTAGATCGGCATGGTTGAAATAAGCGAGGAAGCACTAACCTCAACCTGGTAAAGCGGTTGCTTGAAATCGCACGTCATCAATTAATAGACACCTCTTAACAACAGGTCATTAATCTGACGCAGTTAGTTCATTCAGGATAACGTTACGCTGTCAAAAACCGAAATCGTCGGCTTTCACGAACAAATGCTTATCAGAACCTACCAGCTGGCGTTTTGGGCATAAAAGTGACTGCGACAAACTATCGGTTGTCGTGGTGTTGATCACATCCTACTTGGTGTGGTGGTATGTGTTCCTGAACGCTGTTTATCCCTATTTATCATATGTATATTATTTACACACTTCACGTTTGCGACCGGCAACAGTGAATGAAATTTCACCATATGGCAGCTGCTCTGGTAATGTACTGAAATGGAGGTCAGTGTTTTACAGCCAGTTCTATTCTCGTCGCCAGTGTCTTCATTATACTTACTGTGGTCTCTGTGTTTCATATTCAATTTCTCAAGATATTTGTTTCCACTGTGCCAATGCCCGCATATTTGGCCACTACTGAAGTGTCATATGCGAACGGTCAGCCACATTCGTTTGTGAATGATGTTCATATTGCCGGAGAGGAAAAAGACCGACTGTCCTGTTAAGTCCGAACGTTGACCTCTCGACTAGGACTTCTCTCTAGACTGAAATAACAGAAATCACTAACCTGTTGATTAAAACTGTTCTTGCTATTCACTAGTAAGGAATTTCAGTTTATGTGATTTAAACATCACCAAGCTGACCAGAGTTGCGTATTCCTATAGGCGTTTCAACCACTCGCTTTTAAAACGGAACATTTCACTCGAGTTTCATACTTGTTAGACCTTGTGTTGTGTATCATTGCCACCACGAGAATAGCAATTCCAGACACAAGTCCTGAGGCAACCGTGTAGTAGCAGTTCCACTCCTGGCTTTAACAAGAGTGAAGCTAAGGTTTAATGTTTCTTTTCTAAAGTAGCTTTGTGAAATGTTTCTATAAGAAGGTAACAACTGTGATCAGTTATAAGTTATGTTCAGTGTATACAGCTGTTTCTGTCCACGACGACATCCCCAACAACGTTGTCTAGTCTGTTGAGCAACATACCTGGATTTTGCTAAATTTTCTTCATGTACTTCAGGTGCTCCCTAGTCAGGCGCCATATATTTTGTGTTTGACTAAATAAATTCTCAAACTACACCTCAAACTCTGGCTTTTCTATTTAACGTCGTGAGCGGCAAAACGTAGGAACCGGTGTAAGCGCTTTTACTGTGGCAATATCAAGTTGTTCCTGGCGGGAGTTGTGTTGAAATTCTACTTCTGACCCAATGTAATAAAGAGCGTGCGATAGTGAGGCTCCTATCATAATGGAAGCCTGTTCTATGGTCGGTCAACAACGTCATGCTCGCTCACCTTACCTACAGTAGGCACCAAGTAAACAGTGATTCAGCCGTCTTAACAATCTGTCGCGTGTCAGGTAGTCCATCAAAGGTCACTCAATTTGAAGAAGTCTGTAGTGCTGGAGCTAACGTAACAGGTTGTTTGACCTAGTTTAACGTCATCAAAAACAGGTTGTTCAGACGTTGCACCTGCTCCGGTCTCAAATCCACCGGACCGGTGACTGACCTGCGCGGTCCAGCTACTGAGAGAATTTTACGTTACCGACCAGCCAAGCGACCTCCAGCTGATCGATCATTGACCTAGTTTCTCTGTAGTGGTTCTGAACTACATCCCTCCCCAGCTCTATCCCCTTATTACAAAATTGTACCGGCATGAAGATGCATTATCAGAAACATTTGTTGGTTTGTATATCCTCATTCTAGATACCAATGTGACTCCGTTGATTTACATCATTGTCGGAATCAAGACTCAAATTTACAAATCATAGTGACCAAAGTCAATCGTTGATTGTGTTCACATTTCACTTAAAAGAATCTGCAACCCGTCAATGGTCGTTTTACCCGCATATCTCTCATCAAGTGTGAACGCGGCAGAACATGATACGGATAAAAATTTGTAGTATGGCTTTTTCGGCCTGCTAATAATTTGAACTAACCAGAGCCGGTGATTGACACTTTTTACTAGTACTCGATGAGGTTGCTGGAATTTCAGTAGTGTGTAACAGAACTTCTGCATCTCCGCCTTCATTTCTGTACCTGACCACTTCATTCACACAGTGAAAGTGTCCAATTGTACACATGTGAATAGACAACAATGTTGTAGAATTCGTAGAGATTGAACGATCACTCCAGTTATGAACAGACCGGGTTCTGAACTTGTAGGAGCTAAGTCAAATACAGCCACTGTGTCATTGGTGTCATCAACAGCAGTATCTCAGTGCTTGACTATCATACAACCCAGTCTGAAGCCAGAGTAAAGAAGGAAGGGACCTGTTTTAGGAAACACCTATATCTAAAACTGATTGCTTAGTATCACCTTCAGCCTTTAAGAAAATAAACCAGCTACAGATTGGCGTAATACGGTGCCCGCCGGACAAATTCTTCGCAGCCTCTACTGACCCTGCTTCAAACATAACTCAGTTAACGGTCACAGGAACGGACCACTTTAACTGTTACCCATTCAGACTTCTCTGACCACTAACCAGGTGGACCATGAGATCACAATCCATAAATTTGACCTACAGTCGCTAATTTATTATTGGTTGTTTACGATACCATTTGTTAAGTCATCGATCGACCACCTCGTACTTCTGTGAAGTAGGGTCCGTACAAACGGTTTATTTTAAGGAAAACGACAGTAGATACTTTTAAAATCCGTCCTAACTATCTAAGTATATACGTCTAAAGAGTTTGAATGAGCAGAATGTTATACCGTAGTCCTAAGTAATGTTGCTTCCTTGTGATTCATCAATTATCCCTTTTCTCAACTGATGCTGATTGTATGGAAGGCAAACCTGCCGTGAGCAGGAGCTAGTTATGTATTACCCCTTATCGCGTCCTGCAGGTTTCTTTGTTAAAATTGCTGCAAAATGCGGTTGGTGACTAGATCTCACTTCCCAGGGTGCATTCCGTTTATCTTAACCTTGACTGTGGTCCAACCGTTTCTTGAGGCTTCAGTTATCTCAAGCGATTGTATATTGTTAAACCTTTAATACTACTCAACGTTGCAAGTATACCAAAATGAGAGACTTTTTCCGTACATGGGCCGAAAAACCTCTACTGAGTTGCTCAGCGTCAGGTGAGTTGACTTGAATTGCATGATGCTTTACTGTTGATTCAGTACCGTTATTAAGTATATCCTTGGCGCAACCAACAATATGCTTTCGCATATCCGTTCCGTGTACGGTTCGGACGTAATAACTTGATTCAGCACCCATCACATCATTTGATGTTTGGTAATATTACCGCGTAAGCCTTGTAAATTAAGATAATTCCATCCTCTGTAAGCATAATCAAAAATCAATGTTTGTGTTTAACGCGCTTGTAAGCTTTCTTTTTTGTTGCTGGATGGCTTAAGATGTGGTGAGGAAAAGCAACTACCACAGAAGCAGACTGTCTCAGTTGGACAGTGTTTATAGAAACAAAGTTGAGTTAACTAATAAACCAATTAGAACTAGCGAGTCATATGCTTGAAGGCGAGAACAGCCGGAGCAAAGCTAGCTGTCATCTCCACCGCTTAATATTTCATTTGTGTACCACTAACCCGCAATCTCGCTATCAGAAAGGCGATCTAATGAACTGCGGTTGACATTACTGCTGACAACCTTACAAGTAGTATTCTATAGATGGATTAAACGTGTAATCCCGTATGGAATTCTCTTATTTGTAGCTTCTTGCCTGACGAATATTCTTCAAGATTGCTCAAGTTCTATGGATGACGTACGCTTCGAATGGATCAAACATGTGATTTATAAAGGACTGCATATTAGTGAAGATGAGGTGTTTGCCGACTTTCTAGATTGGAAAGAGGGCGAGAACGAAATTGCATTAGCCAAGTTCCTCAACGACTCACCAGATGAAGGCTTTCAGATGGTAGTTTTCTACAAAACTGTCTATGAAGACACAGTCGAAGAATTGATAAAAGTGCCAAAAATAAAAGACGATAGTGAGTGTCTCTATGACAACTATACGATTGGTATGTTAGTTAATGACGGTATGCAAGACAGAGTTTGGGATCCGGATTCTGAACAGTTGCATCCACAAAAAGAACTGAAAAAACGGAAAGAAGAAGAAATGAAACAAAACCAACCAGATATCTTACGAGAAGGTAAGTTAGTGTACTTCCAAAATGAACCTAAAAATGTGTACTTTAGATATAAGCATCAACGAAGAGACTGAAAGTATTGAACAAGCAGAATTCCAACAAGACGACGAGGATACAATTGTATGATAATGTGTTTCATTTCTACTGTTAATGTTTGTCAGGTAAACATTCGAAAAGTGTGGCGTACACGTTTGCTTATGAAAACCACATATCCAATGGAAGATAATTATACAGAAGATTTTTTGTATTTGATTCGTACCACAAACGGTTATATTCCACAACCTGTAAACCTTACACAGGCTATTCAAGAATTGAACTGTTATTTTGAACTCGGTTTTATACGTGGTGACTTACTGAAACTCCTGTCCCATCTTATGTCGAATATCTACGAGCCGCTGCTGGTAGCACAGCGCAAGTTCTATACAAACACGTCCTACAAGAGATTTCAAAGTGATGAAGTAACACACGGTCGGGATCAAGATGAACTGATTAACAATGTCAACACTGTCGATATGGAATCCTCAAAATATGAATGGGTTCCTGATAGAGATGAATTCCTCTTGGGAGCTAGAAAATTTATACAAGCCATTGACACTATTAGGAACCAGTTAAAGAGTGATATAATCTTGGATTTGCCAGAAATGGAACTCATTGGCACCGATGAAGAAATTATAAACGGTACCAAATTTAGAGCTATTGAAACTGTGATTGTCGGATGGAGCTATCAGGTTAGTTTAACGCAGTTTCTGGATCGTATAATCCGACTGACAGATTCGTCAAATTCTCGAAAATCTTCTATCTAAACTGCCTAATGGAACAGGACCCCTGGGTCTCATTGACTACTGGCGAGACAGAAGCCTTATCTTGGGTGCTTTGATCGAACAGCTCAAAAGGGCCCCGATAATGCGTTTGATCCAATTGCACAAGCTTGGAGAAGGTTCAGGTTTGGTTGCGGAGGCGGAACAGATACAAACTTTGTACAACGAATCTAGGGACAACGTGAAGTATGTCATATTTGCTTCTTTCTCAACTACTCTGCACGTTGTTGCTTTCAGATTTTTGGCTTTGGTTGAAAGACACTTTAAAACACTAACATTCGGTACTAGCTTTGCTGTAATTGGAGATACGTTGGAGCCGTTAATGCAAGCTTTGCATATGATCTGGGTTCTTTCAAGATACTACAATCGAGATGAGAACATGGTGCCTTTGATGGAGAGAATTGCCACCGTTATCGCCGAAAAGGTTTCTGATGGCGTTGATGTGCATATGCTGTTACAGTACGTTCGATAAATGCTCTTCCAGTAATCTAATACTACTTTCTCTTTATTTGAAACAGAAATGATATGCAAACCGTTGCACATCACATCAGTGAAGCTATCGAGTTGTGCAACCGTTGGAAGGAGGCCTATTACACCAAGAGAGCTGACATTGAGAACAAAGGCCGTGATTCACGATGGGAATTTGACAAACGCAAATTGTTTGGAAAAACCGATTACATCGGTACCATTTGTAGTAATATTCAGGAAGTGGCGGTTGTGCTGCAAGAGTTTTTCAACATTTTAGGACCAGAGCTGAAATCAGTCACACGAGAACCAAAGCAAATTGATGATTTGGCTAAGTGTGTCATGGAATTAGTGATGCCATTCAAACAAGTGAGAACTGATTCATGTTACACTACCTGTATATTCAACCTGTTCTAGCTGGGTTTTGATCCACTACAAATCGAGAATAGGTCCACCTGGAATGAGCTAATGGAACATTTTCGTGCTGGAGTTGTGACCATCGAAGTCGAAGCAAAAACCTTCATCGATGATGCATTTCAATCCCTGCGCTCAGCCGAAACAGCATTGGATGTTTGGCTCAAGTTTCGCGACATTAGGACACGAACGTCCATTCATCAGCTGCTTGGTCAAAAATTCATAAATATTTTGGAACAATATGAGAAGGAGATTATGGTAGTTGAAAAAGCATTCAGTGAGAACGCCCAAATTCCTCCAACAACTGCACAGCCACCTCGAGCTCGGTTTACGGCGCCGATTAGCGGAAGTATCAAATGGGAACGGCATTTATTGTCGTGCATTAAACGTCCCATTGTACGAATGCTCAAACTACCGGAAACGATGCAATGTGACATGGGCAAGCAGGTTAGAAATCGGTATATGGAAATCGGTCGACGCATGAAAACCTACGAGGATCAGCTGTACACGAGCTGGGTAGATCAGACGACAACTATGCTTGATCAGTATTTGGACCAGATTATTCTAAAACCGATTGAGGAACAACACGAGGACAAAGGAAAACCATCGAATTTGATGTCTAAATCAGCCCGAGGAAGTATGGATCAAGGCAATGTGAGCCAACGATCCGCTGCTTCTTGCACAGTCGATCCGGAAATCTGTGAGTACTTTCTGAAATCTAGACTCCATATTCCTATGCAATTATTTTTCACATTAGGTATTATCTCTCTGTGTCTGACGAGCAAGTAATTATAGTGTGAGTTATACAGCTAGTAATATCACCTATTTTGCAGTGCCCTACTTGTTTTTTGCTGACTCATTCTTCCTTTGCAAATAACTGTCACCATCTCCTTATTGAAGATCAGTCATTCACTTTCACCCTGAATCTAACCCACTTTTCGTAGCACCTCTTACGTGCCTACCTGACATCGGTCAAATTATGCTTGGTCTGCACACACGGTGCGTGGCTTCACAAAACAGCAAGATTGGCAACCTGTGACTTGGCAATGTTTTGGCTAACCTAATTCACACCAGTGCCCTTGACCGGGGCTTCTCACTCTGTAGAATCCGTCAGTATTGTGCACTCGCTTTCAGATAAGCAGTTCTTCCGAGCCTCTTATGCATGTAAACTGGTCGTGTCAACTATTTCCCAGTTGACCATACACGAGACACGGTTGAATATTTATGTCCATATTTATACAACCAGCGAGCAACAGTTTTCAATTTGCAGCTTGTCTAATTTTCGGCCACTCTTCGACAGTTTTGACTTACTTGGTAATTACGCTGAATACTTAGTAGTTCATACTACTGTGATCTATATAAGTGTGCTTGCGAATAGACCAGTGGTCTCCAGTTTCCGAATTTCGTGTCACGTATCAAATGTTATTGCAGTTCGCTTCACATGACCGATTCCGTTATATGATGCAGTTTCGTTACTGTATTTTAACCACTGGGTTTCCTCCACCCAGTTCTTCAATCAAGGATAGGAAATATATATCGTGCGATAGTGATACTTCGTTCCGTCTCACTGGTCATTAACCTAAGACACTTATATAAATAGAGCATGCGGGTAACAACAGCAGCGGATCTTCCATTAGCAATGGACAAAACAAATGAATCAACGGTTAATACACAGCTCCGGAGGACTAGCGTCGATTAAAATTTCATCTGGAAACTCGAGCGCTTTGGCTTTCTGACCGCGCGACAACTCGTCGAGCGAGTTAATCCGGTCAACTATGTGACCTATATTCACTAACTGTCGTGCAATAGAAGAAGCAAGATTTCGGGTCACATTTTTTGTTGCCATAGCCGCTTGAATCTTCACAAACACCACCCACTTGGTCATACCTTGTTGTGAACATCGATCTGTTTGGCCGATGCGGTCTCCACTACAACCGTGAATGAACTGAAACATTATGTGGGAGACAGAATTCCAGTAGTCTACGACTGTGAACAAGCTGAGCATCACTCCTAGTCAAATATAATTCGAAGGTCATTCAGTCGCACGTTCTGTATGAGTCAGCTGTCATTCGGTAGGCTTTTAACGTACTGTCTATGAATTGTCACTGTATCCATAGGACGGTTATGTTTATTCTTGATCGAGTGTTATATGAACTTACACTGACGACTATCACTGAATATACACCGACAGAGAAGCAACTTTTGTTCGATACATCAGATAATCTTATTTCGGAAATGCTAACTGAGGTCAATCATATGTCTCGAATCATCACCCTTGATCCCAACTCCATCATTAACTTCGGCAGGATCAACTTAGTTCCCAAGCAAGCATTCATAGTTTTCTTTTGCCCTGTAATCAACCTGCACGGTAAAATCCAAGAATTATCACGTGCCGCGAGGATATACGTTGTGAACAGCCAATGAAAAACAAAACACGCTCCTTTAACGGTGACATTCTTAGCCAATAACAAACGTCTCATGCTTTCTTCTATTCTGAACATGAATAACCCATCTGTTCTCACAGCAAAAGGTCTTACAAGAAACATTTCCATTTTTAGCATTTCAGAAAAAAACTAGGACTAGCAGTGTAACCAAACGATTGACGTTCCGGGAACCGTTTTGCTCCTCTCACCAGCTGTATTTTTGGCTAAGATAGTCCTTCTGTGTCATCTAGGGGGTAACGCTAACGATGTGGCAAATACGCCGTATTGAACAATCTGATGTGGCAAATAATTCGTTAGTATCTTCGGTTGTGCAGTGTTTGCGAAAGCACCGACGGCACCTGCTTTTCGGGCATAGGTATGATTCACGAACCACTCCAGATGTTGTCATCCATACAACCACCTCGTCCTTGGTCGCCCTCTACAATATTGTGATTTTCTGCCTTCCAAACATCAGTATTAATTGTCCTTACTTTGTTCGTCTTTCGGTGACAGTCAGACGAATCAAATTTGTTTCTTTCCTTCTGTGAGCGATTTCACAAGGTCCTCCTATTTTGACTGCACAAACAAACCGAAACCACTGACAGAATTGACCCATGTCTATTCTGTTCGATTGACCTAATCTGACTGGACCTCTGATCGTTGATTTGGACTCAGATCAAGTTTAGCAGGCATCACTGATCCCTGTGTGTGTTGGATTGAAACATGATCGAAAACAACTAATTAATTTGCGTACAATATGGGTCGAATTTCACACACTTGATCCCAGTTGTCTAAGTGTCAGACCTTCCGGCAACCATTTTCGATAAGGCTCGAGTTTCCTTTCAGTCAGAGGTGGTCAGTAATGTATATCCTTGTCACGGTCTGGATTAGAACTCCGGTCCCGTTTTCATCAGGCAACCACGGTACAACTGAATGTCCATTGGTGACGAATAAATTATCATATGCGAGCGCTAGACCAAGTTCGTTTGTGAGTTTTGCTCACTACATGAACCACATTATAAACCTCATCTGCCAAAAAGACTATGAGAGTACTTCATGTCATGTTTGCCACTTTGCCTAGCTATCATCATGTCGTGAAAATGTGCACATATGTACGGATACAATAGAAAAATACCTCTTAGCCGATCCTTTCTGCATACCGTATGGAATCCCGGATTATTAGGTAATCGTATAAATCAATTTTCGTGCACAATGTATCTCTTGTGGACACTTCGTTGTAGCTGGGGAAGCAGAACCTGGTGTTTACAGGTTTGTGCACTGTACTGCCTAGTGGGTAAGATTAACAGATACAAAACACATCAGTTCAGTCCTACGCGGATCAGCTGCTTGGATGAACAGGTCGTTCGATACAGCGTACAACTGGTCACCAGAAAATGATCCAAATCACAGACAAATATTCGGGTGTCAAACTGTAGCGAGCTCTCCTCTGTATAATATTCAGACAATCCGACTTTCGTGCATTGGTTTTAGACGATTGCATATCAGTGGCTTAGTTTGAACCTTATTGACAAGATGCGTAAACAAATATTCATAACATTACCAGTGAGATTCAACGGGCGCAGAGCTTGAGACTGATGTGTGTATTCGGAGTCGATCAGATTGAAAGTTTTTGATGCCTAAAAGTTGCAACCATGTATAGTTTTCATAAACCCATTTTAATCCCCATTATTTTTTCTGGCGCAGTGAAGTGTAATTTCATAGTCAACTTCGATCAAGAATTAATACTTGCGGTTGCAGAAGCCCAACAACTGGAGGTTTTGGGCTTCAAACTCCCTTCTGTTGTGACCAGCCTCGCTATTAAGGTAAGCTTCAGCACACACACACACACCTATATATGTACATATCGTTGTAAAGATTTTGTCATCTAGCCGTGTGATTGGTTATGTCTGCGTATTTATGCTAAATCGGTTCATGTTACACCATCGCCGTGTAAGTTGCTCATACAAGCTTTTTTCAATGGATAAACAAACCACAGTTCTGTGTTTCGCCAGATTAGGCTAAGAATGGGAGTGGTATGTTTTCCCTGAAGATGTGACCTAATCTAGTCCCCTGATTCTGAGTTTGGGAATACTTATTGCTCACCTGGCTTGATCTGAGAAATTTGATCTCGTGTCATATCTGAACATAAAATAATCTTCCTAAACGCATGTAAACCCCATAATGCTTCATCGTATGGTATAAACTATTTTTCTCTCTTCCTGTCGCATCCGACAGAATTGCTGATCTAAAATTCAATACAGTTGTTCCATCTTCTCAGTATCCTTTCCAATTCAACTGTTAGACCCGACCCATTTTTGCCTTTCGACGATCCTTACCTTATTATCCCCATCGCCGGCGATCATGTTACGATATTCCTCATTCCTTTTATTTCCCAGAAGGATTAGATATGTCGGTTATCCTACTCACAATTCGCTGTTTGAACACTGAATGCCAAATGATACAGACTCTTCACTGTCTACACGCTAAGCGAGAGTTTAGCAAACTGTTCTGATACGGCTGTTCGACAGAGTGAATGTCAACGCCTGTTACGTCTTTAACACTAGAAAACCGAGAACAACCCGCTGAATGGAGTGACAGTATGTAAAATATCCGCACTAAAGTTATTGCGAATGAATTCAAATAATTTGGGCGTCATGTTTACAATGTTACACCAATGTACCGGCAAAGCACAGCATTGATATTGTTAAAGAGTTATTGGAAAGTGATGGATCTCTTGGTGCACGTACTAATCTGTCATCTTCCGAAATTGTATCTGGTCTTGAGCTTTGTTTGCACGCAACCTTATTCACATTCAAGAAGAAATTGCGCAGGCAAACCGATCGTGTTGCTGTGCGTTCCCCTGTTGCACCTACAGTAGCCAATCTTTTCCTCGGATACCTGAAAACACAAACGATTAGTGAGTTTAGCTGCCCTCCACGAATTTGCTGGCGATATGTAGATGACACATTCGTAATCATGGAACGAACCGCTTGCGACCAACTCCTACAGTTTCTCAACTCAAAATGCAACAGCGTTGTATTCACATTGGAAACTGAAACCGATGAGCGCTCATTCAATTTTCTAGAGTGTCTAGTCAAAATTGACCAGCAACAGAGATTTCAGGTTTCTGCGTACCGCAAACCAACTCATTCTGCCCGGTATCTCAACTTCAGCTGGTCGCATCTAATCGGTATGAAGAGAACAGTCATTAAATCACTCATCAATAAAGCTAATAAGATCTGCATCACTGGACTCTCCGAAACACGTAAAAGAAATGCTAGCCGCTAATCAATATGTGAACACATTTATTGAGAACACAGTTAAGCGCATGTCCACTAAGGAGGAGACCAAGACGACCAGAACTTTCAAGTCTACTGAGCAAATAATGCATTGTGAACAAACATATGAAAAAATTTGCTGCATTCTGTCAGAGTACACTATCTGGACCGTTTTTCGCTTAGGCAATACCTTAGAACTACTGGTGACGCATACTGATGACCCAGTTTCTATGGGCGACAAGACGGACTGCGTTTACGAGATCAAATGTGGTTATTGCAATGCCAGCTACTTTGGACAGACAAGCAGACGACTGAAAGTAAGTGTAACCGGAAGCAAGAAGCACACGAGGTTTCCTCCTAAAGACGCTTATCAAAATTCAGAAGCTAGAAAAGGATTCGGTCATCGCACCATGTGCACTGCCAGATAATCACAACGTAGGTTTTGATCAAGCTCGAGTGATTCACAAGGAGCGGTGCTGTGCTGAAGCTCTCACCAGTTACACACAGCACGCTTGTGTTCATTGCAGCGGTAGTAAACCCCTCTCTGCAGTGTGGCGTGGATGGATAAACAACACCAGGCACAGGCGCGTCTTATCTGCATCTGTCTCACCCCCACTTAATGGGCAAAAGGATTAGACTAATCAGGTCAGATGCAGCACAAATTGACCTCTGTTACTTTGATAATGTGGTTTCGTGATTGACACGTGGAGTATTACAACTTGCTCCTAACGCTGTGTTATTCTCAATCTGTTTACCAAGGAGTGATAATATCGTTATTCTCCACTTAATATTGATTCTGTACATCAAAGTATAAAGGTTACTTATTAAAAACAGTGGCTAAACGAATACGCTTTACTGAGTTCTTTACTCCTTGAATTTGAGCACGACATATTACCATTAATAATGCTCTTTATATCTTCATCGGTTTTGCTATCAGATATTCCCACAGCTAAACTTAAACGACTTATTAGTTTCCCGACATGAAGGTCTGTTTTATTCTGTGGGCTGTTACGATTAGTCAGAAATACTCGTCGGCAGCTAAATTATGCCTGAGATCCTTTCGAGTAGTTTTCTTTGGCTTGAACTTGCAGGAGGATATCTCAATTAGTAGTGCAGGTGTCTAAAGTTATTTTCATAACTACTGGCAACCATTCCACGAGCAACCCACACCCCATTGGGGCTGTGGAATTTGGGCCCAATATGAGCTGAGATTCGAGGAAAATTGGAGAGTAAATCCGCATTCGAAGATTGTTTGGTAGGTTTTCCTTACGGCATCTAAAGTCAAGTTCTCAATTGGTCAATAGAAACGGTGTCCGGTAAGCAAAAGAATGAATGAGTGACGGACTCATACATGACCTAATTCTAGATGTACACTTCACTGGATCCAACGGTCTTTGTCAACGATGCGCCTACTGCAGCCAAATCAGTAGCATCGGCCATGGTTTATAAAACCGATCAGTGTGTGTAACCATATATTAATCACTTCTATCATATATCCGTGGTTTGCCATAAGTTGGGAATAAAGCTTTGCCACGTACACGATAGACTATATGATATCTTTATCGATTCCTGATCCACTGCAGAAGACTCAGCGTCTATTTCGCCACTCTCGTTGTCTACAGGTCTGTAATTAACTCCCGTAACAGAACTTTGATTTATTCTCAAGCCCAATCTGTCTGTCTTCGATGGAATTAAGATGGGGGACATTTAAACATCAGCCTGTTTATTGACGATGTTGGGCTTCATTTTGCAGATATGCTTTCAACCAATCACGTTCTCTGCCATCCCCGTGTAATGACCTTCTGTCATTTGATATTAAATGACAATCACCAGCAAACGCTTACGGGTTGTTCTATATATATTATGTCTGATTGTGTTTCAGACATCTTCAAGCCAACGCATTTGTCTTCATTTTCTGTTCTAGATCGATAGATATTCGAAAAGAGTGGAACAACTAAAATCCATCACAAAATCCTACCACGATCTGGTATCCTCGTTATCATCAGTTGAAGCCGTTTTACTGGAGGATCATTTGGTTCAATTGCGTAACTCGCTCAAGCCGGCATGGGAAGTATTAAACTGGAAGAGTTTGAGTATTCCTGATTATATCAGTCAGGCGAACGACAGTCTGCAACAGTTCGCATCTGTTCATGCAGTTCTGCAGAAGATAAGTGAAGAGATAGAAGCACGACTGCAGTCAATCTCATCAGCCGAGCTGTTCCCAAAATTGTCGCCCATACCGATCGGCCAACAACTGGCTACCGGTCCTTTACACACTTGCAAGGTACCCGTAACTTTTCCAGGTCAAGTCTACGGCCTAGAAACTATACTAAACCAATGCATTCATACGAAGCACCGAACAGCAAGTATGTACATATAACCCGTTAGCTCCATGCATGTACTCATTTACCACTGTGACTGCAGTATTGTACAGACAAGCTGTCAGCACTTTCTTTCGACGATGCCAACGGCTTGCTTGGTGTTGAGATGATCACTAGATAGTGATGTTACTAGGTATCTACGTCAGTGTCAACAAATTGAAGTCTTCAATGGATACAACCCGTGGCAATGCCGCCTCACCAACAGGTCATCAGCAACCACGTTATTTAAACTAGAAGTCCAGGCCACCACTCAATGGAATCAGTGAACGGCTGTATAATCGCAGTTATTAGGTTACATAGCCTTAGCGGAGAGTTCACAAGCGTTTACGTGTTTTGTAAGACTATACTAGCCCAGTGGAACTTCCTGGTCGCGCAGTATTTATTTGTAGTTTACAGGTTGCTACAGTAATTCTGGTCCAAACAAGCTGAATACAAATATGTCAACCCACCACCAGGTTTTTTCAACCAAAATGTTGTATGGACGATTGAACATACATTATCATTTAGATGTTCTTCAACCTGGTGGAATAGTGCTGTGGTTTGAGTTACTATCGGCCACCGCAGAAGAAGAACACTGAAAACACATTTCTCAAAACAATCGCCGGACACCATCTATGGGTATCGCGTACTAAGTGTGACCTCTAAACTCATTAGATGAACAGATTATTCAATATCACAGCCGCATTGCGCCAAGCAACTACTAACCCTTTTAATTATTCCCCTTTTTCCACTCGGGCTAAAAGGTAATGATAGTGTAGGAGGTCAGCCGCGGTCATTTTAACTGTTGTCCGAACGGTTCAGCCTAACAATCAAGAACAACAAACGGGTATGTTCTAAAAAGAATTTTTTAAAATTATTCACCTTGTTTCTGTACGTCTGAATACTGTTGATCACTGCGGAAACTGAGATGGTAGAACACTATCATGATAGAATTTTGTCCTCAACCTCACTACTAACAAACATAAGTAATTAGTTGCCACTGACGATTAGGAATAGAACTTCGTCAATGAAACCACCATTTCAAAGACTAACGTCACGGCATCAGGGTGCCTGCATCTCGCAAAAAAAAGCAAGCAGGTCGAAGACCAGAATATCGTGGTATTTGCAAGGTAGTTTATTTGCTGTTTTCACTGTTCACTTTGCTCACTGTTCTCATTTCACACAAATCTCATTCAGATGATGTTAACATTCACACAAACAAACCGGCTTAGTCTACACTCTCTCTTACATCTCCAGCCACAGTTTTTACATGTCACTGTAGATCCAACCCACACGGCAGCCACACTGTTCATAGAAATTTAAGTACAACTTTATGTGTCATCAGTAACTCTAGTCTATCGATGTGTAAATTAGTCACGCCTAGGTTAGATTATCATGATCCAGTTTGGACCACTATTTTATATCGCCACTGGCCTCCAGGTCAAGAGAACATTTTGAAATTTTGTCATACTCATACACAGTCCAACGCTGCATAAAGCTTCGTTCTTGTGCAAACAACTTGCGTAAGAATCATAGTAATTGCTCTCTCGAAAACAATCTTCATAGGGCCGGTAGTAATTCAAGGTAATTCAAGGTAATTCAAGGTTTTAATGGTATAAGAAGCAATCAGCTTTACAATTACCACAAGATGGAAGTATGTGATGTGCGTACAATGAAAAACAAGAATGCGTCTGTGAGTTTTTTTTTACAGAATTTAAGCACTGTGTGGGGGGTTGATATTTGGTTGTGTAGATAAAAATGAGTCTAGATTAGTTTTGAAAATATTTAAGTTGGGTGAGTGAGCGACATCTTGGGGTAGAGAATTCCAGGCGAAACACACGCGGACTGCAAAGAAGTACCTCCGGCTGTTCCCTCGCGAGTGCGGTACTGCTAGCAAATAATCGTGAGTCCTGCTAATTCGCGGTTCTCGCCGGACAAACAGTTTTTGGAGCGGGTGGTTCGGTGTGTGTAATATGTTGTATGTAAGGATCAAATCGCCTCTGATGCGGCGATAGCAGAAGTCAAACAACTTAAGACTTTCAATCCTCTCCTCATATGGTTTGCTCTGGAGTCCAGTCACCAACTTGGTAGCTCGGTGGTATATTCGCTGTAGCAGAACTATATCCTTTTGAAGCCATGGTGACCAGACTTGGACAGCATATTCCATCGTTGGTCTGATATACGTGTTGAGTATACTGGGCAGCGTCTGTCTTGTGAATCTACCGAAGATCCGTTTCAACAGTGCCAGGATTTTTGAAGTCCGCTT
>QNGE01000665.1:22656-41857 GCA_008508345.1 Paragonimus westermani
GGATAAAAGTTTGGGTTCGTAACGTAGAGGAGTGTTGGGTTTCTACTTCGTTCAAACCAGCCATACTTGCTGGGCCCGATCAAGGGCGAAGCCGTTTGTGAAGTATCGGTTCGGTTGTGAAGGTCAAGAACCCATAACCTCCAATTTAAATCTAAGAGTAGTAGACTAGTGTTAAAAATATTAACTGTCGGCAATATTATTTAAGCTGTTTTTCATGCAAACACTCAAAATGACCACCTGAAGAGACCGTCAGGTCGAGCTCCAGTCATCGCTCCAAATCACTTACAGTGATCGTGTGTTATTGCTCATTTTTGAGTGGCCAACTGACCCTTACCATGAACCAGTGATGCACTACATTTGCTACGAGCAAACCAAGATGAAAACGAACGAAAACACTAAAATGATACAGTTCGGAAAAGGAATGTGATAAACACGAGACACGGTCACTTACATCTAACATGAATTCAGATCGTTTGCACTTGTTCGCATCCGTGTACGCTCTTAGGGTGACTATCCCGATGCAAGATAACTTTCCCATTTACGCAATTGTTATCAAAGCGTTGTTATGGGCTTCTATTTAACACCTGGTTAGTGATAGTCCTAACGTGATGCTGTGATCTGTTAACGGTTGGTGTACCACCGGGTCACATTTGCCTCACACATTCATTTTCCTGGTTGTATGGCTTACCTCTCTGGTCAATCACGTTAACTGTAGGTTTCTGTGTACAGTTCTTTATTTCACTACTTCTTTTGACGACTACAAGTAATGAAGGACAACAAGTCACCCAAAAGTGACCTGATTTATTCGTTAGTAGTGCGCTGTACCACAGTTGCACGTTAGGATAGCTCAACTATTTCTCTTCATGGTTCAGCTAGTTCATTTGTACAAAGTTATGGTATCTCACTTCACTAACCCACAAAGTGGTTCCCGTTTTCGGCTTTGAAATCCTCCGTGGATTTGTGTCCCCATCAATCTAATGCTAACTCCATTGGTTTTGGGAGTGATAAATATGTAAACCATGAAAGTGCTTTCAAAAGCTGTTATCCTAGGATCTCATGAACATGTGTGACAAACGATAAATGAACTAAAGGTCGGCTGGACTTTTTTGTTGATTATCTCATCAGCACATCTGGAATTAAGGTCTGTTGATCCATATTACCTGAATCCATGGTCAACCCGCGTCCCCAGGAAACGCCATCACGAGCGCTGCCCAATAAACAGTAAATCCACACATATACACCACATGTCAGCAAAGTCTTCCTGAACCAAACTAGGTATTGTTTCTTACACACCGTCGAAGTGGATTGACACGATCTACCTTGGGTTGAAAACCGGCCATCAGCGGTAAACCATTTCCAACCACCCTAAAACAGCGTGAACTGATTACACATTACCTTTATGTGAATACCTCCCGCAAACGAGCGTTTCGGCTCGTAACTCGGAGGGGTTCTAGTTAGACTTCATTTTAGTGTACCTCTATATGGCGATTCCGAACACGGACGAAATCAGTAATGCAATATAAGCTTGAAGATGAGCACTATAGTATATTGTAATGGGCATCTGTAAACAAACTGTATTTGCTTCACAGAGTATACTAAATTTTCTGAGTGAAAGAAACAAAGTAACTACCGGCATTAAACCTTCGGCAGAATATGCTGCTCCGTACACGGTACAGTAATGTGATAGAAATCGGATTCTCTCCCTCGTACTAATTAACACGAAAAATTTTGGTCCCGAAACTAATGCGGCGGTCCCCGTTAATTGCTCACAAAACCAACCAAGAGACGGGTGCAAGAAGCAACTTCGTTCCGTCCCAACAACGTGTGTGACAAGGAGGAAATAGGAAGATATTTATATGGTGCATGGCGACCTACAAACATTCTCGAATCAGAAAATCGAAGGACAAACATCAAAGAAGTATTTAAGGTCACTAAACCACCGATGAGTATAGCGGACTAAAGGCTAAATAGGTAAAAATAATAGCGAAGGTTACCTCTCGATTGTTCAAGACATTTCTGCCCAATCTGATTGGACAAAATCGTTTTCTTGGTGAAGGAGTCAGTTTTGGACGGAAAAACAATGGATTTCTCTAACACGATGATTGTTGACCGTCTTCAGCTTAATTAATGCCAATGAACCGGAAACCCTGGCTTAGTTTTCCATACGAGATCAGCACACAGTCATCCTACCAGCCGCTTAAGAGAGTCCTTTGTGCTTCGAAATTCAAGTCGCCAGTTGAATTCTATGATTCTACACGAATTATGTTACGAAATCTTTATGAAACTCACAGTGACTATTTGGAGAACGAGGACAGTGTTCTTCTCAACCACCACAAAATTTGGAGGCGCTCACAGTTGACTGAATGTAATACTTTCCTGACTACTTCAGCCTTGTGCTGTGACTATTCCTGGCGCACTTAAATAAGTCCGTCCAAGAGTATAAGATACATTATGTGACAAAATACATTGGGCATCTCAACAAGACAGTGCAGTCCAAAACGGATATTTAAGTTTGACCGTAATGGTCGGAAATCACTCAGTCGCTTTGGACAGAAAAATCCCTTTACAGGCTTCTCTTGAACAACCAGGAAGTTTTCAAAATGTCTGCTTGGTCGCTTTCTCAGACGCTTTTGATGTGTGTGTGGCTAGGTTCTGCACGGGTCACGGAGTCGGTAGCTGGAGACTTCAGGTGAGATGGTGGATAATCTGGCTTGATGATGTGAATGCTACCGTTGTTTTACGGAGTTCTCTGTGAAGTAAGTAAACTCACTGATGCGGGTAGTGACGGCCGTAAGAAATCTGTCTTGCTGATGACGGTTTACATTCGCTCATAGTTCCGTTGTTTGTTTTCAATATGTGGACACCTCGGTGGTGAGTGTTTTTGAGTTGCTTTTAGTAGCCAGACCGCTTCTCTTCTTTTCTCCTGATCAGGGTTTGCTGTTTTCTCAATGCTTGTATGTTATTTAAATAGTGACGTGAAACTACTGATTACTCCCGTTCTTGGTGGTAGTGATAAGGATTAGGTTAACATTACTTATGTATTCACAGCTACTACTATTTTCCCTCTTCAGGAGTATTTCGCCCAAAGTGCTGTAGAACGTCAGAAACTGTTTATGGAGTTGGGTATGCAGCATCGTTCGATTAGTCAGCTGCTTATCAAACTGGAAGGCGTCGTCACTCACACGAGCTCCGGTGCACAAACAGTCATGATACCTTACTACGCTTATTGGGAGAAGCGTTTGTTCGATGAAGTATACGATGTGAGTGTCATCCATTTGCATCATCTGGTCCACCATCGGTCTCTGACTTGCAACCGGTACCTTATAAATTTGTAACAAGCACTGTTGCGCCTATTTTCAACCTGACAAATTATAGCAGACCTTGACATTATCAAAACCACCTTTGTAATTGAGCAGTCGAATTTGTCAAATTTGAAGTTTGTCTTCTGGTCGCACACTACTGACAGTTAAACGCCGCTCCTTTGACCCATTCGGAAAACACAAAGTTAAAGTTTATTGACTAGTTCACAAGTTTTATATTGCTGTAAATTTCGTTTTACACAAGGACGAGCATGTTGTTCAACGAAAGATGACAAAACGGTGTGTATTTCTGCCGTGTGATGATTAGGTCTGATAATTTTCTGGTCAAATTTCGCTGTTTCTCCATTCGCCATGACCAATTTGTGTGTCTTATGAGTTTCGTGTTTGGCTATGCACACTGCCAAATGTGACTGTTTACCATATTTCTAACACGCTTATTGCCGAAATTTTTACTTTAAGCATCCTCCCATCTTTTGGATAGAAGTGAACTCAGGAAATCGGTTAGATGATATATCTGCTTGAATATTTATTTTTATGAGCATCCGTAAAAAACCGCTTATTGCATACAGTGCATAGACTACCCATTAACAGCACGTTGGTTCATAGTGTGTCTCCGAAAGGCATAAAATTTCATAATTCAGATCTTCTTGCAACATTGATAGAGCTTCTAACAAAAGTATAGCTCATTTACCAATGGCAATTCTAGCGGTGAGAGCCCTGACAAATCTTAGTGGAATTAAATCAAAAGTTTATCGCCAACGCGCAAAAAGTCGGCATAACACACCTGGGGGGAGGTGCATAAAAACAATATTTACGAGAAAGTCAGTCTATTTCGATATTTATTAAACAAAGTAGAGATTGCTATTTGCTGCGAGATCGCTCGAATTGTCTACAAACACAAGGGCCTTTTGATATAATCGCACCAAAACCTTCATGCCCCTTTTGAGAATAATTATATAATTGCTGAATTGTTCCAGATAACCGTTTTCCCTCAATAAATTTTCGACCGTTTTCAATTCCCGCTCAATTGCGTCATCTGAACAAATCTTTCTCTCTCTAGTTGCCAGGCCTTGAGCCTCTCAAACAGAAACGAAATTTAGCTCAATGCCTGGCAACTAGAGCAAGAAAGATTTGTTCAGATGACGCAATTGAGCGGGAATTGATGACGGTTGAAAATCTATTGAAAAAACGGTTATCCGGAACAATTCATCAATTCAATTATATAATTCGCAAATTCCACTTTTTTCAGATTTGAATATGCTCTTTAATCAATAAAAACCTACGCCGAGTTGCGTTATAAACGTAGTGATGAGCATTACTAGCAAATTTGGTTCCCCTCACTCCTCAGTATTGGTCGACGTACGTACCAACATACCAAATTGGTTAAGCAGATTTTCAAATTCCTCACTCACCAAAACTCTGCTGACATTCATTCGTGGGATTCTGAATTTCAGTTCTAGGGACGTTCTGATTAAAACGGCTGATGGGAGGTTTTACGCATCGTTGTTTGGATCGGGCGAAAATTTTATCTCTGACTTTGATTCACGAATTGATTACTTGAGCTTCCTAATGATTTGAGGTTTGTTAGTGTTACGTTTGCCGTTCAAGAGAATGATAATAGAATGAATAAACGCTTCTGGTAACAACGACATAGGCAGGCACAGAGCAGTCGATCCAAAGTAAAGCAGTGCGCGATGTGTAAACAGAGAATGTGTGTACGAATGGTTCTCAAGGTTAATAAGGTGTCCAGTCCAAATGGTTATCGATTGATCGATAGACGCATGCCTAACGAGTGTGCAGAATTCGATGACGCGTCACGCAGACACATTAATTTAGTGAACGACACTGAGAAAATTTGAGAAATTTCACTAAATGTTCGTCGTGTTTAACTGACGATCCGCTTTTCAAACTTAGCAGTCATATCGACTAGCCGTCCCTAAGTCATTTTGATGTAGGAACTCTCAAAGTGAATGAAGTTTCTGGTGCGTTTCTTATGAATATAACTGATTACAGTAAAGAGTTTGACACTGTGTTGAATGACCGTCTGAAGTATCAAGCGGATCCTACAAGAGCCACCAATAATTTGATGGACGAACAAAACTGCGGTCAATTCCAAACACTTCTGATGCATGGACTCATTGGCAGAAAACAATACACATATTTATAACCTACCAGCTCTATTATGCTGCATTTACATATCTCCGAACTGTAGAGAAATTGTTTGAACTGTGAAGTGTATGTTGAACGATTTTTCACGATAGTCTCTTCGTATCCTGGTGGAATCGTCGCAATTTCTTGAACATAAGTACACCTGGAATACCACATCAAGATTACACAGTCGTAGCATTAATACATTAAATAAAAACCGGTAAACTTTAGCCAATCCCACATGACAACTCATTAGCATCAAACTTGAATGGGCGTAATTTGCTATTGGAGAACTCTACTGAACCCAATTCTTCAAATGAATTGAGGGATTTAGTAAATAACAGTGGGTTGCTGACTAAGTTCTGAGAGCAAATTCCGAATTCTCAGTGAGTCTCCGTAAATCGTTTCGTACGGTGTATGGAAGCATGGTCTGACACCTGCTACGCTTCGCGTCTGAATTGCCTTTAGTAACGCAATACTTTACGTCATTGTTGTATATAGTATTAGTATCTTTGAAGCTGTGTGGACGTCAAAGTAACTATCCGAAACCGAATTCTTATTCGCATCGGACTTACCAACTTTTAGCACGCCACTAAGAACAGCTTCATATATGTGGTCTCTCATTTCCGGATGTTGACTTCCAAAATTCAATGAAGTTTTAATAAATTCAATTGACACAACTGCTATCTGCATTTTCCAGATGGTTGTCAAAAACTTCCAGCAGCATTTGCAACGAATTCAACAGTCATCACAACCGCTTTTCGCAGTGGACCTCATGTTAGCCGGTACTGATGTGGTTGGAAATCCACAACCGGCTGAACTATATCGACTCGTGATTCAGGTACGCGATCTGATGAACTGGTTATGAATGAGCGTGCATCGTTTGCTGTGAAGACATCTAGATTCCTTTTTTCGTGAGTGAGAGATTTTTGTCATCTCAGTTTAATTTGAAAGGGTATTGGGGGTTGTATCGAACAGAACACTGACCCACTACATCTAGTCAAGATGACAAGATGAGTAACTGTAGACTGCACATAAATCCTCGGTCAAGTTTCCATTATTGCAGATGGCTGACGTTCTCTTATCTGGTCGATTGTTTACAATTGCCAGCCGTGGGCGGTTTGGACGCATTGGATTGATAGTTTTCCGCCTTCTTGTACCGAATTCTATAAAGCAGTGAACGCTCTCGTGTTTCATATCCCGACTCCACCTAGTTAGTAGGACTGTGCACCTAGCTAACCACTGGGGTAGTGATAGCTAACTCGGATGAAATTTCGACGCATCTCCTCTAGCTCATTTACCGTTTACCCTTTCGTCAGTCCGGAAAAACTAAGGTTCCCGTCACGGCTTTCACGGAGCCGATCGAAATTCGGTTGTGCAATCCAGCACTGTGGACTAAGAAACATTTGCTCATGCCTCACGGTTATCCTAGCTGCCCGCTAACCTCTAGACAACTCGGGTTATTTCACCATCGACAACTATTTAGCTTTGCTGTGAAAAACTGTCTTTGATTTTGTCCACTTGATGGTCGTGATTATATAAAGTGGTACGTGTATAACCCAAAAACAATCTGTTCGCTCAGATGCTTTCTAAATCCAATGTTCTTATTGTTGCCGTCATTGTTGTTGTTGTTGTTGTTGTTGCTGCTGCTGCTGCTGCTGCTGCTGCTGCTGCTGCTGACAACGATGGTGGTGATTAAGTTGGTGGTGGTCTGATCAGTCTTTCTAGCCGCTGAAATTTACGTTAATCCTGTAAGTGAACTGACTCGAAACATATGTTATACAGAAAAAAATGTAGTCAGACAGACAAATTGATTGTAGCATCAACAACATGCGTTTATAGAGTCACGAAGTGGAATGTAACCATTCTTTTGATAGTGTGGGTGTAATTGTCGACTAATTCATCCTTATCATTTGAGGTACACGTTTACGTTGGAATGACGGTTAAGGTAATTTGTTTGAGTCGTTTCGGCACGATCAATTCATCAGCGATATATACAATGGTGGTCATCAAACAAGTCGTTGCCGTGCTCTGCAGGAACTTCGTGATGCTGTCGAGGCAACACGCGTCTTTCTTCGATGGTGTCGCGGTACATGCAGAATCACACCTGGAGTAAAAGTCGAAGGCTCGGAGGAATTGTATCGATTCACCTTCTACGAAGAGATTGCCAGATCATCCGAAGTGGCTGACCTAGTGAACCAGATTGCGAAAGCTTATACGGCTATCGTGGATAAGGTGAAACGATATCAAGACAGCTGGCGAAAGCACAAGAGCAAATTCATTCTGAACAAGGTTAGTTACATTCTGACCAACAATGAGAAATCTTATGTGAACATGGTAGACAGCTAGCCTGAATAGCACTCATTTCTTACTTAGCCGTCAGTCAGCGTGACCGACTGTATGCGCCGCATATTTACCGTTCGATGTTTCATACTACACAACTTAAACCGTTTATTCAAGATTTATATGGGTTATTCGGACAATCCCTTCTAAAATAAAGCACTAGACTCAAGCTCCTCTCTTGTTAGAACGGAGATATGCACTACTGACGAGCACTACCAAGTACACAATTCAATTTTCGTACTTGCTTAGATAGAAAACGTGTTTGAATGTTGTAGCTGTTATCGTGTGTGAGTTGCGTTCGATTCAGATTAACCAGTTGACCGGCTGCTTATCGGTAATAATATCGTTTTCGTCTTATCATTGCTGTTACGAGTTGGTTCATACAGCAGTATTTTTGGTTCTCATGTGATATACGTAAATCACAATGGAAACACCCAGTAGTTCACGAGTGAATACATTAAACAGTGACTGTCACTGTTTCGGCCGTAGTCGGAAAAATAAAAAAAATGTTCAGAAATTAGGTACGTGGCAAACGCTGGAGAGTAAATTGTCAAATCTTGAAGCTACCACACCCTATAGTACTGTGACGAATCCTATAGGTAGAAAACCTGAAAAGGATCCAAGCAAATGACAGCTACCTCTACTGTTAAACAGAGCCCAGTGTAAACTGTCGCCTTGGGAAGGACAGCGGACAGTGGTCGAACTGATCATCATCTGTTTACAATTACATGTGACATTGTTCCCGTGGGTTGAGTGCATCCGTGGTTGATGATATTCTGCTTTGTATTGTCAACTGGGATTTTCGTGCCAGGAAGGATATATGCAAATTTGCGAAAACGACTTCGACAGCTCACAGCGTCCCACTAGCGTTCATTCTTTTGTTGTGAAAATGTTTTCTATCCACTTGTTAATTAGAGGTGGTAAAATAATATTGTCACAGGATGTGTAATGATTGTTGGTGGATTGAACACCGTCCAAATATCGCGTTTTTTGGGGCTTGATCGGCTTATTGTCTTTTGACATGAAATGTACATCACCTACAACTGACCACAGCTATCGTGTACCCGTAGACGTTTCACTCAGTTCCTTTCGAATAAAACACTAGATTCGTGTTTCGTCCTTTCTAGATCTCATCGGTATGACACAGACTTGCTGCTGCCCTGCAAGGGGTCTCCGATCATGCCTTCCTGAAGCGACCGCGCTAACCACTTGGCTAGTAACCTCACATTAGCAACGAGCGAATTATCACATGCAAGCGCTGAGCCGCACTCATCTATGAGTAATGCTCAAACTGCCTGATCTTTTGGGACGGAGACGGTAACTCTCATGTTAACTCCAGTTGATGACTCCACGACCAGGTCTTATTTCCAAGTTCAAATCATGAAAGCGTCATACACTAGTGAAGAGTTTTAACAGACGCGAAAGTCGCATATAGTGATTCTTTCTGGGAAGAGCAAAGTCTATGGGGTTGCGAGAGATACGATCAGCTGCTATCAAGTGTTCAACTCATTTCAACAGTAAATCCATAACTGCTTGCACAGGCTAACTGACGGTATCTGTTGCTCTCTGTTTTATCAGGTGCGATCAGCCAGTCGATTAATTCATGATATTCGTGGGCGACATTGGTCAACTGCTTGTAGATGAACCATGTTTGATAAGCAACCTGGTTCAAACAACCTCGACTTGGGTGCCGTTCTACGCTTTGCACCAAAGTTAACTCGAAGACTAGTAAAAAAAATATCGACGCTATTAAGGAATTCTGACCGTGCAAATTTCATGTATGTGATATCATCGTTCTCACCATCGTTACCCGTTAGTGATTACCTTTCTCACTCAGCTGTGTACATCTTCTAGAAAAGAAGAGAATGGCCCTTAAGAAACGTTTATGTATAAACACAAACAATCAACAGTCAGCTGCTCATACATTGTAAGCAAACAACCCAACTCCCGGCAAGATTACTGCTGTACTGGCTCGTTGACCATTTTCTTAGCCCCGCAAAGTTGGGTGTCTTTGTTTCACACAGAACTGAGTCGAACAACACAATCGTTCATGTCGCTTAGTGTGATATCGGTGTAGATACGACCTGCTTTGGGTCTTATGTGTTTCCTGCCACCTGCGTTATAACGCAGACACGTAAGTCCGATTGGTAGTAAGTTTGAATTGCATTCGAAAGACGCTCGAAGTAAAACTGAGCCTGAATGTTTCCAGTCGGTTGGACTTGGTATTGTTTATGGTGACATAACAAGTATGCACGACACACATTCTGTTGACACATTCTTTTGTCGATAAGTATAAAGATACTGAGAAAGTTCTAGAATGTGGGTTATTGTAGGTCAAGTATTACTTGGGCAGATCATTCAAATACAGACGTCCTATACTTTAAGAAGCTGTGACCAATTCAGTGCATTCCATTTCGATCCATCACACTTTGAAACTTGTTAGTTTTTGTGTAGCAACTTTGGTTTCTTCACTTTCCTTGTTATCAGAAAGAACAGCAACCTCTTACAGTATACGTATACTTTGTATTGTACAAGCCATCTGCTGGTCATCGTCGTCGTAATGGACAGCAAGACCTTGATAGTTCATACTGAGTCGTGATCATTTTACAGTCACGGTGAGAAGAACATGTCCTAATCTGAAAGTAAAAGAAATTGAATGGATGGGACCTAGTTACTGCAAACACGAATGTCTAAACACAAGTCTTCATTTACACACAACGTGCCAGATATCGCAAGAAATATGTTAAGTTACATTCCAACCAGTACGATACATAGTTGTTTCACGCCTTCGCCTTTAACTTTGGAAGAATGCCCACTCTTGTTCAAGTGAGACAGTCGAGATGTCCGTAACCCTGTCTTTTATGAATATGGCCAAGGAAAATGGTGTATTCAGGAGAATTTGCGTGAAACCCTATCTTGTTATTGTTCCGGTTGTAAATTAATCAGTAAACAGAATCTATTCTATGAAGTCCAATTAGACTACTACTTAATAGGTCATGCTTATACTCCGGATTCGCGTCCTGTTACCCCACACGGCCTCTGGATGGAAACATTAGGAGACGTGGCGACTACTCGGGTTCGGTAGGATGTGTTGTTAGTGTTTGAATGAGTTAGCTACGAGGTAACTGCAACCAATAAAGCGGAGCCGTGAAGGCCGCTGTCTTGCAGACACAACTTATGCTCACTTTCAACTCCGCCGTTCGTTAGTGAGTTATGGGCGCCCTGATGTTGACTCTCTGAGTTTATCCTAAACCTAGGTTTGTTTTAATTATCACGACTGTATGAAACCTAAATAAACATGTCAATCAAGGAGGCGCTGTTGTTGATTATAACGGTGGTGTTAACGTAACCTAAAATGTTTTGGTTTTCTCCTACGGCTTTTTGATCTGTTTCTTATTCGCACGTAGAAGAAACCGCTGTGATTACCGGGTGAGCCTAAACGGTTGGAAGATTACTTGTTAAGTGCAGTAAATCTAAAATATCGCTTTGCAGGTTTAATGAGTTCTGTGATCTCGACCTGTCTCGGAAGTCCTAATCGCGGGGTTATCGATTGGAGTTAACAGGCAGTAACTGTGTCTCCTCTCGAGACGATCGGGCAACCTGATCATTGCTCACAAGCGAGAGTGGTTGAGCGTTCAGATTTGATCATTCGGTCGTGCCTAATGTGAGGTCAATGGCGCAGTGGTTAACACGGTTGCCTCATGATTGGAATATCCGGAGTTCAAATCCCGGCCGTGGCAAGCATATGCACTACTGACGAGCTGTGATGAGAGCGAAACTCGAGTCTAGTGCTTCTTTTCGAAAGAGGCTGGCTGGAGAGTCAATCTGAATGCGAACGCTGCGATCCAATGTGAGTGATGGTCAATTTGATAATCTGTTTTTGGCTTGACCTGAATTAAATTGGTGAATCTAGTTTAATTTTATGGAAGCTTTATCTTACTCATTCACTAGTTTCAAGTGGAATGAAACTACGTGCAAAACTCTATACTTTTCAATAAATGTACTTTAGTGCCATCGTATCGCCCTGTCTTTAGCAAGCTCACGTGGAACGCTGGATGAGCAAAGGTCGTAGCACAATCGAGGTTCATGAGAAAATTTTGGAATTCGAGAACAAATTGGCCGATTTGTGTGACATTCCGACTGAACGTGTGGTGGGCTGCATTCAACTGCGACTAAAACAACTGATCCACAACATAAACGAGCACAGTCGTAAATGGACACACACTTATGCCAACCAACTGTACATCGCCGGTCAAGAGTTACTCGCCGACCTACGAGAAGAATTTCACGTAAGTTGCATCTATGCATGCATCTGTTTGTACATACGCCGGAACGCTGTTAGAACAATGGCTGTTGAACCACAGCCAAACTAACTAATTCTAACGACTGTTCTGTTATAATTTGCCATACGTAAAATCTACCGAATTCTCAACAAATTCTACAG
This sequence comes from Paragonimus westermani, assembly GCA_008508345.1. Lineage (NCBI taxonomy): Eukaryota > Metazoa > Platyhelminthes > Trematoda > Plagiorchiida > Troglotrematidae > Paragonimus > Paragonimus westermani. The sequence goes on from QNGE01000665.1 coordinate 34,912, forward strand.
ATTTTATCCTGCGATCTTCCGTTGGCCTAGTGTACATACAACCACCTCTTTTTGTATGTGGTTCATAGCAAGTGATTTGCAACGAGACACGCTTTGTGCGCATACATATGAACATATTTGGTTGTCCTAAGGATGAACAGTCGTTTAAATGGTACTCACCACAGTGCTATACAGAAGTCTGATTTCCCACATTATTGTCCGTCCTGTTGATGACAGCAATTTTTGTGGCCAAAACTAAACAATCCATCTTTCGCTGTTGTTTTTAAACTGAGGTAATCCACATTATGAAACTGTTCGAAACAGAGCCATACATTCCCTGGAATCCTACGAATGATTCAATGGACTACTCATTCATACTGATTGTCCATATGTGAGCTCACCGGCATCATGTTGTATAAGTTGGTTGATTTGTTCCATGTGCGGTCACGATACAGGCAGTCCCTTTGTTTGTCGGTATTGCATCTAGTAAGTGGAGCAACTTATCATCACAACACAGCTCACCTAACCGAACATGGTTGAGTAATGTTTATTCGGAGATTATTTTAAACAGTGATCAGACCTGCCTCCATTACGTTTCGACTGATTCCGTTATCCATTGTGTTATACAAGCAACACTTGTCTTCTTCTTGTCAATTCACATGGAATAGAATGGGCGCACGATAGTGGCCTGATGTGTCGAGTCGTAGTTCGCATACATTCACTTGCAGCGAACACATGTGCGGATATGTATATCGGTTCACTGTGATGAGACTTTCGTCAAAGCGGTGTTCACCGGCACCCATGGTATATTAAGGAGCTGCCTGGCGGCCTAGCACCATCTTTGTTTTGTCGACCTATTCGTTAAAAATGCTTTCGTTATACTGCACCTTTACTGTTGTCCCAGTTTCATTAATCAAGCTCCGTCTCTAACTTTGAGACTACGATTTCTTATTTCGTCTTCCTTGCCTTGGAAGTTTAGGTCCCCAGTTGTCCAGTAGCTACAACTACGCACTCGGCATTACGGCTTGATTTCTAACCCGAGAATGAAAAGACACGAGCATCAAAGTTGATTGCGAATGAGTCAGAACTGGACCAGATAGACTGTGAGTGTATAGTGTCGACAAAAACCATACAAGGTGGTCCGAACAGACTGAATCAGGAATAGCGACCATATATGGCAGCTGCGGTGTTAGGAATAATCGGGTTGTAGGGGTTTCAACATTCAAACTAGGAAATACAGTTTGAGAAGATCCGAACCGTGCGGGAATTCGATCACAAATCTGCAAGCTGATTGGCTAACTGAAACAATACAAAAGTCTCAGAAAATGTGGGTCAAAACAGTCCAGCTGTACCTCAAACAGCTGACTTTCGAAGTGTGCGATATTTCGCAGATGATGGAACCGTAACCCTGGATCAAGTGGTGTTGCTCAATAAAATTCTGTTTCATTAGGAATTGCGCCTGTCTTGAATCTCAAAGTCTCGTTTCGCTGGTGTGTTTCTCTGTATTCAACGTTGTACAATGGCTCTTGCATCCACAGTGATTGTGTCTTGATTAGCCTATCTCTTCCACAAACAGTCTGATCCAATTGGAGAACATATGCAGGTATTTTCCAGCCAGTATCAATGAGGAAATTTAGTAAGAAAGTGACTAAGTCTCAAACCACCTGTAAGATTGCTGCTTTATCAGAAAATTCCTGTTAGGCACTGTGAACTTCAAAAGATGAAGTAAAACGGTCGGAGTTCCCAGTCTGCATCTCATTACATCATCGGTCAGTGAGTCCCTTTCGGAACCTGTTGATTCGGAGTCGTATGGTAATCGGGGCAAAATGTTTAATGGACGTTAACAGTACAAAACTCCCTCGGTTTTTTAAGGGTTGCCTTGAACTCTTCGAAAATGATCGACCTGGCCATTTGATTGTAGATGGTAAGCCGGTAATGCCACTCCGTCGGAAGAAGTCCGCGATTTCGCCGAAGGTAAATTGACTCCCGTTTCTTAACAAGATCATTCAAGTACTTTAAAACGGTTACCGATTTGATTGAGTTACCCCATTGTTGAAGTTGCCGACAGTGTATTCCACAGGCTAAGTTCTGGCCGCTCGCTGTGTGCACCGTCAAGTATTAAGAAGTCTTAGACGCTCAGTGATCCGGCGAAGTTGATGTTTACTGAACAGGTTTACTGAGCAATAGCCATGATTATCACTCAGTTTTCAATGGAGAGTTGGCCTTCAGAAAGGAAGCATAACAATGTTGGCAAAGTTTCCGTATACCAAAATCTACATGATGCTAGCGCACGTAACTGTGTATCAGTGCTTTTATCCGGTGAGTACCGGGATAGATGTGGTGAAAGTGCTGATGAATCCATGTCTTAAGTCTAAGTAGAACGATCATGCATTCAACAAACAAGATGCGATAATCGACTATAGAAAGATGGGCTCTTCACTGGAACTACTGTATTATCCCATTATCAAGGCGCTTATAAAAGCCATACGTTGCGAACATAGCGCTGAAGATTATGCAATACTAGATCTCATCTTAACTTCTGGTTCATTGCTACAGTCACTAAAAGGTGCGAAATTGCTAGTGAAACCACGTAGTTCACATTATGATCCACCAAAATGATCGCAACCACAATGTTCAATTTCTCCAAGATATACGAAATATTCAACCGTGACAGGGCAGCTACTTGCCCGACACCGGTTGTAGATTAATACTTGATGGTAACGGGACTTAGCAAAAGCTTTCCAGCCTTGGAGACAGTTCACCGCATGCACAAGAACGTCCTTCTTCGATCCGAGTGTTGCAAGCGGCGGTTTATGATCGATTATCAGGATAGGGTGACGTTTGTGAAAGTTCCTTACCGCGGACATAAGTAGTATGTCACTCACAATCAACTGTGACATTTACTTTCCCATGGTCTTTCCAGTTAGCCCCTTTCGAAAAGAAGCATTAAACTCCAGTTTGGCCTTCGTGAATTCTCGTCAGTAATGCATATCTCGCTATGGCGGAGGTTTGAACTCTGTCACGTCTCCATGAGGCAGCCGTATTGACCATTGCGGAGTTTCTGTAGCTTGACTCATAGCATTGCGCTCTTTCTTTGGACTACTCACAACGACACTTAGAAAATCCGTCATGATGATGTAGTGTATCGTATTAATTCGTGTCTCTCACTCTCGAATCAACACTGAATTAGTGGTGTTGCCTCCGTTTGGACTCATCGGTTGGAATCAGTCGAAACAAGGTTTGGACAGGCAAACCCTCGTGTTACGAGCCGATACTCTTGTCCAGTTCGTCCCCGGTCTTATGAACACCACCTATGACGGGGTATTTAGAATAACCAGTGTGAACTGACAGTCCGATGTAGACTGTGTCTGTCTACGTCAACCGAACGAGATATACGGCTACTGTGGTGTTTAATTCGATATTCTGCTCAAGTGTAGAATAAGAAGGTTTACTCAGTAACATAAGGATAGTTTTCGTTTCCAAGAAAGGCCGGTTCCATACAGCGCACCGACTAGGTGGATCATTATATCTGGAACAGCAAAGTCTCGCCATTACTTACTTGGTACCTGTTACTAATGCGTTCATTAATTCCCTACCCAAGAAAAAGTATGAATTTCACAATACACTTCGTAACTGAATATGGAAAACTACCGGTGATCTATCTTTCTACCCTGAAGCACAAATGTGAACATTGCGATTTCAGCTGTCACCGAGTTCAGCTGCCACCAATTTCAGCTGCCATTAACTTCACGACACCGAGGCTTTCTGTTTTTTGTTGCCGTGCGTGCTTAAATGAACAGTTCACCCAGGTGTGTGCAGGTTTATCTGCAATGGTATGAGTATAGCCCCTGAGTCGTAAATTTAGTGAAACAGATCGTTGACATTAAGTATTATGAAGTAAGTATCACCTCTCAAGTTGCAACTAACTGAGGTATTACACATTTAGTTATTCTGCTTCTGTGACCGTTAGTTCTTAACACGGAAAGGCGTATCCATTATTTCCTCATGGTATAGATTAGAAGCAAACGTTCAGCCATTAAAGGAGCGAGATAAGCCACAACAGTAACATCGGCATCCAATTTCCTATTGACAGCGGCGATTTGAGGACCTTGACGATGACCCAACAAATTTGGATGAATTAAAAGCGGTTCTTCAAGCAATTCACGACATTCGCTCATCTAGTCTGGATGTTGAATTCCGCCTAAACGATGTGCAAGAACGCTACCGTTTGCTTCAGCTTCATCACTACCCATTGACAGAGTCGGAATTGGAAAGCGTGCAAGCGATTGAACAAACGTGGATTCACCTTCAGGAAGCGGCCACGTTAAAAGAACATTCCTTGCGCAGCGTAAAAAAGAAGTTCACCAAATTGACCAAACAGAAAATTAACGCATTCGCAATAGTGGTTGAGGAATTTGAGAGACGTTTTTTGGAAGAAGGTCCAGGTGCTAAGCCTAGTGACCTTGACTCTGGAGTTGTCCTTTTAAAGGTAAGTAGTGCGTATATTTTCGACTGACGAACTTTTGCCTTTCTAGAAACTATGTATTTCATCCCCATTTGATATAATGGCTCATAACATGTTTCTCCTATGTCACCACTCATTTAGGCTACCTTGTTGACGGGAATTCAAAACTAATGGAAACTGTGATTCTACCAAAGGAATGCCATACCAAACACTAAGTGTTGGTATGTAAATTCAAGAGCATTGTAACAGTTTGTACGAGCATTTTCTAACGGCAAAAGTTGTGATGGCAGCACTGACTGGACAGGTATCCAGCTACCTAAGTTATATTTTGCCTCAGCGATTAATTATATAATAAGACGATCGAATGACCACCTATTTCCATGCAGAGTTTCCCAGGTATAATGTGCAGCCAAATCCGTCAAACGTCCTTGTTTGTCATTACAGTTCGGAAGCTAATTCCGTGAGCACATAACCTTTAGTTTTTTATCGGTGTACGCTTCCAGTTAACCATTCCACTTGATCTCGATATATCGTTAATACTTAACCAACCATACATTGCCAACAGTTTGTCCCACTGACCACCAGCGAAGTGATAGACAGCTGTTTCGACCTAAATGGGTCTCATCAGCATCACGCACACCCAGTTAGTGGCTGATAAGTGCTGGATAATTTCTGGATAGGTGCCTGGACTCCATTCAGCCGCTTACTCACGAGTCGTGGGCTCGATTTACTAGCGTGTGTGGTGCTAATCAGACCCAACTAGGTCAGAACAGCTGTTCACCATTTCGCAGGTGATCACTGGGATCACCTGTTCGTAAGAGCCTCCTCTCAACAAATTCTGGGTATGTGGTGGATGCTTGCTCATTTGAAGGCCAACCACGAAACGGCTGATCGATTTCAGCTTATGAGAGAAACGAAGCGCAACAGCTAAGGAAACAGCTATACATTACGGGATTCGGTGTTCCAACAAGTGATGAAACACTGACTATGCACCCATTAAAATAACAACACAGCGATTCCAAACACGAGCGCTACGGGCCGCAGTTACTCCCCCCATTGCAATCTGTTGCCCATCGAGTGCGTTCCCGCCCTTTAAAACTCGGCTATTAATGCGCTACTAGAGTCAGTCATCAAGTCAAAGCTTTCGTGCCTCTGACTCAAACCACATTCCGTGAACCAACCTTCTTATTTCAGCCCGTTCGACTATTCATCCATCTACATTTCTGAATGGCTATCCCTTCAGTTGTTCCCATTGTATTGGTAGGATGAAAGGTATATATCAAACTCTACATATCAGCAACTGATTCACAATCGAGTAGTCGTCAACAGTGTTCAACGGTACAACAGTATGCGGCTCAATTAAGTATAGCATGTACTGTATCGTTTCTCATTCTGTGGATCGAGTGCGCAGTTTCGCTCAAGTGCATCGCCTACGAGTAGGTACAAAGAATCTACGAAATGACCATGTTAGGGAGAATAATTAATCATGGATTGACGTTGTGATTAAAACGATCAAATTCGTAGCATAGTTCTCTGATCTTTTATAAGGAACTTTGGGATGACACCTGGCATCGACATTCAAGTTTGTTGAAACGAATTTTTGTGAAGTAAACCGTTTGTTTGTTATACACAACGCTGAAGTCATCTAGATTTCTTGGGAATAGTAAGAATAACCGTGAGTCCGATGCTCTAAATTTCATATTTTAGGAATTTTCAAACGAGTTGGAAGCGATTGAGCAACGCCGGCAGGAGTTGGCCTCAGCAGAAACACTATTTGATTTGTCCATCTCTTCATATCCGCAACTTTTACAAATCCACATCGAGCTGCAAGGACTGGTACAAGTATTTGCTATTTACACAGAACAGAAGGTAAGGTGACTTGTGATAATACTCTTGAACTATACGCTTATCACTAGCAAGCACGAGAAGAATGGGCACAACGATTGTGGGTAGATTTGAATATGCAACTACTTCAGGAGGGTATCGAAAAGTTTTTGAAACAGATACGCCAGTTGCCCAAGGTGACTCGCATGCATCCTTGTGGTCGTGCCTTGGACGAGCAAATGCGAATATTCCGTGATTCTTTGCCACTGTTCTCAAGCTTGAAACATGAAGCGATGCGTGATCGGTAAGTTCCAGCTGAGGAAAGCGGATGTACCCCTAACGTGTATGCATTAAGTCAATTTGTACGAATTTCTGAGCAATTTTAATATTGTCAAGTAATCGTTTCATTTATATCCGATCAGTTTATCTTTCAACCACCCTCTAACCCAAATGCAGTCTGCCGAAGGGATGACGTGCGGTGTATAGGCGAAAACTGTTAAACTACTTGTCACGGCGAGACTGGACCTTGACGTGGTGTGACGGCTTGTGCATCTCTATGACCTTTTGGGCTAAACTGGACAGAGTTACTCATACCAGGCAGGCCAACAGGTAGAGGTCTGACAAACTACAGTCTCCTGGTCCTCCAGGTTGGGGGTTGGAAGATGGTTGGCATCTCTT
>QNGE01000665.1:43277-78008 GCA_008508345.1 Paragonimus westermani
GTTCGTCTCCCGGGCTGGGGTCCTCGCGACTCACAGAGTCGGTGGTTGGAGACACTAGGTGAGATGGCGGCTAATCGAGCTCAGTGGCGTGAATGTTGTCGTTGTTTGTCCGAGCTGTCTGTGAAGTGAGTGCATTTAATGACGCGGGGCAGTGAAAGCCGTAAGGAAGCTGTCTCGCTGATGACGCCTTACTCTCACTTGCAGCTCGGTTGTGTTGTTTGCATGGTCTAGGCACCTTGATGCTGAACGTTTGAATAGGGACGTAGTCATTTTCAGTAGTTAGGTCCCTTCCTGTCCCCTCCTTTCTTCACTCTCCTATATATAGGGTTTGCTTTTTCTTCATGGTTGTGTGGCAGTTAAGCATTAGTGTGAACCACTGATGTATTGCTGTCTATGATGATGATGATGATGATGATTGAACTGGATGTGGTTCACCTTATAAAGACGTTTTTATTGATTACGGTCAGCACAGTTACTTTTGATGTCTACAGGTTCGCGCCAAATCTACAGTTCCATCGAAATGATACGTGCAACAGTGTTCGCTTTCTGCGACTTCACAGAAAAATTTTACTGCTAATTTTCACTACCAACTCTACCTAATTGTTACCCCCATTCGGGAAGGAATCAGGAATAGGCATCAATTGATCTGGACAACTAATGTGATTTTAATACTATTGCTATTAAAACCTCACTATGACCTAACACGTAAAAGATTGTGCATTACATGTTTCATGCTAGGTGGCCAGAGTTCATTGCGTTTTTAAGACCTTTTCGCACGGGATCACTTCGTACTTTAAGGAGCTAACTGCATTTTTATCGCATCCTCACCGTTTGTAATCACTTTGATATATTTCCTTTCGTCGAAGACATTGGAATGAACTGATGCGACGAACTGGTCAGTCATTCGATATCAATCCGGAGACGTTCACACTTGCCAGCATATTTGCCATGGAGCTGTATCGATTTCAAGATCAGATTTCCGAAATTGTAGCCATTGCAATCAAAGAACTAAGTATCGAGAAGGTGAGACATGCTTCTTCACTCTGTCCTTTCTGTCCCCTACCGTTTTCTAACCCCCTAATCCTACTTTTCTATGATGCCGATGCGAACAGATAGTCCGAATCTTTAATCAGTAACAGTTGTGCACATGAAACAGGTGTTTGAGGGTTGACGCTTTCATTACAAACTATTTCTAACCCAAACAGGAAAGAAACTGATTGACAACACACTAACAAAAAGCAGCCTCTCCCAGTCTACTATGGATTCTCGTGGTTGACAGCAGACCAAGAGGAACATCTTCTACTGTAACCAAAAAAGTCGCCTTTATCGGATAGTATTTTCGGAGTGATAATTAATAAAACAGTGGTTAAAAGCCACAGCGGGTAATATCGGCATAATGACAGTTCTCCATGTATTTGTTATTCATACATCCTCAATTTTGAGTATGGTGAACCCCACACTTCTGCCAATGTGCCCTCCACTGTAATAAAAGTCATACGAGCAGACACTTGAAGATGCGAAACAAAGGCCACATTCTATGCTGTCATGCTTAACCGACCTGAACGGTGAAGCCTCTATAGCTATCATGAGCAATACCTGATCCTACAACCTCCAACAGCTTGCAACATCCGAGAAATGGTTTAGTAACATGCGAGTCGACTTTACTTACACCGATATCCAACCTTCGTAAATAGCTTGCATTACCAGGTTAATTGTTATTATTACCGTTGCACCAGTCTACTCTGGATCGCACGTCAGGACCATATAGCTGATTCAATTGCGACAGTTATCTTTAGCTTACTGATGAGTAGTCGTGAATTTGGTTATTTTCAAGTTGAACATTACTTACATTTGTTCGCAGCTTTCACGCCTAAATAGACTTTCAGGCAAACCGCTTTGGATGTGAAGCATCAGAAATTTGATTTTCGTTCTTGTTAGAGATCGCTAGCGTTATATATCCTTGTCGCGATCCGGACCGGAACTCCCTCCACGCCTTCGTGAGGCGAACCCCACTGATCAGTGTCTCACTGACCTCACATTAGGCACGATTAAATTACCGCATCTGAAGGCCCAAACACTTCCGCTCGAGCATAGTGACCGAACCTGGCGCATATTTTGGAAAGCGGATGGCTGGAAAGCCTACCTGAATGCGAAAACTGTGGTTAATTGTTGGTAATATTCAGCCTGAAATTATCTTTAAAATGAATATTTGTAATAAGTTGTCAGTCTAAAACCACGCGGACTACTAGCTTCAATTAAGTAGCCAATACGGTTAAGTATTACCAGTTCTCTGATTGAAACCCAAAAAAAACAGTGCAGACCAGTGACCAGACATGTTGTCAGAAACGATACAAAACGAGGCCATTGGTGATGACCGGAGTAGTTATCATCTACAACGGTGTACTACATTTCCTGTAGGACAGCCACACGATGATACAATCGAATATTGAAATGAACAAATGAACCAAGCAGTTGATTAGATGCGTAAATAAATCGCACTTCCCATGACTGTTCAGACCTATTAGAATTAGCATCATTAGTCTTTTTCTCGTAAACACCGGCGCCAATCATTGGTGCACTAATATCACTTATGCGGATGACTTACAGAACGGAAAAACAAATTCATACGACTACAGACTTCATACTTGATGAAGCCATTCAATAACTCATTAAGCTTTGAAACATTGTATCACCGTTCTAATGAAAAGTACGTTGCTTATGATCTGTTTTTTTTTAGTCGTCATGGCTCCCTGTCACTACACTGCTCGTTGCTCAAGAAATTTATGGTGTCTGACAATAATGTTATAACAGGTTGGATCGCTCGATTCTGTTGTATGTGAAGTACACAAAGCATTATTAGAACCTGCCACTTACTGAAAGAGCATATCATGTTAGTCACGTTTGTTTCTTCCACGCCTTACAATAATCACTCATTTGTATGTACTGTTGCTCTGGCTGAGGAATGAAGTGAATTATTTTAGTAAGTTCCGTTGCGTTATCCACATCCATTGATGTACAAAATGATGCACTGGGATTTTTGTTAATTCTGTGATATGCCATGCGGATTGCGACTTCAAAGCGTCCAATGACCCTGACTTATCATCAGCAATTACACAAATTAATGATTTCCACCGCCGTCAAGGTTGCTCACTTTCATCATTTTTGTTTAATTCTGTTATAGACGAAATATTGGAGAACTGTCTGCAGCATGTACTTCCTACCTAGTAGAAGACTGACTGATCTTGATTAAGTTTACGATAAAATGTGTGTTTGACACGTTTCCAGCAGCACAAAAAAAGCAAGAAGCTAGTTCGTGCTCTGTTGAACATTTTAAGATGTGGTTTATGGCTAAAAAAAGCAAACTGTTTCTGCAAGGCTACCGTAATTGAGTAGACTTAATGTTGGATAATGAGGTTGTGTGATTGTTGACTGGCTTGTACAGCTGGGACGTTGCAGCAGCGGCAACAGAAGTGTGGGAAATAAATAAAAGGCCATATGTACAAGGATGAGATGGTATTCGCTAAAATAATATGGCCCTGGAGGCACAGAGGTATCCCTCTCAAGATTAGAGATCGCGTATATAACCCGACAATGAGAACCGTATTATTTCACGACTGTCTGGCCTCTTGTACCGGAGGTTGCCCGAGCGTTTACCAGAGTTTCTCCGAAATGATAGTTATGTAGGAAGCAATGTCTATTAGTAACCGGACTGGCTAACCATTAATATGAAGCGTTATGAACTTACGTCGGCTTGGGGCATTGAATTGGAAGACTGCCATCAAGGTCTTTTTGTTGCCGACTGTTGTGGATCGTGACTTAGATCGCGACTTCGATCTGGATCTTGAACCAGCAAGTTGCTGACCTGAATGACAATATCCTTCTTTATGGCAGGCTGAATTGCATTGCCGACATTTGTGTTGTTTGAATGGGCAGAACCTGACGAAGTGCCAGGCCCCACAGTGCCAACATGCTGCCGGAGGCTTCTTTCCAGTTTTCGGGACGTTTGGGCCAGATCCTGTATCGTGTGACGGGCCGAGGTTGCGCCATGTGGCGGTAGAAAGATATTGAACCGCATGAACTTCGGTACCACCTTGTCCCCCAGACTGGACCACAGTGGTGTCATGCTTCAAGTTTACCAGTCGTTGGTACCCTGCAGCCACGTCGTTCAAGGTGAGATTGGTTTCCTGTTCCAAACGGTTCAGCAACCGGGCACGTATATCAGCTAACCTTGGGGACTGGAGACCGCATGTCAGCATCAGCGACTGAAATTGATCGTCCGTCAGGGACTTTAGCTTGAAGCGTTCACCTTCACGATTTAGCAGTCCAACATGCGTCAGGAAATCATCAGAATCGTTCATTGCCAGCTTGAGACATCTGTAACGAATACTGAACAAAGAAGATTGATCATCGAAAAGATGGCTAGGCGACTTAACTGTATCCTTGAAATTACGGTCCCGAAGTTCATCAGGCAAAATATTGTTGCAATACTTGTCTACTTCGGCTTCACCGAGCTTACGAAGTAGCTGTCTGACTTTCCATCCATCGTCGTGGCCAGCGAAATCAACTGTAAATAAACCCTCATAACGCCTGAACCAAGTGTCAGATGTAATGTTTGAATCAGGGTCGTAATGAAACTCCGATATACTGTTGCACAGTGCGTCAATCGACGGTGCGTTCATAGCTGTAGATTGTGTGGAGATTTCCTTGGATTTCGGAAGTATCTCTATCAACTAAATCTGCTGCTCCAACAGCAATTCTAAGTTTAATTGGCCCATAATAAACCAACAATCGTCGCCGAAAATGTTATATCGCGGAACGACCAAGCGAATACAATTGAGCTGCAACGATTCCTACGACGCAGTATTACTGTACGCGCTGTAGTAACCCCGAAGAGCAGAGATCCAAGCCGACTATGAAGAAAAAAACACTGGTCTTTAGAAAGAGAGCTTTTACCGCCTCAACCCGAAGACAAATTACAAGCGGAGCTATTGCGTATTCATAAGACATCAAGCGACCTTGTGAATAGTGTTCAATGAAGCACATGAAAAGCGTTCTAGGTCATAAACCAGCGAACCAGCGTCCAGTATGCTAATCGGCGCGAGAAATGAAAAATATGGTTCAATAATTGCGCGAAAAAAGGAAATTCACATTTACAAAATAATAAATGTTCATTACAGGTTAACTGGGCAGTTTTGGGGGGGCATTTGACATCCCCAACGGATGTCTCCGTTCTGTCACTCACATCGGGTGACACCAACGGATAGCGATGAGTAAGTTACGTAGCGAGTATTTGGTAGTGATTTTCAAGCAAGTTCTTTTGCTGAATCCTTACGTCAGCGCAAACTTAGATGGCTAATCCATGTGCTAAAAATGTTACACCGAGAACTCTGCCGATGCTGCGGTCTACTGGCGTAATATGTGAGATGGACGGATGGTGTCCCAGCATAGATAAATGAATTCTTTCAGCCAGGGTCAGGTTTGTCTCACTGGCTGGGGTATTTGTGACTCACAGAGTCCATGACTGCAAACGTTAAGTTGAGATCAGCTCAGGCGTTCGTTTGGCCGACATGATGCCGTCTGCATTTGTTTAGTAAAATTCAGGTTGCTCCGTGATCTCTGACGCATCGATGCTGAGAACAATACCAGAAAATTGTAGGTCTTCTTTGTAGTCGCAAGATAGTGTATTTGGGGGAATGGCCTCGGAATTGGAACAACAACCATACTCTGATGACGACGGTCAGTGAGTTAGTGTCCACCTTGTAGAGCTTGAACTGGATGTTTTTCTACTGGAGAAGGTCCGGCCAATCAGTGTTCGTGCACATGCTGCTCCAGACAGAATTCTGGTCTGACTGACGCCAACTAATCGTAGACGACGATTGGCTGTAGTTGAAGCGTATCTGCTCCAAACGGCCGAGTTACTAGATGCAAGGTCATATAACAACAAGCTGTTCAATCAAAACGTGAGGACGCTTGTCGCTTTATAATAGCCGAAAATACTGTCATTTCTCTATAAAAATGAGCCGTTTTTCCAATAAATTGACAGTGTTTAATGCCGCTCAGATTCCTGTTCTGATTTTCCTCAATTGGGTAGCTCAGTACGCGGCGCATGACTTATTCCAACTAGCCCGGTTCAGAGGACCGGGATGAATATCTCAGGTGATAAGGATGTCAGTCACGAGATTTATAAAGCAGTTCAACTGAACTGTTCGACTACTGCTCAGTTGGCCGGTCGTGTAATGCCAACCGAAGGCGAAGTGCTTGCAGGCAACTTTTTCTGTCTGTCGTACAGCCACCGTTTGTTGGAGAAAGATATAGAGTTATCAGACAGACAATAAGTTGGAATCCCGACCGATAGGTGTGGCGAAGACAGGTGGAGGTGACTTAGCTCTGGCAGGCCAGTGAGAGTACAATCGCATATGCAACTTTATAACGAAGAATGTAACGAGACAATGGTATGTTGTGGCGAGCCTACTGACGAACGCCGCGGGTGGCGTTGTAACAGGGAGATTGGCATATAGATAATCGCGGAGAGTGTGCGCACTGTGCTGTAGCTTTGACTGAAGATATCGAAATAGCCAGTATATTATATTAACATCCATGTGACGGAGTGCTAAATATTTTAATGGCACTGTTGAACTAAATAGTCATCGTAATCTATTGAGCCACCTTTTTCTGAGAGGTTACTCAAAATACGTATCCCATTCCGGAGTACTACATGGATTGTTTATTGTGGTAATTAGCCAACGCCAGTAGCTATTTTTCTGGGTTCTAATGACTATTAGAATAAATCGATGGATGAATTTCAGTAGCTGTAACACATTCTCAGTGAAGTTCAAAACCCTGATTTGCTTGAACGGCAGTCGCACAGTAAAACCTGGTTATAACTTAGGAGGAAGAAAAACACGTATAATTTTGTCATTACGGATTCCAAAAAAACAAAAGAGGCAAGCGAACGAAATACACTGTTCAGGAAATTATGGGTGAAAATTTTGCAAAGTACGCATATTTGGTCTGTCTGGTTATCGGTCAGGTTTACAACAACGGAATCTCTTTTATTATGGACGTTGCACCGTAGTCACCATTAAAGTCATATTTTCAGTCACAGAGTTCTTGAGAACCAACCGTAAGTAGCTATGGCCTCTTGTCCTTGTGTGACAAGAGTACTGATTTGGATTAGCTAATAGGAGGGGCAGTCGGAAAATATTTATAATAGTAATGAATTGGTTTCAGACTGACTCACTTTACTTCGGTGGAACGCTGCAATAGTTGTACTGTAATGGTTTTATACGATCTAAAGAAAGGTGCTGTGAAAACGCAACAGCAAGACTCCGGAACGGGTCACCAAAGTTTACTTCAAGCCATAGTTTGAAACACCAGAACTGATGTCACTGAACCAAAGCCGTTTACCCACGAACAATATCCTATCAGGAGATAGTTTGGTATTCATGAATGAATGAGAATTTGCACCGTGTACCCTAAATGCAGGTTGTGCTGTTTCAGTACTAGAGATCAGTCTCAGATTGTCAGTACTATTAAATTCTGAATCCTCAATCTATCGTAATTTTTCCATCATGCAGGGTGTTCGGGAAATAGAGGAAACATGGCAGAATCTTCAGTTCGTTATGACCGTCTACACAAAAGGTGGCCAGAAGCGCGGTTATTTATTGGGTGGCGTCGAGGAAATCCTGCAAATCCTGGATGACAATACAATGAATTTGCAATCGATGGCCTCCAGTCGTTTTGTTGGTCCTTTCTTGCCCACTGTCCAAGCATGGGAGAAAAGTCTGAGCGTGATAAGCGAGGTCCTTGACATATGGCTTGCGGTTCAGAGGAAGTGGATTTACCTAGAAGGAATATTTATCGGAGGTGACATACGTTCACAGTTGCCAGATGAGGCTGCAAAATTTGATGTGATTGACAAGGCTTTCAAAAAGGTTAGTGAAGCAATTAGTTGTACCGTAATACAACCGAAGTGAGCTGGAGGAAAACACCGATTTAGTAAGGTTTAATGTTACTGCTCATCTTCACTGTGGCGTTGGTAGTCATTGATCAAATTAAGTGGATTCAATTGTCTCACTGTCATAATTATATCTACGTAAATGTCGCAAATGAAAACTGTGTGGCACCCACAGAGTCGTTTAAACTGTTCGTTCCTTGGACTTGGCACAATAAGGGTATGCCTAGACCTGATCAGAAAGTGAGTTATGAGTTCATTCTGAAATTTTTCATGATCACGACCTTATCTTCTTTGCCTCTAAGTTTATTCGTGAAAGTGCTTACAATACCATTTTTTGTAATGCTATGTCTACTCTGACACACGAACCTCTTGCACGCTCATTTCAGCACAAAGCGAATGATGTGAATCCATAAGTGATTTCGCCGTTTGGCTTATACTCTTGAATTGATTCACTAGTTACCATCAAACGTTAGGTTTTATTTAAGACAATTTTGTTTCTGTTAATGTTTTTGGTGGTTGCCTAATTTGAATTTCAGTGGCACCCAGCAATTTTTGTTCTCCCACTCCGGTTGTCTATAACAAACAACACTACGAAGTAATTAGAAGGATCAAGACATACCGGATACAGAACAATTACTTACACACAGGTTATTCTAAGATACAGAAGAAAACGGTTTGTTCATGGACTATTTCTCAGTTAAATATTCCTTGGAAAGAAAGAGTATATTTCATATTTCTAACTCCGTAAACATTTCTATCCATAACCAGATAATGAACGAGACGGCACAGTCGCCTACAGTGAAGAATTGCTGCTTGGTCAGTGGTCGCTTGAGCGAGTTGCAGTATCTGAGCGAGGGCTTGGAACGATGCCAGAAATCATTAAATAACTACCTGGATTCAAAAAGAAATGCTTTTCCCAGGTTTTTCTTCATATCGGATGATGAATTACTCAGTATTCTTGGATCAAGTGATTGCCAATGTGTGCAAGAACACATAATCAAAGTGAGTACTATGAAAGAAGGTGATGTTTTTAATGATGGTGGCTTTTGTTCTCAGTGATATTAGGAGTACCCACCGACTGTTACGAACACGGTCAACTTTTGAGTTACTGATAATTGTTAAATTTAATTGAAATCTGGGACAAATTATCTAGGGTTTACATACAGTAACGACAACAAATCGCGGCACTTCCAAACATATACAAATAAACAATTCTCAGCAATATGAGTTTGTAATTTCGATTGCGTCTGTTAAAACCAACACCTGTTGTTAAATGTCAATGAGAAAAGAATAGTGCCAGCTGTTGTCTGTGTGAAGGACAGTGGGCAAGTCGAGCACTGTACCGTGAAGCACATATGCCCTCCAGAGCCATGTCAGTGGGCGTCAAGCTATGTGAGGCAGACGGCCAATACAGGATAGAGATCACCTAAGGCGCACAGACAAACACATTCGAACAGACAAGAACGAGTGTGCATGACCACACGCAACAGTGGACAGTTGTTAGTGCCTGCACACATTACGAAAGGAACCCGTGACAGAATAAAACCAATTGCTAGTAGACGAACCTAAGTAAACTATCCTAAGGACAACTTAAAACACTGGTTGTACTTCACAGTTTACCCGTGGGTTAATCGGCGAAAAACCTTTTACATTTCGTGCACATTGATTTGGCTTGATGGTACAACCATGACAGTCAGGTTCAAACAGTGGTTGGAACGCTTTATGAAATCAGAATAAATTACTGATCAATACTTCTTCCGCTGCCATGACCACAAAGAGGGTGAACCTTTGTTCAGCTTGTAATGACCCAAGTTGATAAAAATCAAAGTTGAATTGAACATAGAGTAGGAATTTACGTCTCAAAGTCAAACAGATGTACTGGTTTCTCCACCGTTTTCATTTCCAATTATTTACATTACAATATTGCCCCAAGGTTAAAAAAATAATCCCTATCGCATGTAGGTTCACTAAACAGGAGAAATCTTGAGCTTCTGTTACTAACCTACAACAGATAACCCCGTTATGGTCATCACCTCCTTTAGATCTCCCCGGCTGTTCTAGTCTTAGTTGTTGCTGTGTGTTTTGACCGAACATTCTCCGAGCAAAGCGTAGGCGAATAACGACCACCAACTTCGTGCCAAGATCTGATAGAAAAGTCCACGATGTTAGCGCCTAATCAGTTAAAGGTTCATAACAAACAGGTACATATCACAATTGTGGTAGTCTTTGTCGACAATAAAAACAAGACGTAAGTATACAATTCGACTGCCTAAAAGTGAAAATTTTATTAAAAAATTAATTCGCAAAGTTACTTCATAAATCCATTTGTTCAATCAAACAGAACAGCAAACGTAAATTTCGTGTGACACACATCAACAAAACGAGATCACACGAGGGCTTCAAAACCAACGAAACAGTATGTACGATTCAGTCTGTTCGGTTACGTTCGCAAACATTAGGAGGGAATTTTACGTAAGATGTTTGAATAGACAATTGAGAGCACCGGAAAGATTAGAGGATGTGTCTGATAAATTCGGAAACCACGCGACGCCTTGTACTGGTTATTTATCTGCACACTGTATAGTTCTCAATGAACGAGAGGACAGTTACAGTAGAAAATAAGTCTTCTTCGGAGTCAGCTTGCTTTGCCTCTCCAGCAAACAATTTACAAACGATCACAGATACCCGCTTCAGCCCGTCCATTCTTTTAAATTGACAGAAGTATTGAGTTTGAGAATCGGGCTTGAACCCGAAACCCGCTCTTCGGAAGGTATTACTGAAAGTGGTGGGTTTCACTGCCTTCTATGAACCAACAGAAAACCTGTTGCTTATACCGGGTGAATGAGTTTCATTATCTCCGTTTCAGTCTTTGCCAGCTTCTTGCACACTATATTTCAACAAAAGCTTCTGAAATTCGTTTGAATTACCAAGTTACTCTTTCCTCCATAGGCTGAGTTTCCTCAGCAATATTTTGTGGAAAATATTCCAAATCTGTGTCTGAGTGTATGGTGACGCAAAGTGGCTTCTTTACCGATAAGAACCATTTTTCAGCCTTACAACATTCATCGTCGAATGGAATGGTTCATCTGGTCGCCCATCCGTCCCACTGTGTCACATGGAAGTGGCCAAATAATCCCGCAGAATAGACTGTCTCCATGTGTGATTTATGACCACTTGTCGTAGACTTGTGCTTCAACTGACAGAGCGTGTGCTTCGTGAAGGCAACCCGCTCATGTCGTTGGTCGGAATATATGCAAAGCCCAGAATTGTCCAAAATGATGACCATCTGAATCAACTTCTCGTCCAAAGACACGTCATCGTGCATGACTCGTAAGAGCTTGAATAGCCTACAGGTTGCCTTAATCACGCTACCGAATTTTCAGATGCATTTGCCCACGCGGCTGATTGTTATGGACTTTGAGACTGGTTCAGTCGTTTCAACTCCTGCCTGGCTTTTACGACGGTTACTTCCTTACTCTTCTCGGATCAACCTCAGTCATGTTCCACTAGATACGAAAACCCTCTTCGTATCCGTCACACGTTGATATGACTTGATTGAATTTCGCACATTCTTGTGAGATCTAAAGAAGAATACAACATACAGACATCAGCCTCATTGATACAGTAAGCGCTGTCGATCGTCCCCGAAGGGTACACCCGGATACAAACTTTAGCCGTCTAGAATAACTGGTTGAAATTGACCATTTTTCCATAGAATCTGATGTACGTCATGCTGTGGTTTTAGATTTACCGCACCATTTGTACACCCCGACATGACACATTTTAGCAATAGTGTGAAAACGATGAGCGTCTCTTGGTACCTCTCAGTTTTTTGGCCTCGTTACTGAGCCGTGTTGTTCCAGCTCTTGTCAACACATCTTAGTTGACCATTTTATCCATGTTGTGGTGAAGACAACTTGTTGCGTTATCGAGATTGGCGTGGACAGCTCGTTAAAATGTTGTCCAAATTGAGATGCTTAGCATTCAGGAAACCTGTTTCGTGCTGAAAAGTCATATATCCGTTCAGTTTGGTTCGACACAAAAAGTTCGCATCATATGGGTTTTGGTTGGTTGATTATGAACTAGGACAATACGGTGACACATATGGGTAGTAACTGAATTGAGCGGGACAGGACAGGATAATGAGCATAACACAGACCTTACAAGTAACGTTTTGTTCATAAACTGACTTCTCTAGGAGTGTACAGGCTGTAAATGTAGGTGTTCTTGATGGCGGATTAGAATGGATACTTTCATTTCACCGAAGACACGTCGGATCTGTGAACCCTATGGCGACTAATCCGATCTGTGTATGTGTGAGCGTGTGTGTCTGTCTGACTGAGTTCATGTTGAGTTATGTTGCATCACACTCTCCTCAATTCAGCTCAGTTTGCCAGACAGCAGTCAAGCCCAACTTGGTCCGGACGAATTCCTCATCTTGGAACTCACCGGTGTACGCTAATCGAGGCCGTTCACCGCTTTTTATGTGCTTTCTTACGTTCTGTGCAATGAATATGCGATCTTCTTTGATATCGTGTCTGGTTAACGCGTATCTGCGGATGGTGATTAAACGCTTCGCTCACCAAAATACCTACTGTATAATTCGCCACAACACATTAACCAAAAACTTACCAAATCATATGAACCACTAGAAGTTTACAGAATATAACATTACTGATGAGTAGTCGGGGATTTGGTTTATTTTCAAGTTGACCATCACTCACATTCGATCGCAGTCTTCGCATTCAGATAGACTTTCCAGCCAGCCGGTGTCTTTCGAGAAGAAGCACTAGACTCGAGTTTCGCTCTCATCACAGCTCGTCAGTAATGGATATCCTTGCCATGGCCGGGATTTGAACTCCGGTCATTCCAATCATGAGGCAGCCGTGTTGACCACTGCGCCAATGACCTCACATTAGGCACGACCGAATGATCAACTCTGAACGCTCAACCACTCTCGCTTGTGAGCAATGATCAGGTTTTTCGATCGTCTCAAGTGCACCCACCAGGTGATAAACCGACTGAAACTACAGAGAAATTGCTGCATTTTTAACGAAGCTGATGAACATTTGTGTGCGAAGATTAACACTTCACCATGTCAAAAACAATAAACCTTTTGTGAGCTTGTAAAATAAAAGGTGCGTTCTTTGAGTTATCTTGAAAAGATTGTCAGGAAATGACTATCCACGAAGGCGTATATTTGACAAAAGTGTGTACTTCCTAGATCCAAGAGGTGTAAATAAATCCCCAGAGTGGTTGAGCGTTCAGATTTGATAACTCGGTCGTGCCTAGTGTGAGGTCAGTGGCGCAGTGGTTAACACGGTTGCCTCATGATTGGAATGGCCGGAGTTCAAATCCCGGCCGTGGCAAGGATATGCACTACTGACGAGCTGTGATAAGAGCGAAACTCGAGTCTAGTGCTTCTTTTCGAAAGAGACTGGCTGGAAAGTCTATCTGAATGCGAAGGCTGATATCAAATGTGAGTGATGTTTAACTTGAAAATAAACGAAATCCCCTACTGCTCATCAGAAATATATTTATTGTTCCCTTCGATACTCTTCCGTGCTTGCTCGTTCCCAGCCCAGCGTTGTCTCTCAAGCTATTAGCAACCATGTGTTATCGACCATAAACCATGTTGACCAAACCACTGGTCGATGGGGCCGAGCGACTCCACTGGGAATTCGTGTTCCTCCCCACCTTACACACAACCAGCTAGTTTAGCTGTGGTCAGTGAGGTGCATTGTGGCCGCTCGCCAGCTGCACTCGGTTAGGAGCCCCGGTTTTGGCCATTCCCTTTGTGTTGGACTCTGGATTTCGTATCTGGGCCCACGTTGTCGTTTCAGGCCTGTCTTCAACTGTCAAACTTTTCGTCAAACTGCTATTCGGATGACCACCGCTTTAGCACACGAGAGACCACTTGCCCGATCTACCGCCCGTACGGAAAAAGACGAAGGTCAGAGCTTGCACCAATCTGGGTGGGTCGCTCGTCTATCCATTGACGGAAGACCGGTTTGCCAGATGTGCTGTTACTGTGCTTTTTACGTCGTGTGAACACACCCACGCTCGCAGTGGTCATGGCTTGCGTGTTTGTCTGCACCCTCTTCAGCGTGGTAACCGGGTCCAGGCGAATAGGCATTGTTTACTCCTTGTCCCCAACTGATTTGTCCTCCCAATCCGTAAGAGCGAACCAATCCCTGTTTTTCAGCGTACCCATGTGCACGTTCACCGTGCGACCTCGTTCGCCGTTGAAACTCAGAGAAACCCCTTGGAACATCTTAAAGTGACATTGAGACTTTCGGAAGTGATGTCGGGACATCCTAGTCTAAACAATTTACAACGTAACATCACAAATGACTTGAATGTTTACGGCTGAGGCACGTGTGAAACGACTCACTCAACTTGCATTTCGTAATAATCAGAAGAATGGCACAAGTATGAATTTATTCTGTTGTCGGAAATACCCCACCACACTACTTCATTTATTCGATGGAATGAACTAGGTGAATTGATTGGTTGGTCGTTCTTACCAACAACCCGCTTCATAACAGTCACTTTAGTCTAGCACCGGGTTGATTTGCTCAAAGAGGAAACAAATATGAACGTTCCCTTCTGGTTCACTGGCCGAAGATACAACAGTCGTCGTATCTTCCGACAAACTGGTTTCAGGGTGGATGCGGATATTAGATGGCTAGCTAAACTGTACATGCCAAGTTCACGTGCGGCCCTCGGTTGATGCGTCGTTGTGTCAAGCCATGTTTCAATACCTCCTCTGTGGTGTAACGCTAATGAGCGACGATGACCGAAACAGGCGGAGACAACCTAGCTTGGCCGTATGTTTCAGACAAACCACACTCGTTGGTGTTAACCAGCGCAAACATCTCAGCTGTGAAAGGCCATCGATTGTTTTTCCAACTCTGTCAGGAAACCTGTGAGCAAAAACCTTCACGCAAGGTAGTCTTTTCTGGGCCTCACTAAGCCAGTGCGGTGAGTTTCGTTCACTTGTGAGTGTGTGTATATGCCATCACTGCGTTTATCGCCATTTTCATTAACAGATGACCGAATGGGGTCGCAACTGTCTAACTTCACAAAATGAGTAAGAACCGTGAGACAGAACAACCAACCTGAGAGAAAGCGTCTTGTTGGCAAGTGTTGAGGATGTACGCCGAAAAACATGTATTGTAAAGGTTGGGTGAGTGGAACTGTGGTGTTGTGAACATTCATGGTTGTTATTCTTGGTGTCTTCCTTCGCTGACTCAAGCGTGATCTCAGACAGATCCCAGAATTGTTAATTGTGTGCCATAGCTCCATTCCGTACCGTCAAACTCATTAGAACACATACTTAAGTTGAGATCATATTTTGGTATGCTACCGTCTTGTTCTCACTTTCGCCCGTCGAAGTCCCCACCGACCACAACGGCTGGCTGTTGAGTAACTGGTGAGGCCGTCAGCAAAGCGTAAGTGTCAAACTATACATTGGCAGTTCTCATGCTGAAAATCGTACGAAATGGTAGACCCACATCCCATAGGCCATTTGTTAAGCAGGTAGTGTATCATGCGGCAAGTTGGTTCGTGTGCTAAACAGGCAGAGAATTTTAGAGAAGTCTCCAGAGTTGTTAGATATCAGATGGGATATGACAGTTCATACAACGGATTTGGGGAAGTCTGATGGCCAATCTTGAGGCTTGGCTAACGGAAAAAGTTAACTAATTGGAAGTCCCTTTGTTCCAGGGAACACTGGTACATTCTTCAGGTTTGTCCGTACCGTTGACCGTGTCAGCACTCCTCAAAAATGGTAGGGAAGTATTAGTAGGGGCCTTGACTCAGTTGTTTCAACCTGTGTGGACGACGCGGACCATCTCTCTGTACTGGGGTCACTCGATAACAGTTTCAATATTCAAGAAAGGTAACAGAAGCTCTTACGAAAATCAAAGGGGAATCTGTTTGACCCCAGCTGTTACTAGGGTTATTGCATTCGTTATACTTGATCGACTGACTGCTGCTCTGTGGGTCAAACACTGGAGAACAGGCGGGGTTTCTTCTTGGACGAGGGTGTATCGATCAAACTTCACTATTCGTCAAATTATGCAACAGTGCAGTCAGAGCCTACCAAGAGTTACCATTTTCCTCGACGATAGATGTGCTTTCTTTTTAGTAGATCGATCTACACCTTCAGGGTCGTTTATGTTATGAGACTGGACTGGAGCGGTTTCTTGATTGGAGGAAGTTAGGTCAATCAGTGTTAGCGCACAAGCTGTTACAGACGAAGTTATGGTGAAATCGGTACCAACCAATCATAAACGGCAATCAGCTGCTGTTGAGTGCGTATTTGTTTCAAACAAAGGAGTTGCTAGATGCAAGGTCGTGGAACAATACAGCAGCGAACTGGCCAAGAAAAACGCGAGAACGCTTGTCGCCTAATAGCAATCACGAATATTGTTGTTCCTCTATAAAAAGTGCTGTTTTCTCATAGATTGAGATTTCTTATTACCGACCAAATTTCTGTTATGATTCTTCTTGATTGGGTGGCTCAGCCTGTGACAGTTTAGACCCAAGTATGTGGAAGGAAATGGAAACCCGTTTCCCCAAGGCTGGGACGGTATTCGCTAATCTAGGACACCTTTGGTGAGAGAAAGACATCTGCCCAAGGCTTAAGGGTTGTCCAAATAAGGCGACGATGGGGGTACATCACTTTACGGCAAAGAAACTTGGGCACTCATAGTAGAAGACGTGATAAGTCTTCAGATGTTTGACCACCGATTTCTGTGTTGGATCGGGTAGCATCAACGGGTAAGCATTAAAAAGGTCAGGATTCCGATATTTGGTAGCGAACAACAAGCGAGTTCCTTTGTTCAATCCCTAGGTTTGTACAGACTTAGATGGTTGGGCCAGGTACTACAAATGCCCGGTAGTCATCTGCCACATCGAGCACTCTTTTTCCACTCCGCAGTCCGACTGGTGTAGGGTGCGTGGTGGACCGTTGATGATCTGGCACAAGAGAATGCAGTCGTTTACCAAGAGGTTGGCCACTATAGGTCGCGTCCGTATCCCGGGCTTGGACCCTTGCGACGGACAGAGCCGATGACTGGAAATTCCAAGTGAGATGGTGGATAATCTGTTCTAGTTGTGTGAATGCTATCGTCTTTTGGTCGAGTTATCTGGGAAACGACGGTAATTAATGATGCGCAACAGTGAAAGCCCAGAGAAAGCTATCTTGCTGATGATGCTTCACTTTTTATTATAGGTTGGATTGTGTTGTTTGCAAAATGTAGGTACGTCGGTGTAGACTATATGAATGTAGACACTATCGAATTTAATAGATACATCCGTTCCTTCCCCTTTTTTCTTCCTTTCTTTTCTCAGTTATGGTTCGTTTCATGGTTGTGTAACATTTAAGCACTATCGATACTGTACATTTTCTATCAATTTCACATCGTTATTAAAAAGTTTACCACTGTAAAGGATCAGCATTGTGGCTGAATGTACATGACCAGCTTGATTTTACTAGTCAATGTAGTTCGACAGGTATGAAAGCGGAATATGAAATGAAGTTTTAATGTTCTTCAAAAGAAATATTGGAATTACTACGTTCATTTACAAGAAATGGTTCCCATCGACTACTATGCGATAAATTATGAAGTCAAATATCCAAGCAACTTTTAGCCCATATATCTTAGAGGCATGTCCAACGTCTTCATGAGTTCACACCACTGAGAATGCAGCTGGACTTAGGCCAGAAGTATAAGGGTTTCTAATGCTCATATGAGTTTGAAAAGATAGACGATCTAAATAACCGGTATTTTGACAGACTGTGATATAAATGAAATTTTAAAATGGGTGGACTTTTCAAGGAAGGCTACTTTCAGAGCAGGTTACTTTAGAACGGCTATCTCGGAGTGAATGAGTAATGTTGTATAGATGAGTGCCTAACAGGAGGCTATTTTAGTGGATCTTTAGTGTACCCAGGCTCCCCTGGCTCTGACACGTCTTTCGAATGCCATCCTACCGTGCAACTTGCCGCAGGATTTTTATACGACCAAAACTAGACTGGAACCATCAGACAGATGGTCAGTGTGTGATGTAGGCTAGAGAGATGATGAGTGTAACGCAAGGGTACGGTTACATAGGGCATTGGCAGCTCACCGGCTGTGGTGTTCACCTGCAATAAATTACACTGTCAGAAATGACGTGAAGTCGTAGCCATTAAGGCCTTTCTGAGAAACCGCGTCCAGTTAGCTATGCATACGATTGTTTGCTTGTTTTTTCTTGTTCGTTGTAACTTTAAAAGCTCACGTATTGTAACAGGTTTATAGTGCATTTTTATATTTGTATAATCCACCGATGAGCTGTTGTCGAAGAAGAGAAAACTGTGGGAGTTCATTCGCTGTAAATAATCTACTTACTGCCAACCTCTCCTCTTCTCTCAGATGTTCGACAACATCCTTTCGCTACGTTTCTCCAAAGCTACAGACACTGCGCGTGGCGGACCACAATTCGAAGTGACTGCAATGATTTCCAGTGAAGGAGAAATAATGGAGTTCCGCACGGCTCAACCGGTGACTGGGAGTGTGGAACATTGGATGACTGTGGTCGAGGCTGAAATGAAACAAACCAATCGGCTAATTACAAAAGAAGCAGTATTCTACTACCGATCAGCCATGTCCCGGTAATTATCCGTGTCTTGTAGTAGATCGGTTTGATATGTGTTGTTATTTGTCATACCCGACAGAATAGATCACCTCTGGAGGAGATTACAATTCCTCACTTTGCATACACACCAACCAATATCTGATTAAATTCCGTTCATCCTATAACTCGTCTTCACTGACTTCGACCACGTTAGTTGAATCTGAGACTCTGGTCTTGTTCAACAAAGCTAGCTATTAAACTTGTATGAAATGAAATTTTGCTTCTGTATGAACAGGTCAGAGCAAGGTGGCAAACCTATGTTTCTATCCAACGCCCCTAGTGTTACCAGCCCCAATACATGCGAAAATCTTTCATGACGGGACTAGCCGTATACTGTAGTGATTTTAGTATTGTCCACAAATAACTTGCGGCATGCCTTCGTTCCCGTTGTTTCCGTTGTTTCTGTTGTAGTTGAGTTTAAACAAATCTGGTGTTTTAGAACCTGCCACTTTCAGTCTTAATTTCTGTGAATGGAATAAATCATCACTTCCGCGGTTGGCGACGGACACGCATAATGCGGAGGGTGAAGCGAAAGTGCTGTGGTTTGGTTACGTTTCGGATAAATAACCCAAAACAGCGAACTGCCTTGACTTTGATATCTTCACGAACCATCTTGGACTGATAGGTAACACGTTACCGGTGATACTGATCGTTTGTAATGTAAAAGAGTCATCTTTAACAGAAACGATCGACATTCAAGTTGGAGGAAACCTCGATAATAAACAAGACAATTTACAGACTGCTGTTTCGAACTAAGCATATTACGACTGGGCCGGCTGCCTTTTGTGTTTAACCACGAACTGTGTCAGGTATGTCCCTGATGCCATCAATCATTGAACCGAGCCAATTTACTTCACAAGGAAGTTTACAAAGTTGCTTCATCAATAATAGTGTCCGAATTGTGAATAGGGAAGGTCAGGCTACTTGCCCACTCTTCACACATTCGTCAAGGATATAGCGTAACATATATGGCCTTCTTGTGATCAGGGTTAGCTGGAACAGGTTGACAAGTCAACTGCGTTAAATCGCTCGAAATGTGACTGTGACTTGCCAACCTCGTTTTCCACTCCACCCGAAGCACGTCCACTACTGAAAGGATAGTTAAATCTGTTCATCTTATCTGTGATCGGGCATGATGGACCTTAAGGCCCATAAATGTCTCACACGATGCCGTTTGGCTGAACTCCACGCCGAACCATTCCCCTGAGGCCCAGAGTAGCATGAGCCAACATAAGAAAGCGCATGTCGTTAAATACATAGTCGGGCCTTATTAACAGCGCGCAGACCGGAGAAACGAATCCACGATCTGCGTCCGTAGTCCATTACATGGGTGGCTAAATTATCATTCTCAAGCATTGTGCTTGATTCTCCTAGCTGTGCGTTATTGATGTGATCCAACTGGGTAGAAACATCTCCCTTTCACGTCATAGATAGTCATTGTCACCAACTGTTTATAGCAAAAAGTTCTATGTGACTTTGGTTGGTCGTGTTCATGCGTGGTGGAACTAGGTTCGTAATTGCTTGCTGTAGTTAAATTTTCATATAGTTTTGCTTGACTTTACTGTAAAAAGTGTATCCAGTCCTGAGGACGCACTATCATACGGTCACATAACAGAAATCATTGTTACACTGTTTGGCTAGACTTGGTATTAACTCCTGCCGGTTCTAATGGCTGAAGTTGCGTTGGGGAAAATGTTCCAGTTAATACTCACAGTCTCGTGTACTTGAAACTTAGCCCCTTCCGAGATTTACAAGTAGTCCCTTCTAATGAGTCTAGATGATGCGTGGCAGATACAAACTTTCAACATTCAACGGAACACTGGAACTAAGAAGTACTGGGAATACTAACAGTGAACAGGAAAAATGATCCGCAACATTGGGACATTGAAATTTAGTGGGATTTGGTGATAACCACCACAATTGAGTCAGTGGTAGAATTAGGAAGTTCAGAGCCTAAGTAGTGAGACAGTGAGCATCTTGGACACACTTTCGACACTAGACGAATGAAGTGGCTATTTTGCCGATCTTTCAATTCTGAAGCTTTGGGAATATAACTTCTCATTTTTAAATTCATACAATTTTCCACTCTTTATTTTAAGGCCCTTTTTATTCTTTCGATGTTTTGGCGCAAATCGGTGACACAAGGCATGCACATTCTTAAATATACCTATTTAGCAGTGTCTAAATCATGGGTCAGCTCGTGCACCTGCGAGTGAATCGTCTGCTCGCTCCACTGAAAATGCAGTATAGGAAACCACCTGACCGTACCCACATACGTTAGCGGATCGCGGAGACACCAGTGAGGACCCGACACTTAACTCTGTTGTACACATGTGCGCGTTCTTTTCAACACTATGATTGGAAAACGTAGCCAGTTTGCGACAACGATATCAACAGATTTGATTTATCTGACCCTTGTTGCCATCGCCCATTACTCAACACTAAGTGGAATAATTGTGTGAGCAACGGGCCCGTTTGCCAGTGCGCAGCTTGGAACGCCCCGGTTGCGCGATCAGTTGGTCAAGCGGTCGGCTTGTACACCCCACGATGTTTAGGCCACGTGCTCCAGACACCAGCTGAACATTTACTGCACCCGGCTTTGTATACTGAGATCATCGACAGTCGGATAGAACCGCATGGTGGTCAAGCAATAACCTGACCACAAACTCTGAGCGTCCTCATTGTTTCATGAGATAAAATGGAAAAGTATCGGTGCGTGGTGTGGGTCCTTGTTATCAACCAAATCGCCTGTTTGAGACACCATCCGAGATGACAGCGCGTCACAATAAACGGCGTGCCTGCAATCACATCGTCTTTAGTTCTTCCGCCCAATTTTGTTTTGTCAGTTTTCATCTTTTCTGGTACTTTATTTCCACTCCTAGACTACTCTACATCACTGCTCCAGTAGGTAGCAGCTTGAGCCACAGTCCGTTTTGGTCAGGCTCATGGCCGTTATGAATGAATGAATGTCTTCTTGACTTATTCATATTCATTAAGCAACGGCTTTGGGACATACGGAACTTAGTAACAACAGCTTGCTGCAAAATTAGCAGCTGAGTGCAGTGGGATCCATGATTGACTTCTGACCGAATCATATAGTTTTCGGTCACTCTGTGATCTCTCAGTAAACCTTACTCGCTGTTTTGTTGTTGTATTTAGTGCCAGTCTATCCATATAACACCTTGCACCAAACTTGTAACATATTCTGCTTCCGTATTTTTCTCAGGGTTGAATGGATGTTTCATTACCAGGGCATGGTTGTGCTGGCGACCAATCAGATTTGGTGGACGTGGGAAATAGAAGATGTGTACCGAAAGATATCACAAGGCAACAAAAATGCTATGAAAGACTACTCACAAATGCTGCAAAAACAGTTGGATGATATTGTGGTCCGCATCCGAAGCCCGTTATCTTCGAACGACCGAAATAAACTGACCACCGTGCTCACAATTGACGTACACGCACGTGATATTGTGGCGGAATTTGTGCGAGACAGCGTGATGGATGCGCAAGCCTTCGCCTGGGAATCGCAACTGCGGTTCTATTGGTCTAAGTCTGTGGATGAACTGGTGATGCGTCAGTGTACTGGTGAATTCTATTACGGTTATGAATACATGGGTCTGAACGGGCGTTTGGTTATCACACCGCTGACAGACCGTATCTATTTGACGTTAACACAGGCATTATCCATGTATTTAGGCGGCGCACCGGCTGGTCCAGCCGGTACGGGGAAAACGGAAACTACAAAAGACTTGGCCAAGGCTTTAGGTCTCTTGTGTATGGTGACCAATTGTGGTGAAGGTATGGACTACAAAGCAGTGGGGAAAATTCTCTCTGGACTATGTCAGTGTGGAGCTTGGGGATGTTTTGACGAGTTCAATCGAATCGAGGCATCTGTCTTGTCTGTCATTTCGACTCAACTCAAAGTTATTCAAACCGCATTGATCAATCAGGTAAAGCGCTTTTTATTTGAAGGAATGGACATTAAACTGGACAGCCGAGTAGGTGTGTTTATTACTATGAATCCGGGCTATGCAGGAAGAACGGAACTGCCGGAATCAGTTAAGGCTCTATTCCGACCGGTGGTTGTGATTGTGCCAGACTTGCAACAAATCTGTGAAATTATGCTTTTTTCACAAGGGTTCTTAACGGCCAAAGTATTAGCAAAAAAGATGACAACTCTGTACAAACTGGCACGCGAGCAGCTGTCCAAACAAAACCACTATGATTTTGGTTTGCGAGCTTTGAAATCCGTCCTGGTCATGGCCGGCGATTTACGACGTAGCGCGGCTGACCTTTCCGAGGAAACGGTGCTCATGCGGGCGTTGAGAGATATGAATTTGCCAAAATTCATTTTCGAAGATGCACCATTGTTTCTGGCTATGATTCAAGACTTATTCCCTGGTTTGGACTGTCCCCGGGTACGCTATGCAGACTTCAATGATGCTGTGGAACTGAGTTTGGCCAATCGTGGATACACGCCAAACGATGTACAAGTGGATAAGGTGGTACAGTTATATGAAACTATGAAAACGCGACACACTACCATGGTTGTCGGCCCGACAGGTGGAGGTAAATCGGTGGTGATTGAGGCGTTGTGCAGTGCACAAACCCATCTGGGACTGACAACCAAGGTGCATACACTGAACCCCAAAGATCGAAGTGTAGTCGAATTGTACGGGGTACTGGATCCGAATACTCGAGATTGGACAGATGGTTTGTTATCGAATATATTTCGTGAAATCAATAAACCTACAGATCGCCAAGTGAGTTATCTGTTCTCTGAGCGGCTTATTTGCTCGATTCAAACACTGTTAATATTCCACAGGATTTTACAGTCTATTTGCTGCGGTCATGTACTGGAAGCAATAGTGTGAATTTGTATGTTGCTTCAGTTAACACGGAACATTTGCAAAGCGAATGGGCCACTACAAAAGAAACCAGTGAAATATTTCAATGACGCCAAAAAAAAATATGCCCTGAACATTGGGTCAGGAGGCTATCAGATATTTAGCTTAACCTGATCGATTGATCACCCCTATGTGTTCGGCTCACGTCCTTTTGGGATTTGATTATATATATATATATCCTATTATGGATTTGAAACGTCACTATGAATCTGAACAAAGCAGTTAGAACACAAAAACTGGTAGATGCAAAAATTTCGTATTGACTCATCAGTACCAAATTTACAATAACATGGATGGGCTTTTTTATAACAAGGGAACCAATTGTTTCAGGTCACTATAAATCGTTCACTACTCACTATATGCCACCTTTTCAATTGCTTCATATATGTCAGTAGCCAAATCCACTTCATTAATATCAAAAGAACAGTGTCTAGTGTGAACCTTTAACATTGTAGGTTATTAGGCAAGGTAGTGTCAATAAATCAAATCTGGAAACAAAATTTGTAGATTCTTGTGACGAAGTATGTTTAATCACTGGGAATCGGTTTCGTTTCGCTTCTGTGAATAACGTTAAATCCAGACAGCACAACAGACCAAGGAGCGGGGGTAGGTTCGGAATCAACATAGTGCATAGATTGCATGCCCTTATCGTGGTGTTCAGTTTTTTCGTTTAACATTCAATGTCACAATGTTGATGAGTTGCATTGCGGCGTGTATCAGTACCTGTGAAGTTGGCTGTGTTGGTGTTCATGTAGAAATGCCATGCCAAACACTGAACAAGGTAGCGTGTTAATCAAACAAATATGGCAGCTTTTATGTTTCACAATGTTCCTTGAAGCGTGGAGCAAAAGGTTATTAACATCTGGAAGTGTAGTATCGACTACTGCATGCCACAGAAGAACTTCGCTTAAATCCGTCAAAATGTGGTGGGATTAAGTGGTTAACGTAATAGTTCAGACGATTGAACAACGATATGCCATTTTCGGACAAGGACATTGGAGTAAATACACACTTCATGATCCAAATTCAATCTGAATTATGACACAGATGTCCATCTTCCAGAATGCGCTCAAATCAGCTGTTTGACATTAACACTAATTTGACCAAGCATGTCTGGTTGAAGCGGTTATTCGCTGAAGCACATTGTTATTAATTCGAAGGTAAACAATTCGGCCGAGATGGAGATTAAAAACAATCCATTGACGAGTGTGTAAACAAATGAAACGGTAAATTTTTATTGTGGTAAAACAGTATGACAGAAATGTATTGTAACAGTTAACTATGGCTGTACGCTATTGCTATGGACAATGTTATGTGACAATAACATACACCGGTAGACAGTGGTTGTGTGGCACGGTCCAATCTCGCATAGAAAAAGTGAAAGTTCCAGGAGCCCTGATGAAGTGTGAACTGTGGATAACACAAACGCAGTAATACATAAACCTGGGATACCACTACGCCCAATTGTTGACTATACAGGAACCCCAACATATGCCCTAGCCAAGTTTTTGTCTAGTATTCTTAAACCCCTTGAACAGTGCACAGAACATTCTGTTCAGAATTCCACACAACTGGTTACCAAGCTGAAGAAAATTAGTTTAGGCCCGGATGAATGTCTCGTCATCTTTTATATTGTTTCGTTCTTCACCAATATTCCAATGGGGGAAAGTCTGGAGGTGATTCGCTAGCGTCTTGAGGCAGATGCCAGTTTAGCTGAACGAACAGGTTTATCAGTTAGTGAGGTGGTGGAAGCTACTGAGAATTGCTTACGGTCTACCTTCTTTACTTTCAAATGGATCCTCTATCAGAAAACAGACGGATTAGCGATGGGCTCACCGATATCTTCCACGGTGGCTAACTAGTTCATGCAAGATCTAGAGAAAAAGTTACTGTCCAACCTTCCTGATACACCTAGAATTTGGTGGAGGTATGTCGATGATACGTTGGTGGTGATACGTAGAGAAATTATTGATAAATTCACGAGGCACATAAACTCCTTTCATCAGCACATCAAATTTACAATTGAGCGCGAATCAGTTGACCATGAGCTGAGTTTCCTTGACTGCAGAATACGCAGGATAGCCGTGGGCACACTGGACATAGGCGTACACAGAAAGGACACCCATTCTAATCTGTACCTTTGCTTTAGCTCAGAACACCCCATGTGCACTAAGAAAGCAGTTGCATCCAGTTTATTTCACAGGGCCTTTTTATTAACTAGTTCCGAGGACGAGCTCCCAAAAGAATACAAGATTGTGAAATCGACACTGAAAGCCAACGGTTACTGTGACAGGATTCTATGTTCTACTCAGGAGGCACATTGCAGCAAGATCAACGAGCACAGGAACTAGCTATCGACTATTTTTATCCCGTACCAAAGGAATACATCGAAGGATCTTAGTCGGGTCCTCAGTCAGTACAATATCAGAGTGGCATTTAAGGCCACAAACACGTTAAGGAATAAGTTAGTCCACTTAAAGGCCAAACGAACAGTTCTGGAGCAGTCAGACTGTGTTTACCGAATTAAATGTAAAGATTGTCAAGCCTCGTACATTGGACAGACAGCCTGGCAACTTGAACTACGCATCAAAGAACATGTAACGTGTAGTAAGAAGCCTCCTACCGACGCTGAGCAACTCCGGAGATTAAAACACGATCCAGCCATTGCTGCACACGCGATCCTTAACCAACACCAACAACCCGACTGTGCTAAAAGGTGGTTTCCGTAACCACAACGAACGTCTACTGGCAGAAGCCTTGCTAATCGCTCAGATGGCCTGGAAATGTCGGTTGTTTGGCACGATGTACTGGGTGGACAACAGTGACGCCACATCGTAAAAGGAGTGCGGATCCCTGTCACCCATCCCACCCCAAACAGTCTACACGCATGTGGATTGGTCGCACACACAGCATACACTAACTATCTAGCCTTGATTGCACCTGGGCTCGTCACGTGGTGACATCAAGTGAACCGTGAACCCATACATACTATTGGTAGACTGTCCACACACCGCGTGATAAACGCACATGCACGTGCCGGGTGATGACTGCCTCATTTGCACTTGTACAATGTGAATTTTCTGATTTAAATCGCTTGATAAAGGCTCTCCGAGAGGGTCGAAACGTTGCGTAACCGACAACTCTGGTTTTAACTCATTGTGGTTTAACCAAGGATTTACTTAATAACGACCCAATACATTCGGAACCGGGTATCGATTTTTCAGCGCTGAAAACGCTGAGGGTTTCCGCAGAAAATAGAGGCTTCATTCCGGTCCACTTACTTCCCCATGACATGTTTGAGGCTAGCTTATAAACCCTTTTATTCAAGGAACCTGTGGTATTCAAGATTTGTTTTTCTCTGACTGGCGCCCATTAAAATCCATGCAGGTTTCGCTTAGGCTAACAATGGATGAATTCAGAAAATTAATTTAATCTTATCGACACACTTCATCTTCATTGTTCACTGAAGGGAAACTGTCAACCCCCGGTCTGGTTTTAGCAGCTGCGCACGGTAGTGATGTTGAAATGGTCATTGAGCAGTGGATTACCTAGAGGGCGTGTCAGTACATGTGCATAAAAATCGAAATTAGCTAACGTTAGGGTTCAGTATGTTTTCTTTAAGACTGTGCTAATTCATCAGCTAACCTCCCTGAGGATAATTACAAACAATAATCGTTGTTGCTTCCCATGTTGGTACTTACATTTCAGTAAAGGCAAATCAAGGTTTGCCGGCACCCGATTGAGTAGATCATTCCATTTATGGCTGTACGTTCCAATTACACCAGTGCACATAGTGTGGACAACAATGACACTGGTGTGACAAATTATCTCTACTCCAGTTTGACGGATGACCTGATTACGGTGCAGTGTATTTTGTAGATCTAAGCATCGAAGTGTTGACAATTTACGCATCCATATTATCAGCTTGTTTTACATCAATGAATGTACATGAATGAGATTTCGGGTGAAGTTTGCCCGCGATGGGATCAGAACCCATTTGTAAGCTCAACACCCGGCAACTGACAGATACCACCATAGAATGGACTAATAGGTTGGGCAATGCGGAAAAAGCACAAGTCAGCTGTAATTGATGATTAGTTCACTCCTTCAACCCATACGGCTATTGAACTCACCGAAGGAACATCGTTAGTGAATGTTCGGCAGGTCACAGTGTGATTACAACAGAAACACGAAACTGCATCAGCAGATCTGTTCTCAACCGATACGAATTGTGACCATTAGCTAACTTTCTCATTTGGTCTATTGGCATTGTTTTGTGATTCCTGCCTATTATGCTAGTTTTCCTCCAGTTGTTGAGATTATGAGTAGGTAAAAACTAAAAATCCACCTCTCAGAGGGAATAAACCTTACTATCGACCTGACGATAAAACTGTTGAGCAACGTAGATAGTGTGAAGTTGCTCCCTAATCCGTTATCTCCCCGTTCTCAAATACCGAAACCGTGTTGGTCCACATTTGGTAAGTTGTGGAATAAACACTAAATGTGAAGTGCCGATTTGATGAGTAGCTGATAGTCATCATTGATCACGTGGACGACCAGCACTAAAAAACAAACCTCGGGGAATTTCTTTATTCAGGCTGAGTGAATGAATGTGCATCTTATTTGGATTGGCCATACTATTAGTTTAAGCTTATGGGATTGTACAAGAGAAAGATGAAAGAATTACGTGTTCCTGAGATGGTGTTTAAGATGATTTAAGACAGTGATAACCTGTGCATACATGAGGCGGGTAGTGTGGTTAATAGAAACCTTTAGAGAACCGGAAGAACAGTATCGATGGAGGGAAAGCTGAAATTACGTAGAATTGGTGACCAGCTCGATTCTTCGGCAGATGCATCTCAGAAAATGTTGTCGAGACAACGCGTATAGACATTGTGCATCCAGCTGTGAATTGTTTTGCCGGTTCAGTATAAGCTACCGGTTGATACGTTTTCGTAGTTAATCAACCGCTCCCATTGTCCACCCCATCCCGACCAACCCCAGTACTGCAAAGCAGTTACTTGCCTTTAGCTTGACCCCAGTCACACTGTTCTCTATCGCACTGACCACGATCTAGTAGCCTATGCCACTCACGCGAAGAGGGTTGTCTTGTCTGAGCCACGCCTAGATCATCCAAAGCCAGGGTGGGCTTGCGATGATCTGCCATCTAGCCCTGACACTACCTGTCGAAGCTTGGAGACCGCCACTGTGACCGTTTGAGTTCCGTCCCCCGCTCTCTTGAGAGCCGTCTGTTGGCTGCCGGTCTAGCACCCGAGACTGGGATTGCCCGACCTACTTGGCCACTTGGACAAAGATGATAGCTATTCGCGGCCTATGCCAGTTTTAACGGATCGCACATGTGCCCACAGTCAAACAACCGATTTGTCAGCGACGTCCGTGCGCGCTCTCCGTGATACGAACGCACCCACCCACCCACCGATCAGCACGTAAGTGCAGCTTGCACGCCGTCAGCCTGGCAACTGCGTACAGGCGAGCTAGCTCTGTTTGCTTTCTGCACTCGGCTGAGCCGTGTTTCCTTACGTCTTACGAGCCAGCCAACCGCTGTCAATCGGCCTATTGGTGTGCCCATTAACCGTGATACCCCAATCGTCGTAGCAATTTAGGTACACGCCTTGGGACATAAATCGACTTCGAGACGCGCGAAAGCGATATCGAGACATATTTAACGAAATAAGGTATAGTCCCGACATATGTGCCACCGTGCAAGACGACTCACAGTGAGAGTCTGCCCTGACGGACCGAATGGATAAACAGAAGTGTTAACCACGTGACCGCGTTGTTTCGTGAATATCCCACTGCTTCATCCATTATCCAAGTTGTGGCACACACTCCCAAACTCACCCAACTCGTTTATTTAACGGTGACGGTGGGCGTCTAGGAGACTTGGTAGGATTCATTCGCGCCTGCACTACGCGGTTGTTTGATCGGCCAAATATGCCGTCCCACATCGTCAGGTTGTCAAGTGCAGGTGGCCCTAAACACTTTCGTTGTCCTGAGATGTTATGGCTAGAGATCCCGTAGACGAACAGATTGTTTGCGGATTGATGTCCGGCTGTTCTCGTCATACGAAACAAAGAAATTTATGTGAGAAACCTCACGTTTTTTCACATTGTCTTTTCACGAGTAGTTATTTTGTCTTCTAACAGGAAAAGTCACTTTCTTCTAACATTTACAGGTCATGTTTGTAGTAGGTTGTCCAATCGACTAAACCGTCCCTATTCCCTATCCCTTGAAGCCTACAGTCAATTGGCTGTTTCCTCACTTTTTACCTATATTATCTCAGGAACGCCGATATATCCTATTTGATGGGGATGTGGATGCGTTGTGGGTGGAAAACATGAACTCGGTTATGGATGACAACCGTCTACTCACTCTGGCCAATGGAGAGCGCATTCGCCTGCAGCCACATTGTGCACTGCTATTTGAGGTGGGCAACTTGCAATACGCATCACCCGCGACAGTGTCTCGGTGTGGAATGGTATTTGTGGACCCGAAGTATTTGGGTTACGAACCTTATTGGAAGCGTTGGCTCCGGGGACGTACAACAGAGTACGAGCAGACTACACTATGTGAGCTATATGACAAATATATTCCGCCTGTCCTGGATCGTATTGTGGAGGGCGTACTAGACGGGAAACAGGTGGAACGACTTCGGCGGGTCATTCCGTTGACAAATTTAAATTTACTGACCCAGTTTTGTTATCTATTGGATTGCCTGCTCAAAGTTGACGAATCCACAGATTTTGCGCATATCGAGGCCACGTTTCTGTTTTGCTTGTATTTTTGTGTTGGTGGCACTTTGGTTGAGGATGAACGTGTCAAGTTTGATTCCTACGTGAAATATCTGAGCAGTCTACCGGAACCAGCTGAACAAGAATCGCCTAAACGTCCAGCTCGCGCAGGTGAGCTGCCCAGTGCCGACCCTACTCTTTTTGAATACTACTACGATATTGGAAAATCTGTCTGGATTCCATGGAGTCAGCTGATTCCAAATTATGTGCACGATAAGGGTAAGAAATTTTCAGATATCCTTGTGCCTACAAAAGAAACTGTTCGTGTCAGTTGGCTGTTGGAGAAAATGACCGTCACCCGTCGTCCTCTCCTCCTGGTAGGAGAAACCGGAACGTCTAAAACCGCTATATGTCAACGATTTCTAAAAGACATCGATCAGGATCGAAATGTGAGTTGATTGGTTTCATTTATGATGTCATGAGGCTTGATAGCTGTGGGTTTTGCAATTATTGTTTAGAAATTGGCTTATTAGTAAAATATTCATTATTTTGACTATCTAGTGTGATTTCATACTCAAACTTAGTATAGTGTTCAAGCGCCACGATAAACGATCCAGGCGGTTCAACCCCTAAAAGGGAGAAACGAAGAACGATTCAACGCTCTGATGATTTAGTTGGATGATAAGCAATAGATGGTTGAAAAATGAACTTTTGTTTGCACAAAGTATCAGATAAAACTATCATTTGCCCAACCAAACAAGTTAAATGATCAAGCATCACACAGTGCCTCTGGAACATTTTTGAATCAAAAGACGGGTCTGGGACGTGACGCGAAAGCAAACTTTTGCAACTCAGTCATGCAAGTTAGCCAACCGAGTGAATGATTGTGACATGATAAAAAACAATGATCGAGCCCGCCTGAAATCCTAGACAGGTCCTGCCGATCGCAAGCTCATGAGACGTGCAAAAGTAGTGTGTGTAACGTCCCGAATTCAGACCTTTATAAAAAGGCGAACACCTATCAAAAAGCATGGTATAGCACATCGCTAAGACTGAAGCTAATCAACGTGGTGGATGACTTGACGGTCCGGGCCGCAAAATCCGTACTTCAGGCCAAACGGCTAACCCAACACCGCCCAACCGAGTTGAGTTGGCGAGCTGCCTCCGGACGCGACTGTAACCACAGCCAAACTGACCGGCTGTGTGTAAGGAGGGGGTTTACGCGCATTTCCAGCGGAGTCGCTCGGCCACATCGACCCAGCGTTTTGGCCACCACGGTCCATGGACGATAACACCTGGCTGTGCAAGCACGTCGCTGTAACCCTTTCAGCGCCTGAGGGACAGTGCTGGGCTAGGAATCAGTATGCGCCTGTGGGTACGAATGCCCAAGATAGAGATGCATTTCCCTAACTAGTTGTGCCATCACAAAAGCTCTTCCACAAAACGATGCGCAATAAAAAGTTATACTCATGGACGAAGCGGGTTTACGAATTACCAAGCGACTAATCGGAAACTGACAATTTTTCCATAGAACCTGAGGCACGTTATGCTGTTTTCGGACGAATGAGATCTCTAGAGCATAAGGCACCTCAATCTGGACAATATTTTAGTGAGCCGTCTACACCGATCTCGATAACACAAGTTGCTTTCCTCACAACACCGATGGAATGGTCAAACAAAGCATATTGACCGGATGTGGAACAACGCGAGGCCACGAAACCGAGAGGTGCCAAGCGACGCTCATTGTTTAGACATTATGGCTATGATACGTCACATTAAAATCCACAATTGGAGCGATAAGCCTAAAAACAGCATGATATGTTCGGTCCACACTTTCGGGACGTATGGTAGACGACATCACATATGGTAAATATGTGTAAATTTATATGGTAGACAGACGGGGCTACCTGGCCAACAAAGGTGAAATGGAACAGTCCAGATAACCCCAGAAGTGAATGGGCGATTTGTCCGTCTCATTTACTGTCAGGGCCGAAAGAAACAAATCTATGCCGTCAAGTCCTCTAGATTCCTGGATTCCTCGATCGAATTTGACGCCAGCGGCTATTTGTAGCTTCGTTTGGCTTCTTGGTAGATGGTCAAAATAATTAGACCTTTCGTGAGGATAGGTCACTTCGTTTTTTTAAGACTAAACCTCCCAGTTAAAAGTATCAAGACTGTGGCTCCTTCGCGTGGCATGTGATAATGATGAACGGAGTGTCTGTCCAGCATTATGTGTTGCTCATAATCATTGTTCTGGCCAGCTAATATCAGGGACTTGTCTAGTCACCTTTTTGGTATTGCCCAGTGGTGTTCATTTAACTATTCTATCTATCTATCTATCTATCTATCTATCTATCTATCTATCAATTTGCCTACCTATCTATCTATTTTATCCCATTTCTAGATCATTCTGACTATGAACTTTTCGTTCCGGACCACCTCACTCGATGTCCAACGGAACCTGGAGACTAATGTGGAGAAGCGAAGCAAAGACACGTACGGTCCGGTGACGGGCAAACGGTTACTCATTTTTGTAGACGACATGAACATGCCTCAGGTAGACCAGTACGGGACACAACAGCCTATCGCGCTTCTCAAGCTGTTACTAGAACGCAAAGGTGTGTACGATCGTGGAAAAGATTTGAACTGGAAGCGAATGCAAGACCTTAGCTATCTTGCATCCATGGGTAGTCCAGATGGCGGCAGACAAGAGGTAGATCCTCGTTTCATTTCGCAGTTCTCAGTGTTGAATGTCCCCGCGCCATCTAAAGACACCTTGAAGCGTATCTACAACTCTATTTTGGCTGGACACACGGCCGAATTCGACGCAGGTGTGAAGGATGCATATGAAAAGATCACCACCATGACACTTAACCTATTCAGGTAATTTTAACTTATTAACGCTAGAGCAACCACCATTTTTCACTAATCAAATCGACCAACAGTGTTTATTTCATCCACCTTCAGTTAAGCTAAGGTTAAGATGCAAATGCCGGTGCGGACAACAGATACAATTAACCAGCTCTTGGTGAACATGCTCATATTTACCTTGCAAACTAAACTAACCCTAAAGCTACTATACTAGTATCTCTTGAAACGTTTATTAAAACAAAAATAAGCCAACTAGGCTCACAGCGAATACTCTGTGATCGGCCCACATGTAGGGACTCGGGTACGAAGCTTGGAGTTGAAATGCCTCACGGGAATTCAAATCATGGGATTTTCCTAAACGGAGTACTCAAAAGCAGGTCTTTCCACATGGTCGGGTTGCCGAGCAGCATCAACCTACCTTCGTGATCACGGCGAGGCTAGATGATACAGAGGTGTACAAACACTACGTCAACTCGTTCTGCCCCGCTGTTCCACTGCTATGGCCACTACGGGCCATGATCGATAACGTCTAGCTGTTGAAGAACGTCCGTGTAAACCTCTGTGTTGATAATTCGAAGAGGAAAGTGTAAACGGTGCCTGTGATGTTAGTTATCAAGATACCGAGCGATAGAGCCTGTTAACGATCAGACACAGACAACCCAGCTGAATGTCCTGTTTCCTTGTGCACTGACCAACTAATGCTCTCTCCCATTAGTTGAGGAACAGCGTGATGATCGAAGCGTTGACAGGTTACTCGTCCTTATTACCAACTTGTTTTACATCATTAAGTGTGCTTTTACATGAATACGATGTCCAGTGAAGTTTTTCTGGGACCAGATCCCATTTGTAAGCTTAAGCATTCAGTAACAGAGAGACACCATCATTGAGTAAACTGGTAGCTAGAATCTTGTGAGAAAGCTCAAAGTGTCTGCAATCGGTGATTAGTTCGACTCGTCAGTCAATGTGGCTACGGAAGCATTGACGTTTGGCAAACTGTCACACCTAAAATCGTTGGTGAACTCTCGATGATAAAAGTATACGCAAACCTTAATCAGGAGACTGAATCGACACGAATTTTGATCACCAGCCAACATTTTCAAAACGTTTATGATTATTATCATAAACTTATTTCATGTTTCAGCGTACCGCAGACTGATTACATGTAGTATGTGGATACCACTGACTCCGTTCGAGGACAAATATCTTTCGGTTATATGTCACTATCATAAGCAGTACTATGGAGGTCACCTGGTAAACAAGCACGAAAATTGTCTAGCTTAAGCTGACACAAAATAAGCGCTGTAAAAGTTTTTCAGTGTGACAACTGTTAATTAGGATAACATGTTACTACATGTGTACAATAATGCATCTCACATTCTATCCTGTTTATGAAGAACCAGCTAAAAATCAACAGATTTATTTTTGCACTCTGTAAATTAATTCTACTTTACTGATGAGTAGTCGGGGATTTGGTTCATTTTCAAGTTGACCATCACTCACATTTGATCGCAGCGTTCGCATTCAGATAGACTTTCCAGTCAGCCTCTTTCGAAAA
>QNGE01000665.1:78172-91702 GCA_008508345.1 Paragonimus westermani
AGGCTGGCTGGAAAGTCTATCTGAATGCGAACGCTGCGATCAAATGTGAGTGATGGTCAACTTGAAAATGAACCAAATCCCGGACTACTCATCAGTAATCTAAAATATCTCCTTGCAGGTTTAATGGGTTCTGTGATCTCGACCTGTCTCGGAAGTCCTAATCGCGGGGTTATCGATTGGAGTTAACAGACAGTAACTGTGTCTCCTCTCGAGACGATCGGGCAACCTGATCATTGCTCACAAGCGCGAGTGGTTGTGCGTTCAGCTTTAATCCTACTTTGTACGCAGACATTATTAGATGCTGTGTGAGAAATTGCTACATATTCACGGTAAACACTTATCTGTGGTGTCACACAACTTCACTATCCTTTTTGTCCAGACAAAAAACGACGTAAAAACACAACACCAGACTGTATACCCTATACCTTACCGTTACGCCCAAACTGAAACGTTATTGGTGTGAGGCAACACTCGGTAGTATGCTTGCTCATATGCCGCAGTCGTTGAAAACAAAACAACCTAGTTTGAGCATTATTTTCTAATCGGTAATCCATATCAACCCTCAGTCATAACGTTCACTCAGAGTAAAAATGATAAAATGAAGCATACTCTCATAGAGGAAAACAACACGATTGAACAACGAGGCTGGCGTGTTAAAGTGCGAGTTATGCGGTAGTGACCGTCTGAAACGCAGTGGTATGAGTTACTGATTTCTGTTCACGCTTCCGAAGGTTGGGCTTACCCGTTTTACCGAGCCCTTGGACAGAGCACTGNTGATTTCTGTTCACGCTTCCGAAGGTTGGGCTTACCCGTTTTACCGAGCCCTTGGACACAGCACTGGCAACACTGAGCGTGGGTTGTTGGTGCTTATCTGGGTTAGGTCGACTAGGGCCCAAGTTTGGGCACTGACGTTTTGGGGCAACCGTAGTAAACAAGGCCTTCAAAGAGGAAGAATTTCGAAAAACATCCTTTTTCAAAGCCGGCGAAGTTCGAAAGATTGAATTGATCGGGATGGAATGTAGACAAGCAGTTCGTTCTATACCTTTTTCAAGTTATGATATCCCGATTTCACGTTCGCGTGTCTCCATAGCCCCTTTAAGATGTCCCAAGAAGTTTCTCTGGGTTTCAACGGTGAACGCGACGCAGGCATGATTAGGCTGACAGGCAGAGGGATTGCTTGGGTCTTACGGGTGGGAGGACGCAGATGGGCTGGTAGCAAAGAGTATACAAAGCTAGTGGGCCTGGTTTCGGGGGCTAAGCTTACAGGGATGCAGACTAGCAGGTACGCACTGAACCCTGAGCCCGTGGATCTGCTAGCACGACGCACAAAGTAGTGAAAGCACATCTGGCAGATCGTTCTTTTGTCATGAGCGACCCACTCAGAATGGCATAGGCTTCTACCCTAGTCATAGTCCGAAGGGCTGGATAGGTCAGGCAAGCACTGTCTCGGACGCTAGAGGGATTACCAGCTGATTAACAGTTTGGTGGATGACTTGACAGTTGAAGACAGGCCTGAAACAACTAAGCAGTGTCGATCGTCGACGCAGTGTGGACCCGGCTACACAATTCAGAGTGCAAACGAAAGGGTTTGCCCAGAAAGAAGACCTCCTAATTGGGTCGGGTTGGCGAGCTGGCTGTGCGTAGGATGGGATTGTACACGCATTTCCAATGCGGCTGCTTGGCTCCATCGGCCCAGTGTTTTAGCCACCACAGTCTTTAATCGGTAACAAGGTTGGCAGCATTTGATTCGGATTAGCCTGTCACCGAAGCCAAAGGACGCCTGTGCTTAGCCAAATGTCACCGCAAATGTCTTGCGTTGCACCACTTGAGGTTCCACTCACATCATCTCTCCAGTGTAAACCCGAAGGAATAGGACCGGTAGAAATGTGTGGTGACACCTGGTTGTTCACACAGGTCTTTGTAACCGTTTTGGCGCGTGAGAGAACGCTGCACTAGGACCCGGCATGCGCTGGTGAATGCAGATGGAATATCATGATAATTTTTTGGCCAAACGTGCATTCATGACTGGCATAGATTCTCACAAACGAAAGTGGTTGCGCGTTAAGATTTGATCATTCGGTCGTGCCTAATGTGAGGTCAATGGCGCAGTGGTGAACACGGTTGCCTCATGATTGGAATGTCCGGAGTTCAAATCCCGTCCGTGGCAAGGATATCCACTACTGACGAGCTGTGATGAGAGCGAAACTCGAGTCTAGTGCTTCTTTTCGAAAGAGACTGGCTGGAAAGTCTATCTGAATGCGAAGGCTGATATCAAATGTGAGTGACGTTTAAATTGAAAATAAACGAAATTCCCGTCCACTCATCAGTAAGTTAGGTATTAAGATTGTTTTCGAAAATCAGTAATTTCTCCGGAGAACCTGAAGCACATCATGCTGTTTTTAGATTTAATGCTCTATTTGCGGACTTTGACACGATGTTTGTTAGTCGTGCTGTCATAACAGTAGGCGTCGCTCGACATATCTCACTTTTGTGGCTTCGTTACTGGGCTGCGTAGTCCCACTTCCTCTCAGCATGTCTTATTTGAAACACGTCGTGTTTGATCATGTCATCCATATGTTTCTGCCATGATGAAGGCAAGTTTCCGCGTTATTGAGATCAACATGGAGAGCCCGTTGAAAATTTTTATCCGGACTGAAATGCTTTGTTCCTTGATAACTTGCATTGTATTGAGAAATGCCATGCATAAAATGGATTGGGATAAATATCATGTTGGAACCAGATCACACTGGTGGACCGCGACCACTTGAATAGTGTCGTTTTAGAGGAAACAGCTACTAATGCAGAAACAATTTTTATGCACTACAGATGAACCATACGCAACATCTAGAGATTACTGGATACCAGTAGCTAGGACTGGCTACATGTTCTTGATTTATGGTTGTCGGCGCCATTTACAGCAATGTACCAGACCATTTGTACATTCCATGCAATAAGCACTCAGTATCCATTCTCAACGGCATTTTAGCTGTTACCTCTGCTTAATACATCCGTTTGACTCATGACCACTGAATGCATGGGT
Organism: Paragonimus westermani; assembly: GCA_008508345.1. Taxonomy (NCBI): domain Eukaryota; kingdom Metazoa; phylum Platyhelminthes; class Trematoda; order Plagiorchiida; family Troglotrematidae; genus Paragonimus; species Paragonimus westermani. Next base: position 81,213 of record QNGE01000665.1, read on the forward strand.
GAAACACACAGTCGAATAGATTGGTTGCGGTCTGTAAACCTCGGTGACTAGTATTCCGGGCAGGTGGCACACCATTACAAGATCACTCTGGATTTGGATGATCTAGGTGCGGTTCAAACAAGAAAAGCCTCCTCATGTGAGTAGTGTGAGGGTTTTCTGGCAACTGTACCTACGGAGCAGTACAACTAAGAGCAGGCTAGGCGCAGGCGACAACATTCCGACTATGGCTGGTCGAGTGAATCGTGGAGATAGCACCGAATAAAAGACCCACCGGAAAACATAGCTGTATCTCGAGAATTGTATATAGTGAACAAACCTGAGCGATCAAGTACCAATCCCATATAAGGCACACAAAGCTCTCTGCCACTGGTACAACTGTTTGCAGGTCACTACCATCAAAGACAGGTTGTTTAGGGAGCTGTCAATGAACCTCGAACATATTGTGTAAACCGATAGCAACCAGGATCAGGGTAATGGTGGGTCGGTTCTGTGCTTTCAGCTATGACGCCACAGCCCAAGGTAACCTGGAACCAATTTCAACATTTCCAGCTTAAATAGTCTGAAAAGACTGTGATGCGCACTCCCTTAGTCTCATTCTTGGCAGCCATATTACTTTGGGTTTAAACCGAATGCTAGATATGCGGATTGTATCACAAACTGAAATGCAGCACAAGTCACTTGTAGCGACTCATAAGCCCAAGTACTGTGTGAATTCAGCCACTGCGACGAACAAGTCTACCAACAGTTGCCGCTAGCTCCGCATACGTGGTATGTAATACACTATTGTTCTGCTTTTAAGAAAATCAATAAGAGCTCATTCTAAAGATTTATACCGCATACTGATTCTTTAAGAGTATCTTGAGTGCCTTTGTTCGGTCACCTAGGCATCACTTAGCTTAATCATTTCTGGTTTCTATTCTAGTTACGTGACTGTGCAACTCCCCCCGACTCCGTCCAAATTTCACTATATCTTCAACATGCGTGATCTTAGTCGAATTTACAGTGGTCTGTGCCTGATGACTGTGGACCGTTTCAGCCATGTCGAGCAGTTGGTTCGCCTTTGGTGTCACGAGGTGCATCGTGTCATAATGGATCGGCTCATTTTGGACTCGGATCGACAGCTCGTTCGTGTGAGTGTGCGTGGTTTAGCCAGGCCACCTCTATGCAGTTGACTTTATGGTGTACTTGTAGGTTTGACCGCCATGGTTTCTTAACAAGTTATTGTTCTCACCCAGCTCAGAAGCGTGGTCTTACATTATCGGTTAGTCACTTTTTGTTAACCGTTTTGCAGAAGCAGTTTGTAATTTAAGGGTACGGCATGCATCGTAATCCACTTGTTAGAACGAGAACTACTGTCGAACTGCGTTTACGTTGTCTAAACTTTGCTGGAAAACAACACATCGTCCTCAGTATAGTTAAGGTTCGTTAGCTTACCACAAAGTGAAACATCCCGGCGGCAATAAACTGACGTATTCTTTTTACTTAGCTCAATGCTTTAAAACAAAGTGTAAATAGAGTATCAGCTTGACAACCGGATCGTTCAAGTCCCTATTCAAGAACTTTCGCTTAGTGGATACTGGCTTACATGGATGCAAACCAGATATGTGGCAAATAGTTTGAACATCTGTTGAAATAACAATTTACCTCACCTTCTCACATGTGTTGTCTTAGTTGAGTCAAGTTGACTAGAAAAGATACGCTCCATGAATAGGCTGTGAGATAGTTTTGTCACTCTGTGCTTCGCTCACCTTAGTGAACCGTACTGCGAGGCTTGTTAAGACTGTAGTTGTTAGCACAGAAAATGCTGACTAAAACAAAAACTTGTCAAACGCTGCGTTCGGGAGAGCTTGCTATTTACTGTCCAATAAGAGGTATTTTCTCCTGCTTGCCACCAACTTTATCAAGCTTATTAGCGTTGGAAACAACGATAGTCCTTTTGTTGTGCAAACTTGTCTTGTTTGTCAACCTGTTATCGTCTTGGCAACTATTTTTTGTCGAGTTCTTTTTGAGCATATGCCAAGTTGTTTGGCTAGACAGTGGTTGTTGACACACCATTTTGACCTAACCGATAATAGTGTTTCGCATAAGGATTAGGAGATTTTGGTTGGTATAAGCTGGCAATCATTCACAAATGATCGCAACTTAAATGGACGTGTTTTCGTCCACATCCGACACCCATGGCACCTTTCTGTCTTGCTAACTGTCCATCGTGTAAGGCGGCTACTCCGAGTCCCTTTTCTCGCGAGTCTGCTATAGACGGATAGCAATCGGCTGGCTGACTTGATTGCAACGAATTTGCACGATCCGGCGTACGTACTGAATGCACACAGACAGCCCCCTTAGTGTCGGCTGTAACCAAACGGGAGACCATCAGGACCACTGATACTTTGCCAGCACCTCCCTGTGTCTAAACTGCCTTAAAAATGAGCACAATCTACTGGGATGAAAAAACCATTTTGCTCAAACACGCGATTCTAAGATATACGCACCTAATTTAGTACCAATGAAGTCAAACAGTATGGGCAGCGTGTTTAACATGGTATTGATAAATGGAGCATGTTGTAATACGCCACCTCCTCGTGCGACCTTCCCCAGGAGTGTTGTAGTCGAAATCACGACAATGTGCTATTCTTAATTCATTTGTCAAGAAACGCGCGATTATTGACCGACAGTGTGTATTGCTGTGTTAGTGAGCAGTGAAAGTTTGTTCCAAGCATCCTCGTCATGGATTTAACCCTGGCTGTTTCTTCCTTGTGTCTACCTCCCGGAAAACCAAACTGACTGACGTCAGGCTAAAACACCCTGTAAATCTTACACTAGCTCCTGACGCCTCTGAATACAGAACCTTCTATCGACTGTCCCAACTCGGAAGACCGCAGTCAGCTGTTTATATTTCCGCTTATTCATTTATTCCTAAGCTGCCATGGCCCTGATCAGGAGCGCAGTAGTTGGAATCGCTTTTCACCGGACTGTTGACAGGGAATGTTCCAAGAGAAAAAAAATCATCAAAATGAACAACAAAAAAGAATCAAACGAGAGTAAAATGAGCGGTGTTGTGCATCAAAGATGGCAGTGCATCCGTAGTTCTCGATGATGTTCGACTGTCATACTACCGTGAAGAAAAAGAAAACCCTATCGATGACGAGTAGCCTAAGATTTGGTTAATTTCAATTTGAACATCACTCACATTTGATCGCAGCCTTCGGTTGCAGATAGAATTTCCAGCCAGCTCCTATTCAAGAGGGGCGGAAGCTAGTTTATCATCTACACTAACTGATAATATACAAACTCCACGACCAGCGTAACTTGTATTATTGTGTTTACTTCCAGTCGATAATCATGTTGTATTTCGTCAAGTGTGTTTGTATTTCCATACGGCTGTTTGAATTTTGTTTCGAACCATCACAAAGCGGAAGTTTTTCTCGGTCAACTATTTCAGTAACCATTTGTCAGTTATACGATTGAGCCCATAAACCCTTATGGTCGTTCTTTTTTCCCGAAAGATTTACATGTTTGTTTCCTTTTTCGCTTCAAAGAAATACATCCTAGAGCAGCTGGATACGAATTACAAAGATTGTTTGGAATTTGCTACCACCGAACCACTGTTATTCGGTGACTATCGAAATGCCATGGATGAGAGTGAGGCGCGGATATACGAAGATCTGGCGGATTATGACAACTGTCGAGTCATCTGTCAGGAGGTATGTCTTAGTTCTTCTTATGACCGTTTAAATCTCACTAATATGATAATTACTTTTGATGTGCATTTGACATAAGTAACTGTTGTCATGATAAACCAAACGAAACCGGTGGCCGATCAACAATACGGGTTGTAAAAGCGATCATGAAAGAATCACTTACCGATTGAATCTCAGGTTATTCTTATACTTGACTTTGTTGCATATTGTCAGGACGATGAAACAGAGCGTACACGGGTGGTTTGACTTTCGGATGAAAGAGACAAAACGACTGACGCTATTGGGAAAAAGAACTATAAAACATAGAAGCCCTCCGCATACATTTTGACAAGCAGATAAATCGAACATATCCATATAATGTTAACTATTAACAGCTGGCTAGAAAACAATAAATCATAGTGGTCCTAAGTTTGTTTTTTTTTCCTTCGGATTTAAAGTATATTATTCTTAAAGGAGTAGATGGGAAGTGGCGTGACACCGAACCACGTGGCTCTTTGGTTACGTACCAAGATGAACGTCAAACGGATTCTCTGTATGAAGACTGTAGTAACCAACAGTCGAGTTTATGCGATCTGGTAGCAAAATTAACGTCCCTATGAGAACGTTCTCTCATGCTAGCCGTCTCCTATATGACAGGCGTGATGAGATGAAACGCTACCTTGGGCTTCGGTACTTGAAAGATCGTCAGTACCACAAACGGAAAAGCTGACTCACGTTCACCCATTGCTTGAAATTCCTATGGCACACTGCAGTACTGTATATCTTATAACCTCGTAAATCATTCTAACTGTGAGCTTCAGCAGCTATTGACATAACATTTGATAGCGGCCTAATCTACACATCATGACCACTCTTCTTACGTGCGCAAACCAGCAGAGTATGCGCGGTTTCCTTCAGAGGTTTATTTTGAACTGAATTTTGTACACACCAATAGTTACATCTTGGTCGAGTTTATGGGCTTATTTTGTCTGCTGTTAGGTAGTAACATCCAGGCCAACCGTATCGTCAAGTGTTGTCGAGTGTATTGTCCGATGTTCAATAATTACATACAGGTCGAGGGTAATGGTTTATTTTGTTTGGTATTCGGTAGATTTTGGACGCCTATCACGAGAGTGTGGGACCACTGATGATGGTCCTGTTCAATGATGCACTGGATCACCTGACACGGATTGAGCGTGTCATCCGGATGGACAGTGGGCATGCCCTCTTAGTCGGGGTCGGTGGATCTGGAAAACACAGCTTGGCCAAACTGGCAGCTTTCGCAGCCGGTTACGACCTCTTTGAGATCCATTTATGCCGAGGTTATGGGGAACGGGAATTTCGTGATGAGTTGAAAACGTTGTTCTTACGTCTTGGTATGGAAAACAAGCCCACTGTGTTCCTGTTCACTGATCAACATGTAGTAGAGGAAGGTATGTCCGAAAACGTGAACGTTTTTTATCTTTCAGTTGCCTCTTCTTCATGAGTCCGTATCGAGTGCCTTAATCTTGTAGCTGTAACTTTCAGGCAGAGGATGGATTTGTCAACTAGATTGAATTCAGAACGAAAACAAATAGGCACTGTATGATTCAGACGTGTTTGTCCCTCTCTCAGCTTGGAAGCATGAACATATGCAAAAGAAGCACGGTAATGAAAAGCTGTACGGCGAGAAGCACATCGTTTACTAGTAATTTTCTTTGAACCTGCAGCTGAAACACAACCTGTCAGATGAGACATCCAGCCACAGTCACTCTACATCGTTTTTAAGGTGACAGGATCAAGTATTCAGGTCAGCTTGTGAAAGGGAGCCGGTGTCACTAGATTCATCTGCTTGGCTTTCATTTCTAAAATTCTGCCGAGCAGTTGGTGCGTTACAAGTCCTGTTATTCGTTTCCTCTATCCATACCAAATTCTTCACAGTCTTGCTCGCCGGAACTCCGAGAATTGTTGGCTGTCCTGGCTTGGCCATTGACCTTGAGTGACTTGGATATTCAAAGTCAGATGGAGGAGAACTTGTGGTCTCACAGAAGGCTTCGATGACAAATACTGTGTTCCTAGGAGGGTGGGGAGTAATGCTTTAACTAACAGCAATAGCAGAGGTTGTGCTGAATACTCGCTGTGTGTACAGCCCTGGCCGTTGGAATTCTTATCAGATAGTTTAGGGGTCAAAAGGTCTCTGAGTTTTAGGGTCAGAGAACCACTTTTTGGTCCCAAATTCAATTACGACGCTGAAACTTATGCCAAGCACATAAAACAGAGTGAATATTGTACGAAATAAGTTAACCGCCAAGAAATAATGTTTTCACTGCTGGAAGTCTTGTGAGTGAACAAAGCGTAAGACGGACGTAAGTTTCAGTATATCGACGAATAATACACCAGTGCCTTGATATACGGAACGGCTGGATATCTAATTTGATTGTTGTTTGCAATAAAAATGACTTCGGCAGACTATCACCCTGGTTACGGGGAAATCGAACACCTACGATCTGCCCGCACTTTGTACTGTGGCTTGAATGTTTGAAGCGCTGTGCTGTGCACTGTGCTGTGCACGCGTGTGCAGATGGATCCGTAATGAGATTGGGTGCACAGATGTCGGCATCCTATCTCGTCTTACACGCTAGTTAAATATCTAGTTCTGGCTGTGTTGATGGTGATGTTGGTGGCAGTGGTAACAGGCAGTAGGGCGTTTGAGAGCCATGTTAGAGGTAGAATGCAGGCCAGACACAAAATTATCTTTGATTGTTTCTGCTTCTGAACCGAATACATCATTGTTGAAATTCATGGTTGGAGCCTGAGCCGAGCAATAAGGCCAACAACTCTTGTGCGAATCGTCAATTTCAATTCACCTCATTCGGGTGAACAAACGAATATACGAGCGTCGTTTGCATGAAAGACGGAAAAAGCGTTCTGGCAAAATAGGCAGCAATATTGAACTGGTGTCTAATTAGGGGACGGAAAAGATACCCAGAAGTTTCACTGTTGAATACGTTGGCAATGGGGTCGTGGGAACTGGGTGATCTGGGAGTAGAATATGTTGCAAAGTTTGAGAAAAAATTAGGGTCGTGAACCAAAATGAAGTTTTGTCAACAGATGGACCGCTGACTCGTGATTTTTCAAGACAAAATTAATCCAGTGGATAGTATGGAAGAGACTCTTATAAATGTCACTTTGGAATTACCGGTGCGCAGACTGTTTGGAAAAAATCCTATACCCAATGCTATCATGAAGTGTAACTACCACAGCTGAGATATATAGATGAGGTCAAACGGAGAACAATTTAGTTCTGATCTGTACAAGTCCTTACAGGTTGTACAGGAAGCTTGTTTGTCGAATGAGAGAGAGATCAGTGGCACCTGTGTGTTCCAGTGGGCTTTGTACTGTCAATCTTTGGATGCAGAGTGGACACTGTTCGTCTGTGATCGGCAGTCTCCACTGAGCACAGTGGGAACTTTCCGAATTCATTAATCAAACACAGAATATTAACTTTGAGTGTTAGGTCAACGATAACACGACTGTGCCCTTTTTAGGTGAACAGGCTATTTTGATTCTTCACAATACTTCATTTGCGTGCTCATGTTTTTCGTTTGAAAATCCTAGGTTTTCTGGAGCTACTCAACAACATGCTTACAGCCGGTATGGTACCCGCCTTGTTCGCGGACGATGAACGTGAATCGATCATAAACGATCTGCGTGACCAAGCCGTGAGTGCCGGCTACTCAACCGCACGCGAATCTGTATGGCAATATTTTGTTCGCAAAGTGGCCGGCAATTTGCACATGGTCTTGTGTATGAGCCCGGTACGTGAGTAGATCTGATCCGTCATTTCAGTACACCAGATCTAATTAGACAGTTTGCAATCAGTTTTTCCAGCCACGAAACAGTTCTATGCTAATATATCAGGAAGCCCTGTTTTCAATCATCCTGCCATTCAGAAACACTTGTCATTTTGTACGGATTTACATGTGACACGAGATGAACAATAACGCTCACTATCACAGCTTTATTTAAGGAGCCTAACTGGGTGTTGCTTGTTCACTTCACTCGGTTTTCTCTTGTCTTATGGGTTGGGACCCTTAAACATATTCCTAATATTGTGTTCTCCTAGAAGGGCCTATATATTTATATGCAAAAGGCGGTCCATACTCAGGCTCATCACCTTGACCACAACCGTGCGAGTCACAACCTTCACTACAGAAGATGCTCCTTTTTCATTCGTTTCATACCGTATCGTCAAGCTCCCTTAGATTTCAGCATGAATTTTCAGTGGGTATTTGCACTATTATTCTCCAAATAAGACTCGCCAGTATCTAGTGATCAGTCACAAACACCGATGGATATGGTGGGCTGAATGAGACCCTATTTGAGTGGCCGGTTTTCATGAGAACACACCCAGTGAAAGAACGGACCACCAAGTAATCTACACAGGTCGGTCGGGCACTTGATTGTACACAACCACCGACCTGTCGCGAACCACAGTACGATGTTGGGTACCACGCGACCTTGGTGATGTGGACTGTAAGGGCAAGGGAACAGTAGTGTGTGTGATTGATGACAGGGACGGCCGAAAAATTGCTGCCATTATTTGGGACGAATTCCAGTAATAAACGGAATCCTTCACTGAACGGACTATGGAAGACAAGTATGTGATCGGAACGTTCGTCACTGTTAATTATTCTAATGATGTATAGTATTTGAGAATGACTAGCCTACTTTGGGTGTCTATTTGGGAAGATTAGTAAATTGCCCTACAAACTGATTGACTGGGAGGGCAAGCTGCTGTTAATCAGTCGGTTGTTGACCTTAGAAGGCCACGTTGACTCTACCATCCGTTGGAAAGGCTACTTGGCTAAATGTAAGTTTACCTGAAATACGAGTTTATTCGCAATGAACTAGTTATAAGTTTTACCACGCCAAAAAAACCTTGGTGACAATCGATGGACGTGATGAAGCCAAATAAGGTTGTAATGCTCAATAGCTGCCAAACTTTTTGGGACCGTTGTCTTGCGCATCGGACTCGTACTTCAAACCCCATGCATAGAGCGAGCACTACTGCGGCTCATTTGTAGATCAGGGGATCCCAAGTGTATCTCCTTAACTTCTGGACAACTGTTGGAGGATTGTAATTGGACAGCACAGTATAGCATAGTATAGTAACTCATAACTCGTCTAAATTGAAACTCAGACCAACCCCACTGCCCAACTAATTACAAAACGAGTCAGGTTGCTCATTCGCCATGAATTCGTTAATCCTAATTTTCCCCTGTCGGCTAATACGACACAACCCCATCTGTGGATGACTGATAGTCGTCTTTTTGACACTCAACGGGCTTTCGATTCACTTGACACAACTGGGAACGTATTGCGCCGAAAGGAATGTTATAGAAGCATGTCAACACACTCGAAATACGTTACTGTCAGACTGCCCATAGCTCTAAAGTACACAGTTAATTATCATTCCCATTTAGCACCACACGTGATGTACGATAAGGCTGCTAAATTTCGAGTACTTCTGCTTAGCGTTGCTGTTTACCGCCGCCTTGAAGGCACTTCAGTCGACTGTCAACACGGAAGTGTGGAAATACTCCTCGATGAAGAACTTCGAGAATCACAGTATGTTTACGATATTACTACAATGTGTAATGTAAGGCAGACAGTATGCAACTTATTCTGTTGACTAATGATATTTCGTCGCTTCAGTGGGCGACTTGCTTCACCATTTACAATCTGATAATAGAGTGATATCAGCCGGTTTATTGTACTTGGTAAACTTTCAGGAGCTTTGATAACCCTTTGAAAAAAAATATTTTCCAGGAGTATAAACTTGGTATTTCACCGTAGGTTTTGAGCTGACATAGTACTCACCCACAGGTGGTCACCGAAACAAGCAATCATTTGATCTGTCTAAGGCACTGCTGCATGTGATGGACCTTGAGGCATCGTTTATCCCACATAATGAATTTGCTTGGAATCCTAGTCCGGTTATCTCGTTGAGAAGCGCAGAGGTGTGAGGCGATAAGGTGCGGTTATCATCAGGAGGTGCAAAGCTCCCTTCTCATGGTGGTGACTCTCGGATGTTAGCCGTAACGTACGCAGTACGTATTCACTGTGGAGGACGCTGGGTAGGTAATTTTGCATTAGCAAAACTACTACTTGCCAGTAGTCTGCGATAATTACGCCTCTCGTTGGCTCTATTTGGTGTGGCAATCACATAGTGCATGAAAATGTCGCCAGAGTACTGGGCGATGCTTCATTTTAAACACACTGATATCCGGTTAATATGGTTTGTGGCCATATGAATGCTCAAATTCCAAATGAAAAACACAAAGTAATGTCAAAAGTTTTAACCAGTCGTTCAATTATTTCACCCCGAAAGTCTACAGGCTCCGTTGCTTTCTTTTGCAAGTCCACCAAAAACTGAAACGTTTTGCTTCCTTTCGAAAAGTAGCCATTTGTAAGCTTCCATTAGACTATGGGTAGCGAATTCGGCGTAGATGCTGTGCTTTTTTGAATTACCTTCCACATATCTCAATGATCTTTTTAATTAATTCTTTCCTGTGCCAGCGAACGCTTATTACTGTAGTGGATTGTCAGGTCGGAGGTGCGAGTTTTCGAACGCTCGGCCGAATACCTCAACGCGGGGGAGAGGCACTTACAAAAGCCTGCTGCGATCGGATCAAGAAGAACGTGCGCGATCGGATGAGTCATCGCTCGACTGGATCGGACTAACGGGCGAGGCAGGGCAGGCGAAATACGACAGACGGCCAGATCGGAGGCGTGGTTTTTCCAACATTTAGAGGAACATCTCGACACGAT
>QNGE01000665.1:95615-118156 GCA_008508345.1 Paragonimus westermani
AATTATGACTCATAAACGAGAGAGCGCGTGTTGCATGTGACTGGCGATTTGGACAATAAAGATTGTGCCTTATTAGACGCCTTCTCGCTACATTATGCTACTAAACAATATATGTTGTAATTACTCACCAGGTGTTTGTATTGGGAGTGGGCGTTTCTGTTCCGGGCGAATTAAGTGGTCTGAGGACGAATCGATGAAACATACCAAGTTCCATGAACTAAACATTGTGAGAGGCGATGGAACAGAAGTTCATTTGGATTAAGAGTAAATACCACTTTTTTAAAGGCAAAATCTTACCCGTGTTGATCAAACCGACCTAGAGACATGGGTGCCGGCGGTTTATGCGTATGAAGTATGTTGGTACTCGGTGACACTTCTAAGGCTGTCTTAGGTATACAGAGTTTGAACGATTGATTGACAGAAAAGCGAAACTTGTCTGTTTTGATGCCTTCGGCTCGAGCTCGCGTGCTTCTTCGGGATTATGCATGCTTTCTTCAGCCCAACAACAACCAAACAGAATACTCTGTCAGGGTGTCACTGAGCACTTCCTGATCATTCGCAAGAAAGTGTTCGGCAGGAATGGTACTAAGTGATGAACCAGGTCCACCAGTACTAGTAGAAACAAATATTGAGATGCATACATTCCATTTACTCTCGTCATTCGCATGTAACATGCGACGCATACATACAAAGTCTATGCACAACAACAAAACACAACGCGATAAAGGTGTGACATAAGTTAGCCAAAATTGACATACTCTGTGCTACGGCAAATTGTTATATTACATCAATGATTCTTGCGCACAAAATAGGTCGATTGATTTTTACAAGCATCTTCTTAGAGGATACCGGTACTGATGTCGTATCAACGTTTTGAATGAGATGACACGATCTGTAAAACGTTGCTCTGGATGAATTTTGAGTAGTTGCTATTAGGGCCATAGATCAGTGATGCTGCATTCTTGAAATCAACCAATTCGGGATATAATGAGCCGTCCTTTATGGTATGTTCCGATCATTCCCGTTACGGTGATACTCTCTGCAGCTGTGGCGGAACTAAATAAACGTCACGAAAAGCAAACAGTTTAGATAAACACTGCTTTTGGATACGACAGGTTACGTCCCTGATGGATGATCACAATCACAGTTCGGTAGCCAGATATTAGCAATTCATTGCCGAACTTATCTATTCACTGGTATTCTTTATCAGGGGAGATCCTTTAAGTAGGGAAATACTATAAAAGTCTTTAGTTTTAGCAGTTGAGTGAGAAACCAGCCTGTTGTTTTATCTGCTCTGGATAAAACTGAATTTGTTCGCTTACCTCTTTCCTGTTTGTGTATCTTGGTAAAGTGCCCTCACTTATTGAATCGTGTCTGCTGTGTAGTAACTGTGGTCCCTGTTAAGAAGCGTTTTGACTGCACCGAGTTGATTTACATCTGATGTAAAGCTGACATAATGCCAGTAATGTCCAAGTCATATCGGTCTGAACTAAACTGTTCGTTGTGCTGTCAAGGCTTTTATTGATTGCGGAGGTCCACTGTTTTATGCGACACAGAATGTCTGAGGAGAACGTGAGTTATGACGACGAAAGTCCCAATAATCTTTTGCGAAAAGTGACATCATCGATACAGCACTTGAAAGGAAAAATTGAATCAGCATTATCCGGTAACTGTCTTTCACTAATTCCCAAACTGAGACCCAACGACGCTGGCCCAAATGAACTTCTCGTCATCATTCCATCAAACTTAGCAAAAGCACATTATTCGAATAAAAATCCGACGTTTCTCAACACACACAAGTTATTCAGTTGGTAGTGGAATTGAAACATTATAGCTTAATAGACAGCAGAATCAAGCATGATCTCTCTATATTCCAATAAGATTTACACGACGTCGTTTTTTTTATACAAAACAGGCTGTGCGAATGATATATCATTCCCCCAGCAAAAGTCTTCTAGAGAGAACAATAGTGCTTCTTTTTGAAGGATGGGCACTTTACCCCCATGGAATTGGATCAGTCTTAGTGGTACAGAATGAGTTATACAACTGTACTTTGTAAGAAACACAGAAGTAGACGTGGTTGTGATTAGCTCTGGGGTTTCATGAGGGCTGGTCTTAGTAACTAAACATGATATAGATTCTCCGAAAAATAATAACTTATCTAGTAGCCTTCACTTACAACGATGAAGAACCGTAGGAAGACAGCAGTCATGTGAGTGGACGATTCAGACTACAAAAATGTGGGAGGCCGTTAAAAACTAGATGGCGTTTGTTACTGAGCAGCTGTCCAACTGCGGCGACTTTGACAATCACCAACCACTTAATATTCGAACCTAAGAGCTCTCGGCCTGGTCAAACAATTAAGTTCTATATTAGTGTCTTGTGCCAAGCGTAAGGCAATGTATGAAAAATTCTGCTTAGCACTTTTATGTGTCACCAACCAGGCATGCTGTTATTGTGTAAACTTACTGAAGTTTTGTTCGATGAGGTCGCACTACCTTTTCTCCCTAGATTGGATAAGTTTCGTTTTAACTCACAAAGCGTGTTTCTGGTATCGTTCCGATTGTTAAAATTGATATCTAGGACAAAATTGCTTTGCGTCTGATCAGAGTAATTCTTTATTGACAGTGTTTCTCCTTGTGCATGGAAATCAAAACAAATTGCAACTCAGTTGGTGTCAGAGGCGGCTGAGACAATTACAATCCATTAACTATGAGTGAGGTTATTAGTGGACATGTGTGAGCGACACAAGTATTTCATTGTCGGTGCTGGCAGTCTTTCTACAGTGGACGATCAGCTGAGGGCATTATAGGGCCAGTTGATGTTCTGTGATATTGATGATGATCCAAGTAGGTTTTCGAATGTTCGCACTGCTCTGTGATGTCGCCTTGAAAGAAGGTGATTGGTTTAAAAGCTTTTACTTCTCCATTGGTGTTTATCGATCCAAACAGGGAACGTTAACTTCCAGACCAGCCATAGAATTCCATTATAAGCTTACCTCTGTTTGTGGGGTGTAGGCGCCTTGATGTAGAATATTCGAACATAGATGTCATTTTTTGTAGTTAGATTCCTTCCCGTCCTCTTTTGTTTCACTCTCTCTCTCTCTTCCTGTGGTTGTGTGGCATTTAAGCATCAGTGTGAACCACTAATGTATTGCTGTCTGTGATGGTGATGATGACCTGTGTCGACACGTATCACGAAGACCAAAACTTTCAGATCCGAGAAAATCTATGGTCAGCTAGAGACATTATGCAACGCTAGAATTTCGCGTATATGCTTCAGCTGATAATGGTTTGGACTGCCAAACTTATCCACTTCCAGCGGGAAACGCTGATACTCTGAAACACTACAAGGTTTAAAATGAACATCTACTTTGGTACACTTCACTTGTTTTCTTTTGAGGCGTTTCAATCTACCCCTTTTGGGATAACTTAGTGGAAGTCACGCTTTACAGTGTTATTCGCTTCGGGTGAATGTTTTTACGTTGACCAACGGATCTCGCGCAAACATGTGCTATAACATCCCATCGTTAACCGCAGCCTTATCTGTCAGCATGAATCCATCTTCTGAGCCAACTGATGCCGTGTGCTTATCCACAGATGTGTTAACAATGCGGCTGAATTCAAGCAAGTGTTGTCTTTGATGGACGCCTATACGGTCGTTTTTTATTGTTGGCCAACGAGGGTATTTTTCCTTCTTACTGCTGAACGAGTGTTTGGTTCACGTAACATCCGACCGATTATTGATCCCTTGATGAATGAGTTATTTTGGACTACACTGTTGTCCACCAGTACTGACGTAGATTTGCATCCCATTTCTGAAATTGTGTTAACAAACTGTCACTTTCCAAAAGGAAAGCAAAACAACAAGTCTGTAGGCACCTCGAACATGTGGGAACTTTGTGGGTTATTTTATTAACAAGAAACTTTACCAAAGTAGTAATCTTAAATACGTTGATTTCGGTGCTCTTGCCGTCTGTGTTTCAGCGAGGCACACACTTAAACAGCTTGCCTATTGTAGCAAATCTTAAAATGCGTCTGACTGTCATTCTGGTTGGTCGAATTACTGACAATCCGGTTTCCACACTTTACCAAAACTTTACTGACCAAAGTAGGTGACGTCCTATCTATTGATCTTACACTGAGGTACGTTCAGTCCAATCCCTTTACAATGACTCTTGGTTTAGGAAGTTATTCGTAAACAAAATGGCCTCAAGCATAAGCATTAGAATAAGTAGCTGATCTAGACAGCCCTGACTCCCGAGATAAGACATTCATCTAATAAAATAGCAATTCTAATGAGCCCCTGTTGCATATCTGGCCACACGTTCATAGTTATTGTATGGACAGGTGTCACGAACCTAAACAATGTTAGATCTGGTCGAACATCGTCATTCTTGATCATAGACTATCTCATTTGATTTCATATCTTCGTGTTCACAAGTGAGATACATATAGCCGCCGCGTTGGATGGTGCAACATATTGGATGTATACAAATGAAACTCGCATATACTAATTTAACACTATGTAATAAATGGACATAGGAGAACACATCATATGCAAGTTGCAATGTTCAACGTTTTAAACACCTCGGATGGAAAAATCTGTCTTCAACTAGATTCCCAAAACACTGCTGATTCATTGCAATAGAATTCTAGTAGTCACTTATGTCATAATTTCTCCTTCTGCGCACCCATTCATCCATTCAGGTCGGGGACACTTTACGAACGCGGTGCCGTAACTTCCCCGGTGTGGTGAACAATACTACTATTGACTGGTTCTTTCCTTGGCCTGAGCAGGCCTTGTACGCTGTGGTGCGTGTATTCATTTCGCCCGAGTACACTCTTGTCCCAGAAGAGCATCGTAAAGCAGTGGTCGATCATATAGTGGCCACTCATATGAGTGTACAGGAATACACCGTTGAATTCGGTCAAAAATTCCGGCGCACTGTGTTTGTAACTCCCAAACATTACTTGGATTATATCAATACGTATAAGCAGTAAGTTGGCTGATTTGACGCATCAACCTAGTGGTATGTATCCTGTACTTTCAAAATGCCCCTGTCGTAACCCAGAGGGAAGCATTTTGACATACCTGCAAAAGCACGAACGTAGTACACATGCCTACAACAAGGATTATTGTTAGGGTGGCTTTGTCGACCCGGCGAAATCCGATACCATTCGAGTTAGCGATAACTTACTGATCTTAGATCAGATAACCGTTGTATCCTATTGGTTATATATTGTAATTTGGTCTGGGTCCGCCTATAATAGTATTTTGCCTTACGGCATGTTATGGCTGTCTTCAACCATACTATGCCTTTCTCCTACTTACACCATGGTTCATATTTCATTGATCATGTTTCGTATGGTGTTGGTAGCACTTCTTATCATTCAGAATTATAATGTGCCATGCTGATCCGCGTTTCCTGCGTTTTGCTGAGGCGGTCGCAACTAGTCGTCTCAAGCCAGTGTTGTGTGTACGAAAACAATTATATGTAAGCCTTAGACTCCCATGGACTTAATAAATCTGTCCTGTCGTTTTCCACCCCATTTGCTATTTTATTATTCACTCCCCCATCCCATTAGTGTCTTTTATATATGTTCCTGGTTATTGTTATTTGATACTGGAGAGGCATTGCGAAATGTTAGCATCTACCAGTGTCCGTCTTCTTACTGCTATGTTCAAATTTATGAAGGGAACCAAATGTTCCAAACAATTCTCGTGTTTACTATTCCTGGTTGTTCCTATTGGAATTCGGACCGGGGAGAATGATTAGACAGCAACAGAGCATAGAAAGCTCTTGTTCTTGTCTTTTCTGTGATGGAAAAAATACCACCAAGATGAAACCCAATTGCGAAAAATTTGGGCTTCGATTGGATTCCAACCAGCAGCGAGAACCTCATGCCCAAGGGTAGTCAGAGATCTGCTGGGTGCGTCACGTAAATAGAATCCAATTCTCAATATGTTGACACATTATATTCTGGTTGGTGCATGAAACGTTTACCACAAAAAGCCGTATAGCTCAAATCAGTAATTTCAATCGACTACGCATACCAAGTGCTCTAGACCACTATTCCCAATAAGCACACAGAAGTGCAAAATTATGTTAACGCCACGCCTGCCCACCTTAACCATGTCTGTCGGTATGACGAATTCGTTATCCAATAGAGCTTTATTGTACTGTACAATAATTGGCCACGTGATCAAGCGTCATGGGTTCCCGAGGTCACGGTGGCTGTTTTGTGCACGAAAGAGATACCCCGTTTTGTGATCAACATTTACTTCGTAAAATGTGTTCCCGAAGTCGTCGCTTTGTGGATGTATCTCAGGAAACGAGTCGATTTTATTTCGACCGCTCTATCCCATTCTTACGACGCGTACAGTCGTGAGCATAAAATACCACCAGACACTTAAAAGGGATATATTGTGAAGAGGAAGACTGCTTAGTTGGGGTTCACGCAAATCATGAGCATCGCACAAGGTATTTCCAATTTGGTCATTACGACTTTGAATGATATCGGTGCAGGTGTGTACTGATCTGAATAGTCAAAGTGAAAGTGATGCATGCCCTCTTTCAAGTTTGTATCAGTTCATCAACCGGCTTCATCATCACACTCTCGAGGTCGCGTCAGTTTGTCACCAGATTAGATTACTGAAGAGCAGTCGGGAATTTGGCTAACGTCACTCCTGTCTGACCGCAGTCTTCGCACTCAGACTTTCCATTCAGTCTGTCTCGAAAAGAAGCACTAGATTAGAGTTGCACCCTAGTTAGAGATCGTCAGTTTTGCCCATCCTACCCACGCCCGGGGTTAGAACTCTGGCCACACTTTCACAAGACAACCGTGTTGACCATAGTGCCGTTGACCACACACTGGGTGTGACCAATTTATCGTATCTGAAGGCTCAACCGCTTTTGCTTGTGAGTAGTGATCAGGTTGCCCGATCGTCTCGATAGGAGACACGGTTACTATCTGCTAAACCCGGTCGATAAGCCCGAGGTTAGGTCTTCCGAAACAGGTCGAGCTCTGTGTTCTCAGTAAACTTGCATAGACATTTTATGACACGTGTTTTGATGGTTTGATGCAATTCATTAACGGCACGGCAAAATCTGAAAACGGCCTGATACAGCGCAATCTCTTTCGCGAGTCATGTATGGTGAAATAATTATATTTCACCCCCTATAAATTCCGTTTGTAAAACAGTTGGACAAGGAAGTGAACAACGTAATCTGTAAATCTACCCTGATATAGGCCACTTTTTGTCTTCGCGTGTACCAGTTTTGCGTTCGTCCATATCTAGTGAACAGTGGAATAAATGTCGGAGGTTACGTGTAGGAACAGATGGAAAACGATGGCCTGATGAATAACTGGCATTCAGCACTAATCAGGTGGGCTTTCAACACCGAGAAAGAAATACAAACGAGTTTTCCATTCATACTGAGTGGGTTGATTATGCTAGAGACTAAATTTCAGAAGTGTGAACAGCAGAAATATCATAATTGTGTTTCTGAATCAGAGTTCAACAGCATTTACAACTGTGACAACCTGTACATGTGTGAGGCATGCAGCTAGATTCACAGAAACCTTTACAGGACAGGTCAATGGAGGGAATAATGGGGAAAAGTCCGAAACGACTTACAACTTGTGGTCAGTTAGATTCTTTAGCAAAAAGCTCTCAGTAAATATCATTAAAACGGGGCTGATAGGTGGTGTGAATCCAGTAGTTGATTTCTATTCTGACTCATTTGTAGGCCACCGCTCGACACATTTTCCCATTTAATCAACCATTTACGGTACCCACAATTATCTCGACCAGCCACCACACTGGAACACATGTAACTGTGACTAGGTTGTTCCTTATCGTACTGTTTCGTTAGCACAATGGTCGGCGGATTCGTACACCACTTACATGAGGACGTTGATCACGGCTGAACCGCACGCGGGTCATCTGAAGCTGGGATGGACATCTAATGTTTTGCCACCTACCCTTGGCTTCGTACTAGAGACCGCGATCGATCGATTCCTTTGAGTGGTCCAGTTCTGTCTTCAGCTGTCATGGCAGCCTATGGATTGTCATCCGGATGGCTCCTGCTTTAATAAGCGAGAGGGGCTTTCCTGGTTTATCCGACAGTCTAAACTGTGACATCCGATCCGTTTGTCAGAGAGGTTGTCCGTGTGCTTTCTTTGTCATACGGTCACACCCCCGTGCCCAGTGTGCACGGTGCACGTGTTATCCTGCTTCCCGGTCACTTTGGCAGTTGAGTACAGGCAGGCCAGCTGCGTTTACTTTCTGCATCCTGCAGGTCCGTGTGATTTCACTCCGAAAGGAGCCAACTAATATCTGTCTGCCAGCTTACTCAAGTGCACATTGGCCGTGCGAACCCACTCACTGCTGAAACTCGCAGGTACCTTCTTGAACTTCTTAACTTTTAACTCAATCACAGTTCTTGCATCCAGATAATCTTTTCGTCCAGTCTACTTCGTAAGGAAACACTAGACCCGCGGTTCGCTATCATTAGAGCTTTTCAGTAGTGCATATCTTTGTCTAAGTCGGAATTTGCACTCTTAACCTAGTGTTTGTGAGACTAGCGTGTAAATCACAACGCCCGTAATTTCACACTAGGTGTGATCAATCAGTCCTATCTAAACGTTTATCGCAACTCTGTGGTGGACCCACTTCTTCATTCCCAGCCCGTTCTGCTTACCGGCTTTCTTTGTTATCTACTGTAGCCGAGATTGCTAAGCCAAAATCTGCAGGTAAACCCTTTTTATTGTCGAAAGCTGTATTAACACATAAACTTTGGAGAGAATTGGTGTTGAAGATGCCTTCTTTCACGTCTGCGTCTCAAGATTGCTGGCTATGGACATACTCTATCCTACCCCGCCATCGTTCTCACCTAAGATGGCAGCAGAACCACCCGTTTATCGATGAGATTCTAAAAACCAGTTAGGGTTTGCTTGACTCTGTGGTATAGAATGCTTCTCAGGGATATCATGGACTACACGAATTAGTCCTGACATTTCGAGTACGATTAGCATGATACCACCTACTCCCAATGAGCGGATGGTGGACGATCGATCAAGCGTCTAAGGTGTGAGCGATAATGTTTCGCATTAAAAGTGTTGTACACAAAAGTCAGGTGCCGAAAAGGCTGTTAAGTGGGCAGGATGAGG
This sequence comes from Paragonimus westermani, assembly GCA_008508345.1. Classification (NCBI taxonomy): domain Eukaryota; kingdom Metazoa; phylum Platyhelminthes; class Trematoda; order Plagiorchiida; family Troglotrematidae; genus Paragonimus; species Paragonimus westermani. The sequence continues at coordinate 104,792 of QNGE01000665.1, forward strand.
GAGCCTGTTAACACTCCTTGCCACTTGGTCACGGCGTTTGATGCCACCCGTTACAGGTCGTGCAAACTTCTACTTTGTAGTCACCTTTGTCGAGACACGACATGTTAAAAAAGATGGGGATTTCAATGTTCCTGTTTTTCTGAAGACGCCAATTTATGAATTAGCAATAGCGGGACAAATCTCAGTCGACCCTCCGCGCATTGTTTGAGTCGCCCATTACGGAAGAAGCCACCTTTCGATATTGGTTCTGCCGGGGAACGAGATTTAGAGTGGACGTGATAGATTGGTGTGTGTCCGGATTCCGAGGAACCTGCTCAGTATTTTGATATCGGAAACGTAGAAGTCAGGTTCAGTTAAACAGGGTAGTATATTGTAGCGAGGACAAATGTACCACAGGAACTGCAGACAGCAGCCAACAGGGACTACTGTCTGACGATGCAGTAACCCGTATAGCGTCAGCATGCAATCCTAAGCAGATCAATGATAAACTGTCCAATCGGAAAGGTAGGTTACTTCAGCCAATCCGATCATACGGAGGCAGCAGCATGTTTACGGGAATAATGGCGTGCAGTGGATGGTGGATCATGAGAAAGTGCCTGTTGCACTACGCAAGTAAGGAGTCTCTGTGCCCACACTAAACAAATCACATCAGGTATACCTAATCAGTGGACATCGAAAGGCAAAATTTCCGCTGCTCTTTAAGAAGGAATTTTTGTCGTACAATTCCCATACGTAAATCGAACAGTAATCACAACTGATCGCAGCCTCCGCATTCAGATAGACTTTCCAGCCAGCCTGTCTCAAAAAGAAGCACCAGACTCGAGTTCCCCTCCTGTTAGGGCTCGTCGGTAGTGCATGTCCTTGCCACGGCCGTAACTAGAACTCCGGTCACGCTATCATGAGGCAACCGTGTTGACCACTGTGCCATTCACTTCACATTAGGCACGACCGAATTATCAAATCTGAACGCTCGACCACTTTCACTTATAAGCAATGATCAGGTTGCCCGATCGTCTCGAGAGGAGACACATTAACTGTCTTGGTAACTTCACTCTCCAAGTTGCAACCACGATTCATCAACTCGTTGAGCATTACTGGTGGATAGTGTTCAAGGCATATAGAAACCAAAAAACCCTACCACTCATCAGTAGTGTGCAGCGTAACTGCATGCTACCCAATTGGAAAACTTGGAAACTGAGGTTACATAGGTGGCGTGATTGATTTGGGCAACTGAACAACCCAGGGAATTCACTCGGACTACTTGAGAACAAAGACAGACAAAACGAAGTAGCTATGACCTCAGAACACGAATCGATTTACTTAAATTGGGAAGCCAACGTCAAACAACTGTACCCGAAGGTTTAAACTCAGCTCCAGTACGGTCTAAAAGACAGGTGCATAAACAAGTGGAACATTTGATAACACGACTAAATTTGTCATTTAAGTGTATGAACTGGCAAAAAGCTGCTAAATTACAGCGACCCCGGATAATGTCAGCTTTCCAACAGTCTGTATTTGGTACATACTGACGCCGTCGCTCAAATGAAATGTTCATGTTATTCCTGTACTACTTATTCTGACTAAACAAAGGACTAACGAACTTGTGAAGCAAGCAACTGATTTTTTTAAATCTGGCTTTGGTGCAAATGTGACTAGGTGTAAGAAACTACCTTGTGTAGAATTTATCTTTCGTTATCACTCTCAACTAGCTGGATGGTCACTGTATCCTTATCCGGATGTTGCGTCGTCTATGAAGAATGGAAGAATGCGTTTCACCTACTAGTCATTGAAGCGCCTTGGTTGGAGGTGTGATATTTTTCGAAAAGGTTAAGAAGATTTCAACCCGTGTTGCATGCGTATGTTGTGAACAACCATGAAGAGCACAAAGACGTGCTTATGATGATCAACACTCAAGACGGAGACGTCCATTTTGTCGGAGCCATGACTGAAACTGGAATGCTACATCTTGCGTTTTTCACTTGCACTGCTAGATACACCTTGACGTGTATTTGTAATAACACACCATGCAAGAAAACGATTAAGCAAATATTTTCTTTAGCCACACGTGTGTGATCAGCTGTCGAGATTTATGCTGTACACAATATCGTTCGAAATATTTTGTCTATCACAAAACCCTAGGTAACGCGAAGTCCACGAATTCAGTCTAATGTTCCAAGAAAACGTGTACCAGGTAGTGTCCTGAATCAGGGTAGATGGACTGTGTGCGTTCTTCTCACGAGTAAATCGGGCAATCCGAACATACGTCACGAGACATTGTGGGTAAGCCTTTAGATGAAATGACTTGCTAATGGCGTAGGAATTAACGCACTTGTCTGGCAGTCACAACAGACGGAATACGAGCTCCGGTTTTGATGGCGAGCTTTGATCACAAACAAAACTCCAGCGAGATGTGATCAAATGAAAACAATCAAAGTGGTCGTGTATAGTGTGACCCGAAAAAGAAGGGCAGTCTTCATTTCCACATCAAAATTTGTATGCCTATTCCCTACTCTGGGAATCCTCATGTGGTGCACCATAGAACATCGATGCTAGTGACCTAGAAAGTGTGGCCTTTGAGGACCGAATGTCCAGCCAATCAACATTTCCAATACATTCGTTGGACTTCGAACGGTTACAGTGTTATCCGTCAAGATCACTAGCTTTCCATTTAAAAAAAAACTGTTTTGTATAGCAAAAACAAAGAGCCCCATCGGTTGAACAATCATCGTCTCAGAAGCAAAGGATGAATGATGGTATACTTTAAAAAATGTTGACACTCTGTGGTAAGTTTCCATCAGTACAACAATCAGTACAGTCGATAACCGGCATCGGAAGTTCTGTGTAATGTGGAATCTTTGCTAGTTTGTATTCAGCCGATGAGAGTTATGCATACAATTTGATGATGGATGCATTAACAATAGATCTACCTAGATATACGGAAATAAGAACCTAACGGCGGCTAGTACAGCACATCTACAGCTGTTTAATCACCAATAACGACATCCAAAATGTCTACTAAAGACAATATGGGTACATCAACATTCTTATGTGATCGTAGTTAAAAGCATCCAGGTGTGATTTTGTAATAATCCTTGGTCGTGTGGCTAGTCATAAAAGAGGAACTACTAACAGTCACGAGTGTCTTGATCACCCTGAATCATTGGTTCAAAAATTGTTGATCCGAAGCGCCCTCCACAGTTCAAACACCTGGAGGAATTAGTGTGATCGGTACAGCACTGGTTCACATTTTCCCATCAAACGCTTATCATATTACCATCGATAAAAATGCATACAGTTCGAGATAAGCTGTGATCATCATCCACAGCTTTTGACATTCTACTTCTTCTGTGTGGAAGCTAGCTTTGGATGTGAACTGGTTTATTGTCTTCAGTTGGTCTTAAGGGTTCAATCGTTACACGTTTAAAATCAAGCAGTCCTAGACAGCTTTAGACCTGAAAAATTACAATGTGCCCATGTTTTCATGGAAGGCAGTGGTTACTGAAAATGGATGCGTGTCAAAAGATCCACAACGGTGGTGAGTAAGGTAAGACGGCTCGTACATTTAACAGACCGCAATGCACTTGATCATGCCGCACCGAGAATTGAACAAACTTTTCGGTAGGGCAGTGGCTACGTTGTAGTTTTAACAGTTATCACCGTAATTCCAAAATATGAATGCTAGAACCCAGTGGCATGCCCAAATATCGCAGTGCTGTTTCTGTCTCTGGTTCGAATCCAATCGAAGCCCAGATCTTTCGTAACTGGGCCCAATAAAAATTACGAAATCTGCATCATTACTTATGAGCAATACAATTTCACTGCCTACTGGTAGCGTTGGTGGATTCCAGCGTGAACTGGAACGAGAAATTCTGCTTTGGTAGTCAATCCACTAGAGCATTTAGTGAATTCCATATGAAAGTGGATTAGGTGGGCAACTGATTCCAGAAGTGTAACTTCTGAGCTCCCGGCGTAGCTTCGGAGCTCAGCTAGTACAACGATTGCCACGTTTGGGTATGGTGCTTCTGTCGCTGGTTCGAACCCAGCCGAAGCCCAGACTTTTCATAATTAGGTCTCATCTAAAACACTAGAAGTCTTCATCTTTTGTATTGTAGTCTGGAAAGAACACAACAATTCTCATGAAACTGAAGGAATAAAACTGTTGGGATTCTAAACCATTATACGCTCAAAAAGATATTTGTCCACAATCCATTAGATGAGGGAAAGACATACGCACACATTTACCCAAAAGAACACATTTTTCAGAACAGTGTAGTTGCGATTAAAATTGTCCGAAATTGTTGTCCGTGTTAATCCCTATACTGAACCATGTTCTTCGAAGGCTAGGTCGTTTAAATGATCCGTCGTTCGCTAATTATGTTCACCACTCGAATGTCGTCACTTTTCTGGCACCTCTATACTTCAGGTTATTTGAGGAGAAGGACAAGTATACTGAGGCACAGATCATTCGCCTATTGGGAGGCTTACAAAAACTGGCCGAAGCCTCTGTTCAGTTAGAGGAATTGAACGCCAAACTGGCCGTACAACGCATCGCGGTGACCGAGAAGACGCAAGCTTGTGAAGCGCTGTTAGCCGAGATCACTAGCAGCAGTCAACTGGCCACAGAGAAGAAGGAATTGGCTGTGATGAAAGGCAAGGAGATCGAAGTGCAATCGAAAGAAATTGGAATAGAGAAGGTAGGCGCTTCTGCAGGCTACCCAAATCATACAGATATATCTGTAAGCTGTTACAAAAATACTAAATAACTAGTTAGACAACCTATAGGTTTTGGTAACAAATACAGTTTTCCAAGTTCGAAAAGTTTGTGGAGATCACATAGGATGCATATTATTTCTGTACGCAAGAAACAGTGCGATCACTTCTGAATCGTTTCATATTGTTGGAGTCAGGACAAACTACAAACGTACTGAACACCTCACATTTTGACCGGTAGGTGAATTGTTTCATTCTTTTTAAATACGTGAATCAACACCGTTAGCACTCCGGTAAAAACTATGAGCATCAAAATGGTCAACTATGTGTTTCGAAACACTGATATCATTGACAGAAAGTAGATCGAAAAAGTTCAATCACTGTATAGATCTGAAATTTTCACATCGAACTGGGGATAGCAAGGAGACAAGCAACTGTTTTCCGATAATGCAACTACGTATAACTCAGTCCTTCTACGTGCACATACATTAACAAATTTGCGAAAAGTGCAGATTCACTGAGAGATAGACTGCTTTAAGTTGAGTACCACTCACATCTCATCGTAGCTATCGGTTTGAGACAGATTTTCCAATTAGCCTCCTTCGACAAGAGTCATGCGAATCGATTCGTTTCTTAATATGCCTCTCAGATCTAAATAAAAGCTGTTATTTGTTCACTTTCGTCTGCTCTTCAATCATACACCGCAATCTAAGCTATAACTCGTGTTTTTCAGCGGAGTAACGATCTGCTGTCCTACCACTCTCCGATGATATCCAGAAACATGATCCTGGACAAGAAACACCCAGTTTTAGTGACGACAGTCCTGCACGTGGGTAAAAACAATACCGGCGACTCGATGATGTGACTTGCTTTACGTAGCATGTTTCACGGCCGACATTTTTGACATTAATTTCTGTCACGGTCCCAACACACGGCGGCAGAATTCACGAGTCGTGCTAACTACCAGGTTCTACATGGCCGGGTTGGATGCGTATGCCTAAGCTCGGGGTAGGGATAAGTCTAATCCCATCACACACTGAATTGTGTGTATTTTGGAAACGGGGTTGTATGGGGTGGAGCACATCAAAGAAAACACATCAAAACGGACTGTACCCTGTAAGATATCTGCACCAAATCTAGTATGAATGAAGTCAAACAGTTCGGGTGTCGTGATTAAGGCGTTATTAATAGGTGGATTGAGAATAGCACAACGTTACGAGCAACTTGCACTAAGCAATGTCTCAAACACGTCGAGTAGCCTTCCTCAGGGGTGTTCTAATTGAAATTATTTTCAGGATTATTATGTCTCGGTATCACTTTCGTGCGTCTCGATGTTAATTCAGGACGCTCCAAAGGAGTTCTGTGGGTTTAGACAATAAACACGGTCGCACAGTCAATGAGCGCATGGGTTTACTGACAGACGCCGATCACTTGACTCTTAATGAGTGGGGGCACAGATGGGTCGGGAACAAGGGATAAACAAGGGTAGTGGGCCTGGTCCCGGTTGTCAAGCTTACAGAGATGCGGACTAACACGTACGCACTTAGCGCCGAGGGCGTGGATCTGCTCGCACGACGCACAAAGCAGTGACGACACGTCTGGCAGATCGGTCTTTTGTCATGAGCGACCCACTGAGAATGGCATAGGCTTCTGCCCTAGTCGTGGTCCGCAGGTTCTGATAGGTCGGATGCCAGAGCGGTGGTCATTTGAATGAGTTTGATGGACAGCTTGGCAGCTGAAGGCAGACCTGAAACAACCAGGTAATGTCGATCGCCGACGTAGTGTGGACCCGACTACACAAACCAGATTGCAAACCAAAGGGCTTGCCCGGAAAGCAGTCCTTACCGGGTCGGGTTAGCGGGCGATCTCAGCAAGCGACTGAAACCACAGTCCGATCAGCTGACTGTGCGTAGGGTGGGGGTGTACGTGCATTTCCAGTGAAATCACCCGCCCCCATCGACCCATCGATGCGACCACGACGAACCACGTTCGGCGCCTGGGGGGACAAAAAGCTGAACTGGGAACCAGCATACGCCGGAGATTGCAAGTGGCAAAGTAGAGATGCCATATTTCCTCAACTAATTGTGCCATCATGATTGTTTTTTCGCCAAACGACGGATAATAAGAAGGCACGCTCATAAGGGAAACAGATGTGTGAGTGACTTGACGACTGATCGAGAGTTAACTATTTCCCTATAGAATCTGAGGTACGTTTCTGGGTTTACTGCACCAATTGTGGACTTGTGCATGAAGTATCATAACCACACTGTGTAGACAATAATCGTAACTTCAGAAATGGCTATGTAATGATATGACGGAACCAATCTCGAGTGCTGTCGGATCGCGACTGATCAACACGGGTCATCAGATTACGCCCGAAACAGTGTTCGAAATTATTTACAGTGTCCCAAGCCCATTCCCGAGTTGTCTGGATGAGACTGTTGTCGACAGCAGAGGCGATCGTTATCAAACTCTACAACCCCTAATTGTGCGGCCAAAATAAATTCACACAGGCCCTACACCACTCGTGGCTGTGTGCAAAACTCCTGAAACTCAGTGGCCCAGTAACCCGATTACGGAAAGCAGCTGTTTGCAACCTTTACCTCTTATGAATACTCTGGGTATAATGAAGAAACTAAACATAGCTTGGCCACTGTCAGTTGTGTGGCGTCGTTACTGAACTGTGTTGCTCTACATCCGATCAGCATGTCTTATTTGATCATTTTGTCGGTGCTGTGATGAAGGCAACTTGTTCCGTTATCGAGATCGGCGTGGACAACTCGTTCGAAAATGTTGTCCAAATTGAAGTGTTTTGCATCCTGGAGACCTAAATCGTCTTAAAAAGAATGTACTGCGTAAGTTGGACTGGACCAAATATCACACTGGAACCAGATCACATTGGTGGATTGTAAGTACAATGACAGCTATCGATATTTGTGTATTCAACGGATGAACCATCCTCAGCATATGGAGATTAAGAAATGCCACTAGCTAGAACTGGCTAAATCTTCTTTCTCTACGCTTGTCGGTGCCGTTTACAGCTTTAATCGAGACCACTTGTACATTCCATACAATGGGTAATCGGTGTTTATTCTCAACCGCTTCTTATATATTGCAGCTGGTTAACGCGTATATCTGATTACTGGCCTAGTGCATCGTGCACTAAAGCGTCTACTCCACATTATTCCACTACACAGGAACTAAAACCCTAAATTAGTGAGACATTAAGCTGGTGTATGATTGCTCAGATTCCGCAATTCACTCGGAGCCAACTGAATCTTCTAAGCATAGTAAACTGCCTGTTACCGTTGGAGATGTGCTGTTGTATGACAGTTTGACGCTATATTCACGCAAATATAAAACGAAAAGAAGTCATCGGTATACAAACCATAAATTCCCAAGGAATGTCCCTTTGTTCCTGTCCGTGGTTCTGCTTACACAAGATCAATACATATGAATACGATGACAACACGCGTTGCAAGATAACCTCATCGCATTCAAAACTTGTGGACATTCCTAGCTCTTGCACGGTTTGTAGACCTTGCATATGAGGTAACCTCGAATCCAAACACTCGATGAAATTTGGCAAACTGCATGGTTAACACAAGAACGATTAACACGTCATTTTTGTCTATTTTCCAACTTTTATGTTATCTTTTTGTCCTGAAAAATATGTCTATCATTTCTCACCTTTCCTTGTTTACACAAAAACGACAAAATGGTCACATATATTTCAGACTACAACTGCTACGAAGGAATGAGTGGATGAGCAGACGTCAAGGTGGCCATACATCTGATAAGGGAAACTTCTATACATAACATGGAGCATCTGTGACCACTCTGTTTGTCCTAAGGATAGGTATTTCTTGGTTATTCCATTGTTAATTAGCCTGGAAGTGTGGAATTTGTGGGCGATATTCCTTTCATTGGCCTACTGAGCTTATTTAGAAGGGCGGCATCTAGTTTTTGGTCAACAGAAATTCTTCAGGAATCAAATCTGATATCTTTTATCTTCCAAATATGTTTCTGGCTCATGAACTTTCAATATCACAAACACATTGTTAAGCATCAAATACGATGACTCACAATTCGGATTCTCTTTCGTAGCAAGAAGCTGAATCTGCGCTTGTTGAAGCACTTCCGGCCTTGGAACAGGCCAGACTGGCTCTGGATGATCTAGACAAATCAGATGTCACGGAGATTCGCTCATTCGCCAAGCCGCCCAAATCGGTACAAGTGACCTCCGAGTGTATTTGTGTGTTCAAAGGATACAAGGAAATCTCTTGGAAAACAGCCAAAGGAATGATGTCTGATACCAATTTCCTGTACTCTCTACAAACGATGGATGTAGATAATATCACTGCGAAACAGTCAGCAATTGTGAAAGGTAACCCCTCTGTAATGTGATGCAAGCAGATCAGCATGTGTTCATCTTTGGCTTGTGTATAAAAAGGTGTCGAATTGATAAGATGAAAGAATTCGTCGGTTGTTTTTTGGAGTTGTGTTAACACGCATCTGATGGCATCAGCCAGTGGATAGGTAGGAGTTAGGTCGGTTGAAATCGATCAACCGTATTTTTTTCCGCCTATAAGCGACAGGAAGAGCAGTGGGTGATGAAACTAATTCACATACCTTCCTGCAAGCTCGGTGACCATGACCCCGTGGTCTATTGGATAAGTGCTTGGACTACGATGTGCCAGGTATTCATAGGTTCGATTCTACGGCGTGCGTGGTACTGATAAGACCCAACTAAGTCGAAACATCTGTCTACCATTTCGCTGGTGGTCACTGGGACCAAACGTTTCCAAAAACGCCGTTTACTCTTAGCCGAGGCGCTATCTTGTTGGCCCTAATTGTGAAGCGACCGGTCGAAATAAAGCGAAGATTTGACGGCCAGTCCAGTTCAGTGACGTGTGTATTACTTGATTGGTTTGCCTGAGAATTGACTCACCGGAAGGGAATTTGTATTGCAGTTGCCGTTTTACTCTCACGTGGAATGGGACTCCTCGTTTCCTACTTATCAGCATATTAAGATTGATTGTTTAAGTTCGAATATGGAATTCCAGTATATAGGTCCAAGATATTCTCCTCCTACTATTTTTAATCCAGTTTGTTTCCTGATCTTGGTTGCTTAGTAGTTGAAGACCAGTGGCTGGTTCATTGTTGTCGATGACGCTGTTATCGATCCGTAAGACTGACTCATAGTCTTTTATGCAATGTGTGCTCACAGTATTTAGGCGTCTAAACGAATTGCTACGCGCTAGTCGTCCTTTCCAAACACATGATTAAGGGCTAACAGGCGCATAAGGTGCATATCAACCATCCCTGTACATGTCTGTGGTTCTCGATGGGATAATATTTCAGGTTCGGTATCAGATATGTATGATTAGTTAGTAATTTTGCCCTCATCCCAACGTTTTTGAGCTTAATTACCCTTCACCAACTCACTGAGCTCTAACTTGTCAAGGACAGTTAAGAGCGAAATCGAGCGTACATAGGCATGATATACACTTCCCTTCAACCGCCCTCAGAAGTTTTTTGATTCCACAGATGACGCATGTTGGCAAAGACGACACGCGCCCTTGTTATTCCCTCTAAAAAAGACGTCGCCATAGACGGCAATAAATCAATGGTTTTCATAAATTTTTAACTGTCATATGATCTTAAAGAAATGGGCGAAAAGAAAAGAAAAAAGGAGGAGAGGGGAGGGGACCTAATCACTAAAAATAGCTGCGTCTATATTTAAACATTTAGCATCAAGGTACCTACGCCCTGCAAATAAACAACTGAAAGTAAGGTATCATCAGAAAGATAGCCTCATTACGGCTTTCATTGATCTGCGTCCTTAAGGGCACTTGTCCACAGATAACCCGGTCAAACAACGACACCATTCACGTTACTGAGCTCGGTTAGACGCCACCTCACCTAGCCCCTTTAGCCACCAATTCTGTGAGTTATGAGCTCCCTAGCCAGGGGGGAGAACCACATTGTTGGTCATCACTTGTCCACCTACCGTCTTAAGCTAGTCGACCGCAACATAGACAAGGGTGTTCGATGCAGATAGCAGACGACTATCTGGCATCCTTAATACATGGCCCAGCCACCTAAGTCTGTAAATTTAATGATTCAACAAAAGAGCCCGCCTAACAGTCAGTACCGATATCCCATCAGCAATATTACAGGCCGACCATATAGTGCAATCCAAGTACCTAAAAATTTCCATAGTCTGAAGTGGAGTGTCTATAAATAGGATCCCGAGAATGAGAATGTCGAATTTTGAAGTAGTAGTCTGACGGTGCGAAGTACATTCGATTACTTTTTTCCACATCCGTCTAAAGTATGTGGGCCGACACTCGCCGAAAAAATCATTGGCTCGGGTTGGGCTCATCAACGGTAAATCAACCGCGGAATTAACCACAAACCTTGGGCCTGACAACTGTATTCGATACTAATCTTCTCATGCTTAGCTGAACATAGGGGACAACATGAACAGCACAGTCGACTCATGAGAACGTGGTTGGGATGCGAAGCTCGGTTGTGGCAAGGATATACACCAGTAGGGACTTGTACAGAACTGAAACCTCATCCTAGTGTTTCCTTTCGAGAGCGGCTATGCGAACAGCCTGTGTGAATACGAACGCTATGATCGATTGTGAGTGTTCGTTTTTACACCCATAACATGCCTCCGCCAAGCTGTTGGTTGTGTGCTTGCCGCTTCTCCTGTGCAGCCGTTGAAGGCTCAGTCATGCTGGTCGTCATACTGTTCACGAGGTTTGGTTCCACTACGTCTGTTGGGGTTCCAACATGAGTTAGCGTCATGCTTATCTTGTTGACCAGTGTGTGAAGCCGTCCATAGCCTGTGCGCGCGTTTGGCCGTGATCGACATGAGGCAAGTAACGCTGCCGGGCATATTGGGCACTGACGCTAGGCCAGAACGTCACTAGGACAGGTTGGCGACCGCTGCGATACCAGCACGGTAGTACTGTACGGAGAATCGCTGCCAAGCCGCCTTTTTTCTTTGGTAAGTGGACTAACTACAAAGGTGTGTCATATGACCGCCTCAGACTGACCTATATACCGGACAACTTGGGTGTTCCATGGCTGCCGTAATACCGACATGTTTCGTCGGCAGGTCGAGTCTTTCGTGGACGTCGCGCATTTAGTGTGACTAATTTGCAGCTGAGGCAAAGAAGCGCCGTGAAGTTTGCAAGCTATCTAGATTAACCTTTTAGGTGCAACTTATGTCCAGTTGGATAACCCCCGTAAAAACGTCCGGCACTGTTTTTCATTCATATCACACCGCAATCTTATTGCTGAAAGGCCTCGCAAAAAGTGACGAAAAGTGAGTTTTCATGAACACTTAAATGACGACACTAAAATTCACATTTGGCATCAGATGCAAATGAGGCCTGCAAAACTCGAACGCTGCTGGGAGTTCATCTTTGCCACTGCACATCTTTCTGCCCTACCTCCAGTCCGACTATCTGCGTTGCTGAACCATTTTTTGATAATATTGTTTACTGCGTCAATCAACGCTATCAGCTGAGATTGGTTTACGATAGACTCTACAAAATAAGTTCTTAAAAGGACACATTCTTTACTATGAATTGTGAGCATTATTTTTGATTCCTTCATTCGCTAGCCTTGGTGACATTTATCTGTTCAGCCGACGACTTTTGTCAAGTCGTCAGTGAACACACGTTAGCAAACTTATCGAAGCAAACTCCCCACAGTTGTTCCTGCGTACCTGGAGATAAATCACATCTCTGGAAACCGCAAGTGATGTATAAGCAGGCATTACCGCTGTTTTCCGGCATCAAGATGACCTCACCAACGTCAGAGTCCGTGACAGTGCGGTATGGCAGCCAACCCAATGACTTACTATCATTTTCAGGAAAACGGTCACCAGGTAATTTTTAACGTAAAAGTTTCTTCAGCATGTCTACCTCAAGCAGGAGTAATTTGATATCTTGGTTGAGGTGGTGTAGGAGAGCTTTTGGCATTATTTGCCTATGAACGTAACAGGTTTACCGGCGTTTGCTTGCCTAATCGTTTCGAATCAGTCGACCAATGAGTATTTCCGATAAAAGTTAAATAGGTAACTACTGCTTAATTCGGTCTATTAGGCAACGAAGTGTTCGGAATATTTACCACCACTTCCTGTGGTGAACATTGAGCTGCTACTGGCACATTCCGTATGGATTCATCCATAGCGACCATGTGTGACTCCGGGCTTCCTCGGGGAAAGCCACAATTAAGCACATCAAGAGATACCGTCACAAGTTACCGGTGAGATGATAATTTTATAATCACAGGGACATCACGACCAGTTTTCAGCAGACCGTTTTTTCACGGTTCAGCTATATCATCAACCCTATCACACAGGTAGGCACTGACATCAGAGGGTTTGGTAGGCCCTCAAAAATGCCTGCAATGAACGGTTACCGATTCTGTACATTGGCACAGCGATCCAGTGTTGATCATAAATGCGTGCCCGACCCATACTGCTACCTTGACGAGGTGGTCGGGCTTGTGTACTGTTTTGATCCGGCGGGCTATGCTGACTAGGACTCCGGTCCTTCCAGGTGCAACCTTGTCAGACAGGCCAAAGGGGAGCAGTCAGACGAAAAGCAGTTACACTCATAGGATTGTATG
>QNGE01000665.1:121134-149259 GCA_008508345.1 Paragonimus westermani
CGATTGGGTTAAACCGCGTGGTGGTCAAGCAACAACGTGGTCAGGAAATATGAAGACTTTGACTGCTCCATTGAGCAAAGTGGGCAGGCATCGCCTGCCTGGCTGGGGTCCTCGTGATCACTCAAACCGCTGGTTAGAGACGCTATCCGAGATGGTGATGTGTCGCAGTCAATGGCGTACCTGTATCCATACCATTTTTAGTTCTTCCGCTTAGTCTTCTTTAACCTTTGTTGACCTTCGTAGTAATGTTTCCTTCTAGGATATTCCACATCACTGTTGAGGTGAGCGGCGGCCCGAGCCACAGTACCTTTGGTCAGGCTCATGACTGTTATGATTATGATGATAACTTCGTGCTCGTTTTTCTAAAGGGAGAAATTCCATCCGTGTTCAGCCGGATTCCAACGGTGGTAAGGATGGTACCCTTCAACTGATGATGCAGGGTCCGTTGCAGTCCAAAACGAATGTACATGCCAACCCCAATGAATTTTTGTGTGCACTAACGGGGTATACAAAGGATGGTTTTCGGATCCTTGGGTACTTCTGAATGATACTTCTTGATGACATCCAGAATAATAGACTGTCAAGCTAACGTAGCACCCAGCTGCAAAAACGCTTTTCACAAATCACCCGATATGCAATGATGTTACCTGCGGTTATATGTGCTGATGTAGGCAGACATGTGACAGCTATAATCGGTATAACCGTTGAGGTAGAGGCAGTTTTGTACGGCGAAAACGCTGTGACCCAATGGTTCAATGAACGCTATTTAGTAAAACCAACTTTCACTCTGGTTGCCACTCAATGGGGAATCGTTACAACCGCGGTGACGCTCCCACAGAATACCCAAACCACAGGGGCAAGGTAGTGATGTGAACTACTTCCGTCTGCTTCACTATACAGCCCATCGCGATAGATTAAAAGAGTCCCCTATTTTCTTGTGTCAACACAGAGTGGCGGATGAAGTATATCGGAATAATCCGGTGATAAAAAGGGAGAAGCATAACCGATACACAGACAACTATGTACTTGTTTACTGTACACTCAGCCTCGAAGTATATTTCCTGTAAGAACCAGTCACATTATTATTCAACAGTAGTTCTAATGGGGCTATTCATTTTTACAATTTAAATTATTGTGACACTACAGAGGTGTAGATCTACCATGCTAAATAACACGATAGATAGCCTACACTCCATTTGGACAGTATAAAATGAACATGAATACGCAAAAGAATGCGAGGCAGGCAAGAGCATCAGTTTTAATTGCATATTTTCAAACACTCAGTATGCTATAATACACATGTTGACATGAAAACAACGCCAAATTGTTAATAATTCAAACATAGTAACATTGTAAAGGCTGAGTGCCACCAAATTACGAAAGCCTACCTCTTGAAATGTGAAATTCTGATGGTGTGTCAAACGTCCTAACTTCAAACACACGTGACCATGTTGTCAAGGTCATCCCTATACTGACAAAGAGCGTAGAAACAGTGCGATAAAATTTCAGTGAAAAACAGGGCGCATTACCCGTTGTCTTAATGTAGTAGACAAGTTAGTAGTACAATTACTTCAGAGACAGAAATTTAATAGGAATTTCTCATCTAGTTGAGTAAGTTTTTGTATTCAATATAGTTTTTCCCAATGTCGTATATATCGTAAAACGTAAAGAGAACAATCTCAGAAGTTCATTCCAAACAGCCCACAAAGAGTGACAGAAAACTCAGCGAAAACCAGAAGACTTTGGCATCTGTGTCCTAGCAGGGTACTGACACAAGCAAACATACTTAGATAAAGGCTCCGTAGAAATGATATAGACACGATTTAATCTCGAATGTGCCCGGCTATAGACTTACGCTCCGCAGATCTGGTCGGCACATCTACACCACAATACTACGACCGAATAACGGACTGTCAACGAGATGCGACAAACAAGCGTTGTAACTGGGTATGCAATGTACTGCACGTTAATCTTCACTGGCATATACACAAGTTAATCATTTTTACGTTATGGAAATTATTCAGTTCTTGCCGGTCTGTCAAGTGAGCTCCGTGTGGACATATGTTAAACCCTCATGTAATGTTAAATTCAGTTAGGACTTATTTAAACCAAAGTCAGTGGGGTACTAGAGAATCTGATGAAACATGGCAAGACGATGTGATAAGCATCTGAAATGATCCTCTTCACCAGCACTGCCCATGCCAGTTTTTCATCGGTCGAGCCCTTACTGTCAACCAAAGGTAAATGAAACTTGGTGATTTCACCATTTTAGGTTGGCAGTATCGTTTTATACGTCACTCAATCCGTTGGATTGGGTTGCGTTTTCATTTCTTAGTGTAACTGAATATCATTTTACCGGCTGAGCTTGTTAGCCCCATTGGTAATTTGAAGTTACACTTAAAAGGTAACCGGTAATTAGCAATTGTAAAAGGCTGGAACACCACCACACAGATGCCAATATATCGTGAAGCAGCAATAGCAGGATACTAAGTGTGTTTGTGCAATAAACTTGTAAGAGCGTTGAGCTCATTTTTGATCTTGTTCGAACGAGTTAGGATGTGTCTGAACTTACTACATGTATACTGTATGAATTATTGTAAATCTTGGATGTTATGGTACGTTCGTTTTGTGTAGTAAACCACAGAACTGTGTGAAGTTGGTAGCATGCGTAACTTTGTGTAACGGAAACATTGAAATTGTTTTGATAGCGTTTGTCGTCAAGAATCATGCCAAACAGCGTAGAGAGCAATATGTGGGTATAGCCGACGCTAGCGGTGTTGATGGAGCTGGAATCGCTGGTTGTGCCGGGTTTCGACTGTCAGGCATTGTGTTGAGCAATGATCGAATAGACACGATGGCTCTTATAATTTACGTTATTCTGGAAAATGTGAGGAAAGGTTATAGACGTCGAAACACATTCTAGCGTCAACGAGGTGTTGCGATCAAATTGATTGAAGAGTCGTGGGTCATTTTCGGACGAAGTTAGTCAGGCCTTAACAACCATGATTGGCAACCATTTTGAGATAAGTAGATAATTCACCTTAACCCTTAAGTACCATACTCTTTACATGCAGACAACATAGTATGCTCTGAGAAGGTTCGAACAGCGCAAACGATGGGTCCACAAGCATGCACAAGTGCAGTAACCGTGTCTAAGCTGGAAGCAGATGACCCCATAGTCTTATCGGAGCACGTGAAAGAAAAAAAGAAGGATCTCCCTCCATGGTGCTCAACCTCATGAAGAGAGAAAGTGTGCAGTATGAGGAGGTTTCTGTTACAAGCGCGTTCCCACAGTTATAGGTGGTCGATTTGCCTTCATCTTCTCTAAGTCTATTCTACTACCTTCCTGATCAGTAGTGCATTCAAAGTGTTCAATATATTTTATGCGGAAGGAAACTTCTGTAAGGCTTAATAAAAGGACTATGTCCAAATACCGGAGGAACGTGTAGTTAATTGTCTTCTTCCGAGGTTTTGCCTGAGAAAGTCAAACAACGGGTCAAGCCAGCTGGCATCGAGCTCGTGTTTAGCTGAACAACTGCCGGGTCGTACGTTACAACAAACGACAGTCGGCTGCTGTGACGCAGTCCGCGATGTGTGTTGACGGTTAAAACTGCTCATCTCACATGCCCATTGTTACTTACAGATAGACCTGTGAGAAATCGATCTCAGAATGGTTTGTCAAGGTTTAGCTATGCTTACAGATCCTTGGAAGTAGCCAATATACGCTTATGAGTCAGTTATGCTCCAATTAGATTGTGGGTCGTAGGGATCTAATCGCTTCTTGATTGCTGCTGTTGCTATAGTTCACACCGAATAGTTTACTCGGTCAATGTCTCTCCTTCTCAAGTGAAGCGGTAGCCGTATACAGAGCCAGCCTTTTGAGACGAAAGGCTGGTTTCGAAAGCTTTTGAAGCTACAAGATCACCTTTGTCTGTATACACCAAACAAGACTATTTTCAGGAAGGTTGTGATGTCGCGTTTGCAATTCTGGAACTATTTGATCAGTTACTGGGTTAAGTCTTGCTTTGGATGAACTCAATTTAACAATCTACTCCAAACCTAATAAATTCAACGTTAAATCTTTACAATATAACACATATAAGCACGTGGATTTTCTAGCTGTATTTATCAGCATGACTTTCCTGCGAGTGGGATTAGAGTCCACGGGGTTTGTGTTGTTTGCTCAGTTTGTCTATATTCTTTTCGCTTAGTTGGCTACCTAGTCAGGACCATCGGAACAAAAGTGGTCTATGCAGTGCTAAGCAATCTCACTTTAGTAAAATGACAACGTTTTTTTTATATATAGAGAACCAGAAGTGTTTACATTACCGATTGTTATGGGGCGCCAAGCCTGTCGCGTTTTGTTTGGCCCGCACATTGTTGTTTTTTCCACTACCCTGACTTAAACACTTCGGTTTTTCAAACCTGACACGCGTTCGAAGAGCTTGTAATCATTACCTGTTGCAAAAATACTTGACGTAGCAGCTGATTCCCATTTTTTGATTGATGGACCCTGCTCGGCCATAGTTCCGCTTGTGACAGCTTATGTGTGTGCTCCGCTTGGCTGAGTGCACCCTAATCGGGAAGTCACCTCAGTTCACTTTCATCACAATTTTGATCTGCGTTAACGTTTCTTTGGAGATGAGCGCAATAGCAGATGCCGTACTCACCTAGAGGCTTACTTTCTTGTCACTCAACAAAATGTCTGCATACCTTCTATCACTTGAAATTTCACCATCGAATGCCACCAGGTTAACAATAGGGACGACTACTGTAACGTTCAGAACGTTTTCTAGGTTACCGAAAATGTATGGATGAAGGTGCTGTTCCATAACAAACCCACTTGCGTTCAGGCCGGCATATGTGAATTCTGAATGAACAAAACTCGCGCGAAATGTCGTTCTCTAAATTGTCACCATACAGCTGATAGCCGTGCTGAGAATGTTGTCTGGATATTTTCTGCCTTTTTGCTGGCACACATGCTGAGATTGGTTTAACTTTTATGTTTGGTTTCAAGCAGTCATTTGTTTCACAGCTCTCTCTCTCCTTCCAAAATCATAAACGTGTTTCAGTGGGTGTATCGGTATAGGACATTGAAACCGTTATCCAAATCGCATTTCGAGCGGTTCACAAAACAATCTCGTACGTTTCATGCACGCTGAGTTCGATCGAAAAGACTTATAACCATATAAAAAAGAAGGATCTTATGCTTATCTTTGCGAGTGAAAAGTTCACAAAATTCTACGCAGGCGAAGGTTCACATCAGATACACATCACAAATCTCTTCTATCCATTTTCGATGCGTAACCGTGTATTCTGACCCACAAATGCAACCGATTACAGCGATGGGCTGCGAAGTCTTCAAAATATAATTCTGAATTCCATTTCAAACAAGCATCGAGTTTTTGATAGGTAGTTGCTTTATCCCGTTTCAAAATAGATCAGGAGGACAGAAAGTCTTCTGAAGACTAAGTCACTCCATCAATATCAGGTAATGACGTTTATGAAACTTCTTCAGATTCAACCAGCAACATTGTCAGAAACTGTTAAATTCGTGGCAATGATAATAGAAAGACATTTTTCGTTACAGCAAGTTATTCAATACTTCCAGCCCATTCAGAAAGTATGAGATTGAAACCATTCGGTCAACGAAAAAGTCTACTCGCCGTGACCAGCGGATGTTCGGTGCTGACATAATGCGTACTGATTCCAGCAGTTTTACTGTAACGCGTAATCGGTCAGTTATACTTGAGCCATTCTAGCATTAATCGCACGGAGTATGCGGCCCATAGTTATGTTTACCAACCAGGAGTCGGTGGTTACATCGAACACTTGACCTAGATTTACAAACTTTGTGCAATACCAGCGACAACTTGGAACTATGGTCATGGTTTAAAGCTGTCAAACCACGGTTCTGTATTTACCCTGATTTTGCAGGTCCATCAACCGAACTCTTGTATTTCCTAACAGTCGATGCACATTAAAAGTGATCAGAAGTTTCTCCTATGCGAGCAGTCCCAACATTCTTTCTTGTCTCCAGTGGTTATTCTTCCGACTCGTTATTCCAGGGATTCAAGGGAAGGATAATGGATCCGAATACAGTTCGGAATTTTCATTGCTTTGTACGGCATTCATCACATATTCATACCTATGTATCACCTACAGCATAACGTTCATGTAAGCTTCACAGGAACTGGAGGGAGAGGAGAAAAGTAATACTGCTGAACGACGATTTTTTAGCCTCTTCTAAGTGACGGCTTACCCAATGACACCAGAACAACGGACACTGACTGAAGTAGTTCTGGGACGACAGTTAAGAATTGCTGTTGTTGCCATACGGCCGAAGATATTTATAAATGGGAGAACAAAGCTGACAACAATCATCGTAGTGTATGCTCCAGATATTTCCGACCTGGGTATGCAGTTTATGTGGAGAACGTGCGTTAGACCGGGGGATTTCGGACATCCGGTTCAATTACTAATCACGAAGGTAATTTTATCTGTCGAATTCAAGTGAGAAACTTCATTTAGTTCTGCCACGGGATCACGGACTGATAAGAGCCAGAAGTACCAACAGACTAACCATCAACCAGCGATTGACAGACTGCTTGATATGTGCGCATTTCAATACCCACACACCCAACACCCCCTGCAAAATAAAACACGGGTGATTTTCCAAACATGTTCGTCACCCAGTCAGTCGCTCAAGTATTAGCCTCAAAAGGCATTTTTACTATATCTGGTTATAGTATTTTTGATTAGTGACAAGTGGTTGGGGACTTTGGTCTATGTGAACTAAACATTATTCATAATTGACTGCGGCTTTCGCTTTCTATGTGCGTTTTATTCAACTACTGTTAAAAACTAGAATGGTACTCGAGCTTTGCTTTAGTTAAAATTCGCCAGTAATGCATATCCTTATCGCAGCAGATCTTCGAACTTCGAGTTGTTGCGCGCGGGTTCTCACTGTCGTAGACGGCCGATGCGCTTCTGTCGTGAATCCAGAAGGCGGACGACACGGAGCTTATCTTATTGAGGAAACCAACGCACTACTCAAGCATCTGAGCACGACTAGAAACGAGAACACTCATTTGCACACCATACTCTTCTGAGGATACTCCAGTCGCTTTAGACAACATGTATCAGTTCCGTCGTGTAGCGAAAGCTATTATATGTCATCCTGCCCTCCAACGATCCATCCTGTATCTCTGCCGTATTTATCACGCGATTATCTCGATCCGCGATCATCTCGATCCATGCTGCTACTGAATAGTGATGTGAGTAGTATGGTGCGACCGTATCTCCTCAGTACACTTCTATCCAGCGGCTCGTTGGCACTTGTTCATTTCATGGTCTGTTGGCAGTCTAGTCACGTTGGATCAACTGGTTCCTACTTCAGAGTGACTGACTGTCAGACAGCTCACGCTTGTGATTAACCTGTCCCGTACGGATTGGTATAAGCTTATGAGTGCGCCCATGTTTTCTGTTCTGGTTCCACTCATCGGTCTGTTTATAGCAACTTCTGCTGGTTCTCTACTAAGAAGTAAACCGGACAGATATTTACACCGGGTTCTTAATGGGGCGTAGAGTTGATTTTGACACCTGGAAAAATCTCACGGAATAACTGATATCAGATACCCCTGCAAGTCATAGAAGCGAGAATGGGGAGCTCCCAACGAGTGACCAACACATGACACCACAAAATCTGTCCGAGCGTGTGCATCAGGAAGCCGGTATCCGAATGCTCTAAAGTTAATTGGTCCCCGAATTGAAGGGACATTGGTTATATAATATAAGTTGAATTCCACCCAGACTCCGTCGCAGTTTTAGTACTCAGATAAACTTCCCTGTTAGCCGCTTTGGGAAAGGATTGCTGGATTCGATCTTCACTCATGTTAGGGCCAATCGGTAACGCATATTCCCCCATAATCGGGTTTTGAACTGTGGCCACGTTTTTGTAGGGCCAGCATGTTGATCACTGCATCACTGGTAATGCATTAGAAACGACTGAAGTATCACACCCACATGCTCAGCCCCGTTCAATCGTAAGCAGTAATCAGTTTTCCCAATCAACTCGAGAACGTTCACTGTCTTGTTACCCCCAGTCAGTGACCTTATAATTTAGTAAAAATTACAGGACCCGCTAATCTTACTCAACACTGTTCGTGTTATCGATAAGTAGTTCGATATATCCGATAATTTGGAAGGGACTGGGCTACAAAAGTCCGGTGTTCGGCGGAACTCGAATCACTGTCAGAAGCAGTATACTCAGACGCGGCAACTGCTCCATCTGTCCACTTACGAAGCCACGCCGGAATGTCATAAATTTCACATCTGAACTAAATTACCCACCCAATACACTGTGTCATGTGGTATCCATCAAATGATCCTGCGCAAGTACGATTTGTCAGTCAGCTGACGTTGTGATCCCCAAACCTCACCGTCGAGCACCGAAAATGTAATACTTGAAAGTAATTCAGATGGTACAGCACTTTCCACGTCTGCACATGGAGTTTCTGTCGTTAGTCCAAGTTCAACCGTAGTCTTGAATTTTCGCAATTGGGCCTATTCTCAACCGTACTTACTGCTGGAAAGTGACAGAGGTTTGTCTGATAGAATTAACTACCATTCACGACCGTCCGCTGATTTAATTCGGAAAAATGCCAGCTGATGTTGCATTCATACATAGTCGTTACAATTTCATTACATTGATGACGTAAAATAGATAAATAAGAACCTGTGTCCGATGCCTTTTCCTGCCATATCAGAAGGCGAGCCCAGTAGATCATGGGGTACGAATTACCTGTAAGTGATCACCATGTTCTGTCAACTTCGTAGCGCTAACTGGCGCAAACTTATAGCTGGTTAAACTTTGCAGATAAGGAGGCTCTCACGGTTCATCTTCTTATGGATAACACCAACTTTCATTCCTCTTTCGTTCATTTTCTCACATATCCTTGAGTAAACCGACCAACCAACTACTGAATGGCTTATATCTGACCTATTCTGCAATCGGTGATCTCCATATGTTGTTATTCCAAACTTATAGATTACCTGGAAAAATCGAAAGTGACAATTGAAGAGATGAAAAGTGTCAGCAAAGCGGGTACCGGGCTATTGAAATTCGTGATTGCCGTTCTCGGCTACTGTGAAGTCTCACGGGAGATCAAACCGAAACGTGAAAAGGTAGCCAAGTTGGAAAAAAATTTCATGCAGGTCAGTTCTCCAGCGGCTTCTGGAAGTGTGATTACGCAATTTTAAAATTCAATTGACAGCATACTACCTAAGCGTTTGATAGTAGTCAAAATTCGAATGTATTTTTGTACAGTCTAAATTGTGATCACAGCCGATAAGGACGGAAAAACGTTGTATGGCAGAATGAAGACAAATTCTGTACAACAGCACAGTTGCTCACAGATGTGCAAACCAAATTTACCTTGCGCGATTGTTATAGCTTAGGTCAGCTGTTCCCCACATTTCACTTCTAATGCAATATTTCCATGGCATAGCTACATGTCATGTACGACTGAGGAGGAAGCAAAAAGTGGGGAGTGAGCGAAAAAATAAATATTACGCATTAGAAATATGCATGATTACCACATTCTGACGATGCGTGTTCTTTGCAGATGTGATCAGCTGTACACCACTAACGTAAATAATAAACCCATGATTTGAAAAAATTGCACACCTTTTGGTTACCTTCATTCGGATTATTGATTTTTAATGGTCCCTTTAAAGATCAGTTTTTGTCAGAAATTGGCCAAGTTGTGCTTCCTCATTACTGACGAGTACCAAACTGAGGTGGCACTTAGTATCAGTCATATTCCATGGTTCGATTTTGGCTGTTAGGAGGATCAAAACTCCCACTGTGCGGATATGAGTTGCTGGATATGATGGTGTAGCTTTTTCAAGTCGGTTCTCAAAATAGACTTGTCTGATAATGTACCCGGAAAGATTAGCTACGTGAGGCAAGGCAAATTTGATTTCCTTACAAATGGATCACTTAATCTTCAAATTTTACATTGTTTTCTGTGAAGCCTTTCCACGAAACTGACTTCTCATCCAACTTTTCCTTGTGCTTCACAAGTCTCTTGTATGCAAAGATTTGTCTGATATCACTGGTGCAGAATACGTGGAGTCTAATTGGACTGGCACTATTTCACAAATAGTTTTCAACATTTCATTTCGATACCTCCACAAAATGATTGACAAATAATGAATTTCTATTTTCCTTATCCCGAACGCTTTCCATCAATACCACAGCAAAATAAACCTCAGAGGTATATATATATATATATATATATATATAGTTTTCTGATCTATGGGGGTTTGATTGTTGGAATATAAGGGCTGGATAGAACACTGATTGCACAACTGACTGAGTACAATCCAGTAGTGGAAAATAAACGACCATTAATCTCGTAGTTGCGAGAGGTTACGTTGGTCACCCCGTATGTTGCTGCACTGATTTCGATAGCCTGACACACACAGTCTATGCGTAACCTAGTATGTGGATCAGTAACACGCGCTTCGTGATAGTGAAGCGACAGATTTGGCTGTGCCTTTCAGCCGGAGATGTGCCAATTTCGGACGACTTCGTCACGGTCATCCTTCTTTTTCTGCCTATTTTCATTGGGTTAACTCATACTTTTTTAATAGCTTTGACCAGTTGGTAGCCATAAACGGACTTTCAATTTGTCTTCAGGGTTGTGCACAATAATGACCAGGCTGATAAATACTACAACAGTGCTTACTCGCTTAAATACATTTTTAGGCGAAACGTGACTTAAATCGAATTAACACTGAAGTGGGCAATTTGGAAGCAGAACTTATCAATTTGAACCGTCGCTATGAAGAGGCTACAAGTGAACGGCAGAAATTACAAGAGGAAACCGAATTGATGGAACGCCGCCTGATTGTAGCTGATAAACTGATCAATGGTCTAAGCTCTGAAGAAGTAAGGTGGCGTCAGGACCTGGAAGAATTGAAACAAAAGCGTACCCAACTTATCGGTGATTGTTTACTAAGCGCCGCTTTTCTGAGCTACGTGGGCGCATTCTCCTGGGAATACCGAACTCGGATGGTCTACGAGGATTGGCAGTCGTGGTTACTTGGGCGGAAAGTATCAATGAGTCAGCCGTTTAGGCTGGAAGATGTTCTCACAAATGATGTGGAAGTTTCAAAATGGAATTCCGAAGGTTTACCACCGGATGAACTGAGTGTTCAAAACGGAATTTTGACAGTACAATCCTCTCGATTTCCACTATGCATCGATCCACAGGAACAAGCGTTGAATTGGATTCTACACAAAGAGGAGTCAAACAATTTGAAAATAGCCACTTTCAATGATGCTGACTTTCTGAAACAATTAGAACTAGCCATACGTTATGGAATTCCTTTTCTCTTCAAGGACGTTGACGAGTACATTGACCCCGTGATAAACGATGTTTTGGAAAAAAATATCAAAGGCGATCAAGTGAGTTCATTTGGAGTTTTATTGTGCATAACTGAAAATTCATCAGATGCTGCGCTGGTTGTGGAGAGACTCACTCACGGTTTTGGCCGACAGGTGGTTTTGTGTTATGCTCAGTCGAATGTATCTAGGTTTGCGTATGCATGAATAAACCGTAGAGAGTAGGTTGTGCATATCAGAGTAGGTGTTCTGTTGTTTTATCAACGTGTGAGGTTATACTGCAGCATGTCCGAATAGTAGTTTGAGTTAGTAAAGCGTACTGCAAACGTGTAGGGCGTTACGCTTGTATTCTATTTGAAGGGCACTCATTGAAAACAGGTCCTGATAGACATCATTTGTGAATGTTGAACAAGTGCCATATAATAACCGAAAACCTTTTTTTAAGTGAAATATCAACGGGAAAATGCATGACCCGTTTTGATGCATCTGCCATACTTGATGCTAATTTATCAGAAACCTAAATATTTCGCACATTGACAGAGGATTCTCAAGCATTGTCTTCTGTTTTTTTAGTGAATGTTCAATTTGTAGTTATTCAATATCTCAAGACTCCTGTTAGCTGGATAGTAAGGTGTAATAAAAGACATGTTACTGATCAGCGCAGTGACCGTGAATTATGCTACAGCTCAGACAGAAGAATTGGCCTCGCAAAATCAATCACAGCGGATGCAAATTAATTTGATTTTTCGGAGGCATATGGCAGAGTCGAGCACACAGTCCTATGTGAAAATTTCCGGAATTACCGCTGTTTGCGAACTTAAACATTGTCGCCTTACTGTAAAGCTCAACGACCTGATGATTTGGTTGTAGCGGTGTTAAGCGTGGTAGACAGTCTGTAGATACTCAGTTCTCTTGGAGATAGTGTGCGATGATAACGCAGAGCATTAAAAAGTGCTAACAGTAACGCAAAGAGCAAGGAGCTTTAGACAACCTTGGATCCTTTATAACGTCAGGATGCTAAGAACGCTATCCCGTTTAGTAAGTCTAAGCTTATAGTAGTATACGTTCATCACTTGCCCCAAGCGTAGTATTATCCTGGGGTTGGCAAAGTGGGTACTGTTAAGCACAAGAGAGACCTGGAACCCAGTGGCTCATACGACCTCAGTCTTTTCTCGATCTGCCATTCAATGATTTTAAAAACCAACTTTTTAATCATGTGCTCTCCAACGATGCACGACTCACTGTGTTTAGTATTTGGGTTAAAATTTCAAGCTTATTGTTCTTATCAGACAAGAGATACCCATGTTGTAACCCTTGATTCGGTACACTGGTTCGTTCTCGATATAATAAGAAGATTGATAGGAAATCGGGTTCTGCTCCTTAATGTAATTAACACGGCAATCTTGGTCCTGAAAATACGCGGCGGTCCCCGTTAATTGCGCCCAAGACAAACAAAAAGACGGGTGCAAAAAGCAACTTTGTTCGGCCCCGAAATGTGTGCAACAAGGATAAAAATTGCATGGTATTTATAGGATGCATAGTGACCTACCAACATTCTCGAATCAGAAAACCAAAGGACAGACGTCAAAAAAGCAGTTAAGGTCACTAAACCACCAATGAGCGTAGCGGAATAAAGGCCAGACAAGTAAAAAACTAGTGGAGGTCACCTCTCGAATGTTCACGACATTTCCGCTTATTATGATTGGATAAGATCATCTTCTCGAGGAAGGAGGCGATTTTGGACGGAAAAAATGGGTTCCTCTAACAACCCACCCTAACTAAAACGTCCAGTGAAAGACAGCAAAAGAAGTTGAGATTTGGTCCAACGTCAGATCCAGCCAGTTTGCTTAAACCTAACTACTTTCTGTTTTATGTGCATGCTACGTGCAATCCAACTTTTGTATATGGGTTGCTCCACAAACTTCACCACTTAATTACAAAGTGAGTTATGACCAAAACAACTTACCGCCTCAGGAGTAGCTGACTGGAACTTCAACATAAAGTGTTCCGTTTCACTAATAGGCAGCTCTCACTCACACCCGTGTATGCTCACTCTGGAACACTTTAGCTACCATGACAACGCCATCCATTGATGAATTCACTTGCAGATCTGTAGCAGGCATTTAAGGCACCGAGACAACATCTCAGTTATGTTGACCATTTGAAACTTTTTGGTAGATGGAAGCTGCTTTCAAACTCTCATCGCCGCCACTAATCCACCGTTTGCTTGTTACATATCTCACTTATCAAAGTCAGCGCAGACCGTTATACTCACGGGTATGGCTGAAAGTAGAAAATGATGGTAATTCGGTATATCTTTAATACGTTTGATAAAATACGGATGATTTGCTGTTGTTAATCCATAACATTCCCATTCCGGTGACTGAAGTATTCTATCCGTTTTAACCCAAACATTTCACAATTCACTGACTTTCTTCTTAAAACTCCAAAACAAATTTAGATGTACGTATGTTCTGATTGACTGCACTGACTGATTCAACTTTAATGAATCCAACAGATCCGATAGGTAAGCATGCCGTGTAAACAAACCTACTTTGGACTGACAAAAAGGTGGCTTTCATTGCCCCCGGTTTACTGAACTGTCCCTAATTTAGGAACAATTCAGCCCATCCCCGATGAAGTTCGCACAAGTGAGTCCCAATAACAGCCATCTGCTTTAACGTATCCAGACAGTCGCGATGCGGGCAACTAGGAAGACAAATATGACCTACTGTAACTAATCTAATAGCGATTATCCTTCTTTCTCAATGCCAAATCATCGTTCGTCCACCTCAAACGTTAAGCTAATCGACTGTGGTAGTCACCTTAACGTATGCATCCCTGAAAACTGATCGAATTTGCGTGAACTTGCATGAATCCGATTACCAACTGCTCGATTCCCAACATCCTCGTTGTTTTGGACGTCCACCTAATGCATTCGATGGAATGCTGATATTAGTTATTGAATATACGAAACGAGTTAGCGTTCTTTATCTCTCGTGGCCAACTGTTGCCGTCGCATCACGCACGCTTCATTCAAAACTGAGAGAGACGTTCTTATGTGATGGAACCTGATTAACCACCATTGAATTATGTATAGTGAACAGTCTATTGAAGAAACGCTGTCGGTCAATCGTGCGATGCCCATCACCCATATTTATATCTGATCTGTTGGTTACTAGTACTGGACTCATTATTGGTATGTGAAAAGTAAATGAGAAGCATGAGCAGCGTGTTATAGCATCTTTAGAGTTTTTGTTCTCCCAGGTGACAGAAAGTTATTCATCTGAAGGTTAAGACACGCAACTGCGACTGAAACACGGTTGCTATACGTGACTGCACAATGTAGAGTGGGTTTATCGTCTTCTGCTATTTCCCTATCAATCACACATGCATTAAATGACAGTAAGTTTCAAGCAACAATGAAACCAAGGAGCAGACGTATGGTGGCAAGGATCGAGCGAGTTAATTGCCCCAATCATTAAGAATTCGTTGAGTTTTGTTGATTGTACCATGTGCTGAGGATGCCAACAAATTGTACGTCACACCGAGTATATTTTACATGTGCTTGTGCCATTGCTGACTGATGTGAAGAGAGGTATGGACGAATGTTGAGTGGCAGCGGAGAAGTACAAACAGAAAGAACTAGGTTGGGTTTTTGAGTCTCTCAGGTCTGAAGCCTCCCTATTTACAGAGTCCGTAGTTAAATACCATAAAAGGAGTGACAGTCAGTCGAGTTCAGTGATATGAATGTAATTGCTGTCTGACTGGGTTATCTTTAAAACACGGAAGGCTAATGGAACAGAACAGCCAACTTCGTAATATAATGACTTGTACCAGTCATCCTGCTCATATCCGCATTTCGGATGTTTTGTTCGCAAGATTTAGTCAACTTAGCGTTTGGAAAGTTTCCATGCTTAAATCCCATAGTTTCCCCTCATATCCCGAAGCAAAAGATCCTCGAGATTACATTACAGGTAACGGCAGTACTACCACCGAACCAAAGAAGTCTTGAGAAAACCGTGTTGGCAGCAATATGTCCATATTGATTTCTGCTCGGTTTGGCTGCAGTAATATGAACTGCCCTAAGTCAGTCATTTCTGGATATGATATTCGACTTTCGATCTTCTGTTCATCAGAAGAAGTGTTTCCGTTGCTAGGTGTTACTACCTGATGGTAACCTTATCGGGTGCAGTAGTCGAGCGTTTTGAAATGAAGTTCCGAAATGTGTTGTAGTGCATTCGTTCAAATCAAGCGGAGCGTTGCTTACACTTTTCAACTAAACTGGGGCAATGATAACCAGCAGTTCCATCGTGTTTGTTTGGACTAATTAATCACAAATTCACTTTTTCAAATGACCACAGCCGCTCTACTCAGAGAAAACTGGGCAGTGAAATAACACTGATCAGCCTGAAAATTATGAAGCTGATGTTAAATTCTACTTCATTGACATTCCCGGCTCTCTGTAGAATCGACGTTATGTTCTCCTGGGTGACAAAGAAGTGGATTACGATCCAAGTTTCCGACTCTATCTAATCACCAAGCTTGCCAATCCCCAATACGGACCGGATGTTTTCGGCAAAGCTATGGTGATCAATTATACGGTCACGATGAAGGGCTTAGAAGACCAGTTGCTTAGTGTGATTGTCAAGTCGGAACGATACGAGTTGGAAGACCAGCGAGAAACACTGATCAGAGAGACCAGGTAAGTCGGCTCTGACTTGCGTCATACTTGTGATCGACGGGCCCGCTTGTCACGATCGCATTGGGTGGATCACGTGCGCGCGTGTATTGTCATACACACCCGAAGTTCATGGGGTGGTTCACGCCTAGTGTACATCAGGTGCTGGTTACTGTGAGATTTCAGCCACGCGTACCGCCTGTTATGACGATCATTAAACTAGTTTCAGTAGTGACGTAACCCAATGTATTGTGTAACGGTGTTGGCTGAGGACACACAGGAAACAGATTACTGTTCAAAGTGTACAAAATGAAACAGGATACAGGTGGTAGTGTGCGCGTGTGCTTTCGCTGTGGTCAAACGACATCCCCCAACACATGAGTTGAACTACGTCTTACGGAAGCAAGATCTGTTAATGAGTTCGGCGCCTAAGTTATCGACGGGTTCCTCGTCCTCTTGTTACTAGTAATCAAGCAATCAAGTTTTGCTTGTCTTTTTGCTAAATGAGTGTCTACCAAGCCCAAAGTTCATTGTATATCTTGCTATTCACTACAATCATGTATGTTGTACAGTTCCTTCAGAGCTATACGATAAAAAATGATCAAATAAACAGTCGGAGAAAATAAAGAAGTCGGAAGACGAGAATTGTTAAACATAAATGGAGGAAATTAATAGCAAAATTGTGTTACAGAAAAAGATCATTTCGCATGGTCGTATTTTCAACTACTGTTGAGTCTAATTACGAATCTCAGGCAGATCATTAGTAAGACTTCATTTGATATAACTCAAGGTCTGGTTGTATCACCCAAGTAACAAGCTACACGTAAACTCCGAATTCTTTGTCGTTACCGTGCTAAGACACTAGTGATAGGAGAAGAGCATTTAATACTGCCCAGTCATGTTGTTCTAAGCTGATAAAGAAGTCAGTCGGAGAGTAAGGAAAAATTCACCTATATGATTGAAAGTTGCTTCAAGTTAATTTATTAATTATAGAATTTGAAAACAAAACCGATCATAAGTACAAATCAGAAAAATGGGGTTTCCAACGAATCACCCATCGTGCACTTTTTTCCTAAGTGCTACTCATGGTTTCAGTTACTGCATTCATGTGTGTGTGTGTGTGTGTTATATTTATTGTTGTAATCTGCTCACTTTCCGTCTAGTCAAAATAAACGGCTTTTAAAAGACTTGGAAGATAGCCTGCTTCGCGAGCTGGCAACCAGTACTGGCAACATGTTGGACAATGTGGATTTGGTCAATACACTGGAAGAGACCAAATCCAAAGCGACTGAGGTAACAGAG
This sequence comes from Paragonimus westermani, assembly GCA_008508345.1. Taxonomy (NCBI): domain Eukaryota; kingdom Metazoa; phylum Platyhelminthes; class Trematoda; order Plagiorchiida; family Troglotrematidae; genus Paragonimus; species Paragonimus westermani. Next base: position 138,531 of record QNGE01000665.1, read on the forward strand.
AAGCTGGTTTTGGGCGCGAAAACCGCTGCCGATATTGATCTACTTCGGGATGCTTACCGGCCGGCCGCAAGGCGTGGGGCTATTCTATTCTTTGTGTTATCTGACATGTCCACGGTGAATTCCATGTATCAATACTCGTTGGGATCTTATCTGGTGGTTTTCCAGCTATCCCTGCGTCGGAGCATGCCGGACATGATGCTTCAACGTAGGCTTGTCAACATCATCAACACATTGACGCAAAACGTGTACACGTACACCTGTACGGGTGAGTGGTGCGGTGACGATCGTCTGCAAGTCGTCATTCATCTAGTTCAAGTCTGTTGCAAACAGTGACCAACCTTCGAATGTGTTTAACAGTTTCGAAAAGCCAAGTTTTACGATCACTTAGGTATAAGAATGACCGGTTAGTTGTTTTATTGATTCAGAAACGTCCCATTTGCAAATATCGAACAAAAATGTATAAAATACAGCATGTTTGATGACACTAGCAAAGTGGAGTCAGATATTGACAGTATGAACACAACCTTTGTTCTACCCAGTAGAGGTGAACCATTTGGTCATATAACTCTCAGAAGGAAATCACCATCGTGTAGAGAGTAGATTTACTTATCCATTGGCTGATCAATATCTCCGCAATCTACCGCTCTCTACAACTGATTAGTTAGCTATTTTCAACGAAGATATCTACGTCCACTTCAAATAGCAAGAGGCTTTCAAGCTTTCACAGGAGTTTTAGATCGATATGGAATTGGCTGAAGTTTATGAGCCTAGCACTCCTGATAAATTCAGGCGTTCTGTGTTCTAATTGTTCTCAACTCATTATCAAGGAATCCGAAAACTGGAAAGGAACCGTACAATTCCACAGAAGAAACAGACGTAAGGTTCTGGATAAAATAGATATCGGGGAGTGTTTTTCTATCAATCAAGCACCCTCTGTATTGCCCACTCTGTACGCTTCCGTTTGCGTTCATGAACCGGAATTCCAGTCTACGACACAGCGAGATTAGCAGTTAAGACGTCCATCGCATTGTTCATTTGATATTCCACAGCCGCTTTGAGTATCGGAATAGTCATGTCTCCGACCTGGTCATCCGTCACAATATGACCGGAATCTGTGGATAGGTCTTTTACTTCTCCTCTTGTTCATCTTGAATATACCCAAATGTACGTCTGCAGAAGACTTTTTGTCAGAGGCGAACGCTTATCAAGAAATATCATTTTCAAATGTCCACACATTTTCCCAAATTCGCAGTATATTTCAAACATAATCTAGCAATTTACTGACTCTCATCAGTAGTCGATGATGACATTACAAAAATGTTTGATTGCTGTACAATACTGCATAAATAATGACTGTTTAAAAGTGGATGGGTATATAGTGTTGATTTAAATTATATCGATCTGACAGAAACAACCGGACGGTTGTGTCCTGGTGGTTTGTTCAAATGATTTTGGGAGCTACGGTGTTCACGTGGGTTATTTGAAAGTATTATTGCACATTATGCCGAAAACTATCGCACGAATGAGATGGTACCTTTCGCACATTTTCTGAAGTTAATTTGAAACTAATCATTCAAAATACGCAGTGCGATTGTAATTATAAGTTTATTTTGCGCAGTATGCTGCTATTAAATCCGTTTATGTACTTTCAAGTATCACGGTTTGTCATCGTCGTCATCGTCAAAGACAAAAATACATTAGTTGTCCTTTCTGTTGCTCAACTCTCATACAAATCTAGGGCTCTAAATGAGATAAATGCAAAAAAGAGGAAGGGAGGAGACCAAACTACCAAAAACACTGCTGATCATACTCAAACACTCAACATCAAACTGTCCTTATCTCGCGAATATACAACGGAAATATGAATTGGCAAGACAGCTGCCTTACAACTTTCACAGCCTTGCGTCAATGAATGCAATTACAGCAAAATAACTCCGTCAACTTTCAAATTACTGGGCCAGACCAATCACCATATCAACTAACGTCTCCAGTCACCGACTCTGTTAGTCCCGAGAGTCTCAGCCAGGAAAACGAACCTGACCTACAGTGGCCAATCCCATAAATGATCACCATCTGACCACCTCGAGTGGCAGCATCAACGAAAGGTGTTCGGTGCAGTAGATGACTAGCTGGCATCCTTAGTACATGGCCTAGCTATCTAAATCTATGTAATTTCAAGGGTCGAACGAAGGAGCTGGCTTGGCATTCATTGCCAAATACCACCTTCCAAACCTTTCCTCTCCTTATCCATTACTACCATCCGATGCAAGCGATCGGACGCCTACATCGATGTCCATCTATCTACTGTGGGTTCATATCATCAGTGGCTTAGTTTTGGAGCCATAAAATAGCACAGTGATCAGTACAGTCGCCTTCTATTCACCACTCCCAAGCTTTGTACGGATGCAGCTCTGTAGCCAGTGGTGTCCCAGATTAGCAACTACTACTCTAGCCTTGGAGATCAGAGCTTCCATTTCTCTCCCTATACGTTCGCCACTGTTGATGTAACCTTCAAAGAATACAAACTGATCAACGTCACCCATAACTTTCTCATTTTACACTAAACCTAGATAATCACATAAGCCCTCTACACTGAAATATTTAGTCGGGCATGAATTAAAGTCTAGAATTTTGTGCGCAGTTTTAATTTTGTCACTGAACAACGTCTTGCCGTCACAGTTCGTTGTCACCTTATTCAGTAGTGGCGAGATTCTTAAATTGTTGCGCCAACTTTTTGGACACGAAGGTAGACTGGTGAGCCGTATTCACGTGGATCACAGAATTACACGCATTTCGTCGAGTAAAACAGATTGCTCAAACTGTGTGTTTGTGCGACGATTCTATATTTTGAGCTCTTATATGATCATACTTGACGTTTACAAATAAGGTCAATAACCTACAGATAAATATAGAGCAGTGAATATTTGTGCAAACGTTAACTAAATCGGATCAACGTACTGAGGAGTGTAGAGATCTCAAGTTCAACACTCCAGAATTCCGGATGTAATTCTCACTTTCCGTTATACTCCGGTGGTCAGAAAAGGGCCACTCTCTGAGTTCAAACTAAAAGTTGCACTTATAAAGAGTAGTGGTTTTCTTTTGCGCAAACACATCATAGTGCTACTCACGAGGTTTGCCGTAAACGTGGATGACTTGTATGAGATCTGGATGAATGACAGCAGAGATCGAGTAACAAATGAGGTTTACCACCGACTACCTCGATTTTTCAGATTCGCTTTGAAGTATCACTCATGTGATGGATGAATGCACCTTTTTGGGTACCGCCTGGAAAAAATGCTTGAACCAACATGTTTAATGTTTTGTTGCGAATGTTTACAAGTGTTGGTTTAATCAACACAAATTTGACAGCGTTAGACACTGGTTCAGTGTTCAACTTGTTTCGGCATGACTTGTAATATGACCACGTCTAAGATTAGACGGTCGACATAGGCGTGTCCGCAGCGTATAAGCAACCAAATAACCGAGTTAAAATTGTGAGTATGACATCATCGCCACCCAGCTTCACTAGCTAGTTGTTTTCATCGAAAAAGATCCTGCTACGAAAAGGTCACATGCATGATTAGGACTTCCGAGACAGATCGAAATCTCCGATCTAATTAAATCTGGAGTTAACAGAGAGCAGCTGTCTTCTATTGAGACGATTGGGTAACCTGATCGCTACTCACAAGCGAGAGCGTTTGTGCGTTCACGTATGATAGTTCGGTCGTGCTTAATGTGAGTTCAGTAGGGCGGCGGTCAACACAGTTGCTTCATGAAAGCGTGACCGGAGTTCTAGTGGCGGCCGTGGCATGGGTATACACTACCGACCAGCTATAAGAAGAGCGAAACTCGAGCCCGGTGCTTTTTTCGAGACAGTCTTGGCTGGAAAATCTCTCTGAATGCGAAGGCTGCGATCAACTACAAGTGATGTCCAACTTGAATTTAACCTAACCTCCGATTGCTCATCAGGAAACTTACAGATAAACAGTTGTACGGTATGAAAATGTTACAGTTTTTTGCGTACAAATCAAACGAAAAGTTTACCTACTGCCGTGAAGGTCATTTTGTTACACATGCTGTTGAATTATGCACCTTCACCGTCGAACTTCTATAGATATTCTCTCTGACTTCGAGCTTCAACATCCACTCGTTTGATGCCATATAGTCCTTCTTATGCGCCATACTTCATAGCACTTATTCGAAGTTTTGCATCAGCTGCAGGGAAGTTCGCAAGCCGACAACATTCAAACGACTGCCAAAGCGCATTCTCAGTGTTAGGGATCAAGATAAAAGTTTGCAAGTGTCATCAAGACGTCATCATTCCGAATTTTACCAGCGCCGAAAGAGGAAGTTTCGCAATAAGTTCTATCAGTCGTAAACTTAACACATGCAAGTTGTATACAACAGACAAATAGAGATATACAGGGTATGGATAGGAGTACATTCACACCAAGTAGTGCATCATCATGGACACAGCAACCCAATGAGTTGCTTCAACCACTTTTGTGCAGATAACTTCGGCTGATGGGTTCTGACCAATATAGCTGTGCTAACGGCCGGTAGCTTTAGATTGTGACTGTAACAATATTTTGAACGAGCTAAGTGGGTCAATTTGGTGACCCATCGACCTAATCGATTGCTAGACACGTCATAACGCCCATTTAGATAAATGTTTCCTCATTCAAGATATCAAGTATTCCTTGGTTCTGCCTACGTGAGCTTGTTCTCAACGGTTTGCTGAAGCGGCCGCAGCTAACTGAACCTCACCCTGTGTCCACACACAACTACTCGTGAGCCCAATGTTAACCTGGAATTGGTGACTTCTCCTAACCCACTGTTCGACAGTCCACCCCAACCGCTGATTGGCTGATGTAAAAACCGATTCATGTTACTGTAAATGTGGTACTGATGAGTTAGTACGAACCGCATGCGTCTGTCACTGTTTATCTTTCAACTGTTCTGTTGGATTTAGAGACATTAATCTAGCGGAGGACGTCAATTCCCTGTATTGTTTTACAACCAGGTATACTGATGATATTGATGAGCACCATTTAGTTTGACACTTGAATCGACCTGTTGGTGGTTACTCAGTCAGTAACAGGTGCAGTATAGTGGTATGGGCCAGCTGACCACACATTTTACAACAATGCACCTAGGCCATCACGAAGTACCCTACCATCTGTGATCAGCTGGCTGGCCCATCCATACTGTACGTGGGCGTCATTAAACGCGTAGAAAATTTTCGCACTGTGTGCTGGTAAACAACCTTGGTAAACAACCTGGTGTTTGTGATTTGCACACAAATGGAATCTACCAACGAGGTAGATAGGTATGTGGTTTACTGTTCTTTTGCCTCTAACATTATCATGGTTTAGCTCAACGACTGTTGGAGACATGAGATCGAAGAATCCAAATATGACTGCATTTAAACACACCCGCCAAGTAGTAGAAATGTTGATATCATCCACAATTGACCGCAGCTTTCTCATCCACATGACTTTTTATGTCAACCATTCTTGAAAATAAGCGTTAGACACGAGTTTCGTTCTTGATAAATCTCGCTCAGTGATTTTCAGTTTGTATAAATCACTTATCGGCGATCGAAAACATCGCGCAACAAGTACAATGATTTACGTGATTTCAATTTGGATACTGAAATTAACAAGACAGTTTATGTGGCTTTCCTCAGGACGATCGGTTGATCCAAGCAATGCTTACATGCGGACGTAGCTGTTCATTTGCATGTGATAAGTTTGCTTTGCCTAATGTGTGGTAAGTGACACAATGGTCAACATAGTTGCCCTATGAAAGGCTGATGGTCGTTTAAATTCAGGCGAGGATCTTCAACACTATTGAATTCTAGCATGAGCAGAATGCGATTCTAATGATTCTCATAGAAAGAGACTAATCAGAAGTACACAGGACAACTTGGAAACAAGATGCGGTAGCACACCGCTCATAAATTAATGAATGGACTCAACCGAACCGGTAGCCAGCCGTATCAAATTTTGTTAACTTGTGATCCTCACCATTTTAATAAAAGATGACAATGGAGCACTAGCCGATTTACAAAGTAGGACTGTCACTGGATTTAAAGGATCTCAGTAGAGAGGTGCAATATTGACAGCCAACATGTCTGCGTGTTTGGCCCGTGCGGAGAAGGATTTTATAGGTGGTGGGACACAAAATCTAACAAGGGTTCAACGAATGTGAGTGGTTGAGTGGCAGTTCAGGTCAATCAGTTAGTTACTCTACTAACCGGCAACTGTTACAGAGCCGCACACGACACTGTCATTCTTAGCGAAGATGAGGGGACCTTGATTACACCGGAAAAATGTGAGAGAAATGTTAGTGTAACGGACTACTTATAGTGTCTGTGAGTCGTAAGCTGTTGAAATACGTACTCTGAGGATAAAACATGTGCTTTGCACGAGACTGGTATAAAATCACCTTTCGTCTTGTAAATGAGAAACCATGAGGGTTTCTGGAATTAGAGTAAATGCTAAGTTGAATATCAATCAGTTTACTTGAATCAAGTTGACCATTACTTGGCAGTGAACTTGTGCATAACGTCCTTTTCCATAATGAGACATCTGGTGCCAGGGCATAAAGTCTACAAGCACTTCAGCATAATACATGAAAAATCATCACTGGAAACATGCGGATTTCCATGACATCTGATCTGCAATTTTATCCAACATTTCAACTTTCTACATACGAACTTTAAATAGAGGAAAAGCATATTATATCCTGTCCGTTCTAAGGATCTGATTGGTTCATGGACATGAACGCGTTGGAATCCGTGACTTAAGTAAACCAACGTTTATCCAAGTGGACGATGTTGTCAATGTGGGATTATGTATGGACGTAATGGGGATGACAAGGAGAATTTGAACGAGAGTAGCATGATAGAGGTATGATACAACTTTCTGAATGTGTTGACTCATTGTTTGTGTGTGATTCTCAGTCTGATATTGATAAACGGATATTACTGCAACAAGTCAATGTGTCGCGTTGAATTTTGAACCTATCCGTAGTTTCAAATGCAATTACAATCAATAGCGCGTCAGACAGTCTCTTATCTGATTGTGGTGTTCTCGTGGTGCCTGTTGGACGACAGAGATGACGTCGCGCTCAGGGAGCTGGGAGGTTGATGAGCTAAATTATTTGGGAAAAAGAGGCCTAAACGGTTTAGAACGCTTTATGAACATATTTACTATGGCGTAGCGTCTATCGCGAATCTTGTTAAGTGAAGCAGGACGACTGAGATTTCTGATTATTAGGTTTTGGTGAAACTGAGGATACGCGTATTCAAAGAGTCGTCCGTTATCAATTCGGGGACATGCTTTGTAACAATGTGGAGCATTGTGAACTAAATTTAAAAAACGTCATAAACGACGTAATTAACATTCAGATGTCACAACCACGGAGTTCAGCTATGATTAATGAGCTACGCATCATTGTCATAACTGTGTAAGCGTTGATAAGTGCACCACTGTAGCGTCCACAAAATCAGGAGCTGAATGCTTGTCACTAGACACTGTATGAGATCAGATACTCAAAGTGGTCAAGTTAGGAAAATCAACCATAGCTCAGTTCGTGTTCTGACAGTAGCACTGTTCACTAATCAAAGCTGATCGCTGTAGCAAACGAGCCAAACGTTTTACTAAAAAACAGAATAGGAACGGGTCTTATTAGGTCAGCAATTTAAAGCCTGGTTGAATAAAAAAAACTGAGGGCTACGCACCCATAATTTTTGAGTTACTAACCGGTTACATGGTGGGAGAACGACCTTATGGGGAAAGCATAAACTGGTACTCAGAACACTAATTCGCAGCATATAGACTTTCCGTCTAAGTTTACACAGATATAGAAATGTAACATAATCTTCCGGTTTAAAATTTATTTCCTAGTTTCACGATTCAAAAAACTAAGGTAAAAAGCCGATATACTGCTTATTATTGCCCCGCATATTACTCCACCCATGAAACACTGGAGTTCTTGAGCCGTATTAAGAAGCCCAAGTAGCATTCTTATGAACCCAAACAGACCGAAAAATGTTGTAATAGTCATCTTCAGGATGTTTTCTTCGGCACCCAAAACGTATTATCATTTTACTTTGATTCTGGTCATCAAGTTTTCAAGTCAGGCTTTCTCAGTCTCTTGAGAGCAACCCCTAATTCCACCACGTCTGTTTACGGGACGGTGTCACATCAAACTATGGGAAAAATTGGATCCACCCCAATGATGAATTAGTCTTCAGAAGGACGGAAAACCTGACACATTGTTTTGATCGATGACATACACATTGACGGCACCTAGGGCGGCCTCAGATAGTTACATCGCAATAGGTGATTTTACACCCGACTTTGTATGCAGTAACGAAACGTAACCAAAAAGACTGATCGAACCAAGCAAGTTCAATGCCAACCGTTTGTTAAACATCATGATGAAGGTCGGTTTCAATCTACGAACAGTGTTGGTCGCATTTACGAACATATGAAATTGTTTGTTATTATGACTGTTCTGTTCAGGCATATTTGAAAAAGACAAACTCCTGTTCAGTTTCCAACTGACCAGTAAACTACAAGCAGATCTGGGCAAAGTCTTACCGAACGAGGTGGATTTTTTCATCAAGGGCAACGTAGCTGTGGAAAAGACCAAACTGGAGAAACCGGCAGCTTGGATGCCCGATTCTTGTTGGCAAGACCTGGTCAGACTAATCGAGCTGTTTCCAGACACGTATGGATCGCTGTCGGAAGATATCCGTTGCAATCAGGTCAAATGGAGGACGGTAAGTATTGCCGGCTTGTTAACTCTTACCGAATGTTCTATCCGATTGAACAAGAAGTAAGCAAACTTGATGGCTTGAGAAGGTAGGCTGTAAACTACTGACCAATACAAGGAAAATATTTCTTTATGAAATTTATTGATCACCACGAACGTCACATATTTCATCTACTGAGACTAACGATATGTAGTATGGACCAGAAGTAGCGTAGTTTATAAAGAAATGTGGACTCCGGGTTTAACGTGAACGTACTTCCACACATTTCATGATGTGTTCAGTTTGTCTGAGTTCGATAGGATGATACTGCTCAACAGATGAAGAAATTAGACTAGTTTATTTGTGCGTGGAAATGTATCCCGATGCGGCAGAAGCTGTTTGGTGATTCAGTGTCCGATGTTTGGGTAATAGACAGGGGTAGTTACAATCATTCAAATATTTCCTTGAAAATCTAAAAAGAAATGGCACCCTGTCGACACGGTAACCTTCTGCAGCAATGTGCACTGACGGTTATTCCGGCGGAAATCCTCTCATAAATACCGCCAGTTCAAATCCTGATTGCGGAAAACCTGAAATTCGGCCGCATTCAAACCAACGAAAGAAACAACAGGCCCAAACGCGATGAATGCTATGCCAGCTACGAAGCCACACCGGAAGCTCAGAAATTTCACATGTGGACCTAGTTATTCACCCAACCAAATGTCATCTGGAAGCTACCAAGGGATCTAGCCGATTGACTGCCCACGCGGGATTTCTCTCTCAGTTCACGCTAGGATCTACGAACGCCACCGACTGCTGGATGACTGATGCTATGCCCTGGCGCCATTCGTAGTTGCTCTTATCTCGACGCTATAACACAGACAGTAATCACTAATAGTTCTGGACCTGTCTCCAATATTTATGCACCCTACCTAGTCATGAGAATTTTTGAGTTAAACTTGAGAGACTGAAGCGTTGTTTCTCGAATCTCCAACTTTCGAGCCCTAACAGTCCTGGCAACCTCTGCTGAATTACTGGCGTATACAACTAAACCAGTTCAACCTGCGCCCTAACTACAATGGGGGCGTTCTAGGGTTGTGCCAGTCCAGTGAGCGTCGGCAGTCGGATCACGCGTACGTGAGCTTTTAAACAGGCGCCGGGCCCACGTTCCGCTGTGCTGGGGGGTGGAAAGCGTCAATCCAGTCTGTCCGAAATCCGGGCCACGGTGTGACAATCGCGCGCGCTTGGGGTGTGCGAACGTGTATTCCTTCCTTCCGGAGGTCAAATTCGTTAAAAATGGGAGCTATTTTCGGGTGGCATTGTACACCCGCCCACATAACAAACCATCATGGACGAGGATACCAGCGCATCACTCTTGAAACTACGGTTATCTAATGGTCCTGTTTCTGTTTGGAGTCATCGGGGGTCCAGTTTGTCATCAAATTTAAGTACTTTCAACAGTAAGTCCAGAGTTTGCCATATCGTCGAAATCTCATGATGAAAAGGGACAGCTATCCGCAGCCCAATTTCGGAACGCTTATCTTGGAAATTCCCTTCACAGCGCATGTCAGTGAGTCGAACTCCATCAAATCAGATGTATGAAACAGTTCATTCCCTTCAGAAGTTTGAACAAAACTGTTAGAACACGAAAACTGGTAGATGCAAGCATTTCGTATTGACTCGTCAGTACCAAATTTGCAATAACATAAAACGGGTTTTTTATATCGAGCAGTTAGGGAGTTTAGGTTGGTTTAGGAAAGGTCACTACGTCCAAGGAAGGGTCAAGTTTACGAGCAATTGTTTCTGAACACACAAGGTCGGCTTCAGTCGATTGATTGCGACCGCCTCAGCAAACCGCAAGAATCTTGGGTTGGAGTGACGTAATAGGATTCTGAATGCACAAATTGGGTCGATAACGTGACCAGTGGTCAGGACGTGTCTTGCGACTGCGGACGCCGGTTG
>QNGE01000665.1:158506-177046 GCA_008508345.1 Paragonimus westermani
ATGATGATGATGATGAAATTCTGTTATCAGGAACAGGATGTGTAATCTAGCGAGGAGGACATACTTTTTAAAATTTATCAGGGGCGCTTCTTTCGAATGTGGTTCACTTGACCAAACTAACCAGAACAATCCCGTTAGGAGCAAGGATATTGACGGTCTGGGTTATCAAAGGGTCTCTGTTAAAAAAAGGGGAATGACGACCCTGATCATATCCTTAGTTGTTAACGTGTTAGTTGTTAACGTGTCTTATATATTTTTTCGGGACTGGGGAGGGACTAGTGTTTCGGGTGTTACCCAGTCATAAAATCCAATCGACAGGCCTTTCTTACGAGTGTGTTGTCTAGCTGGAGGTTTAAAATCAAAGTTTACCAATCTGTCTAGATTGATACCTGATTGCTCACCAATCCGGTTGCAACCCAAGACAGTGTTTTCAATTGTTTATACTGGTGGACTACATCTTGAGCATCAGTTACGCTTCTTTCACAAACGCTGTAAGAGAGGTATGTTGTTACAGAGTTGATTACAAGGCTTCATCTATTTGCAGCTATATAGTGGCAATCGACCGAGCAGAAAATTGCTCACGAACTTGTATGGATAGCTTTCCAAATACTTTGTACTAATCGATAAGGTCATTGTAAACGCAGTAGGAAAAACTGTTGGATCTCATCACTTGACGATCGATGAAATTGACAAAGTGGAAGAAAACTTATTGCGGCAAATTCTGATCGTGAAGCAACGACCAAAATGATTAAAATAACCAGTTAATTTCATTTTTTTGCTGGTCTGTAAACAATACAAGGTAATCATCACTTTTCATGGAAATTGCACAACTGTTTCAGAAAGTAGCTGCTACAACAGAGTCATACGAGTAAATTGTGAAGCTCTACAATTGTCTACAAGTCGTACGGATCAGAATCTAATTGTGCACATTCACAGTGAACAGATATCTCAATGTCGACAGTTTAGTGCAGACTAATCGATGCAATACACAACGAGACGCAAATACCTCGATTTATGGCAGGAACAGGAAAGTAAGATCGGATATTATAAGCAACATTAGTTAGGGAACAGTGACCTAGCGACCTCTATTATGGATAAATATTATAGCTTGGGTATTACATTCATCAGGAAGAAGGCTCACTTTTATATAGGGAAAAATATGCAATGATTAAGTGATTGAATCTCTGTTCAGTCTTTTACTCCGGAGACTTGACTCGAAGTGGAATAATAACCTTGCTATAAGATAGGAGCGCTTCGCGTTGATTGACTCGAGTTTACAGTTAGTAAATGAATTGGTGTTGGTATTTTAGAAAAGCGTGTTGATTTCATTTAGTTGAAGGTTACAAATATCCACTATCTGTGTCATCCGTACTACTTGTGTAGATCTTATTCAGCAATAGAAATTCCCACAACCAAAAGACTACATTTTAAAGCAAAATAGACATTAGCGATTAGATATTTAAGTTGCAATCGGAAGACAGTGTGGTTCGAGTTACATCTCACGTGATGAACTCGTTTCGTTTTCACAATGTGAGCTCCGATTACTCAAGATGTGATCGATAGCCGGTTTCGATTCCTTTCAATCGTTCTGAGTGGACTAGTCCTTGTCAGTAAGAAAACTTAAGTGAAATGGCGGTCGGCTTTGCTCAAGAAACCCGCTGACACAATCATAGACTCAAAATTGAACACTTGATGTATCAAAATCGAAAACTTACATCCTGGAGAGAACGAGTTTCGGAAAACTGGGAGGTAACGGAAAATAGCTTTCTATATTCATCGCTTTTCTTTTCTTACTCCCAACATAAGTATGTTCAAGTCATTTTTTGATCCAAAGTCGACTGTCCACTGTACAGCCGACAATCTTCAAACACAGAGGTCGACAGTAGAACGATCACACACAGAATCCTATGTGGCCAGTGCTTGTAACAGATAAACAACTTTGGAAAACCTACCTTGGGAGCAACTAGGTAAGTGCCATTTTGTCTGACCTGTAATCTCCCAGTAACGTATTTTGGACTCCGATGACTTTTTGGATTAGCTTGGCAAAAAGTGTCAGTTTCATTAAGAACATTCACAATGACGCCAAATACTGCGATAATCTAGTCTTGGGATCAACTAACATATGCACTCATTGTGTACATATTGGTTGCACACACGCTCAAATAGCTACGTTAAACACAAATGGATTAACTCTGGGTAGGAATACCACTTCGAAATTTCTCTATCTTGATACAACGAAAGATCATCGTACGCTCTCGTCTTCTGATTAGGAGCCTGGGAACGTAACAGGGTCTACGGTTTGTTGACGACTGCTCAAATTTAAACTGATGTAGGCCAAAGATGGCCAGGTGATTGTGCTTTACATTTGTGACAGGAGTATTCACTACAATCATGGACCATACTGAACGATAAACGGATGCAAAGCTAAGTTATGTTATGGGCGTGTTCATGTGATAAAATGAAAACGTCAACATAAATTCAATGACCAAGACACCCTTTTATTAAAAAAGGGGTACTTATCGAAAATGGTTACTGGCTGAAAGTGCAAATAAATGAATAAATAAATTATTCAGGCGGGAGGTTTTTCCGATAAAAAAAACCATGATTTGTCAAAGGAAATTCCAATGTGAAATGAGATCATCGAAGATCTGTATGTATTAGAATGCAGTTGATAAAACGAATTTCTAGCGGATAAATCTGATTCACAACCGAATGGTGTTCAAAATTTTTTTACATGTCAACCGATGTCTCGGTAGGGGAGATCACGTATACAAGCAGATGGAATATGGCCACTAAAGTCGAGATGACCCAGTATGCGTTTTCGATGTTTCACAGAAGGGCTCGTTAACCAAGTAGAGAAGGGAATTACTAACATTTGGAACACGAAGTACAAAAGGATTTTTGCAAACGCAGTGAAGTAGTTGTACATGGTTTACGTGAAATTTGGGAGAAACTGTAACAAAATCAGTGAGCGCAGACCCTCCGGAAAAAATTACACCGTGCTATAGTCAACATGTAAACGGTGTCATGAGGTTTAGTTGAAAGTTCTGCATAAGTTATGACTTAATTGTGATCGAGCAGGTCACCATTTTCCGGGTAGATGATAATGGAAGTTTAGAAAAAGTAGACACACAGAGGTGCCCTCAAGACACCCACGAAGCGTACAAGTTGGAAACGATTTCGTAAGCAATCAGAAATTTAAGTAGAAATGTTGTGGTCAACGTTTTAACAGTCAGGAGCAACAATTATTATTTATTATTCAGTTGACTGGCACTGCTAGACCCTAGACCATTTGAAGAGGTATGAAATGACGCATGTTAACGTATGAACGAAATGAAGGTTTAGGTGAAAGCTTCAGTAAGTTACTCGAGTCTCACGGTCAACAGAATCTTCAGACGGGAGCACATACGAGGGACTGCTCAAAATTCTTTAACCGAAAAAAAAACGGACACTGTCTATGTTGTGATAAGAGTCATGTGGTGTTGAAAATCGCCACCAATGTTTCATTTAATAAGATGTTAGACGGTGCACGTAAGATAGCAACATATAGTTTTCAAAGTCTCATCAGATATCTAAGTGCCTCAGGGAAATTCAAACATAATAGCTCTCTAAACACTGTAGAGAAGTGGAATGAACAAAAACATGTAGGTTAGTTAGCTCAGCACAACTATGCTTAATAACGGGTCCAGCTGAAATCGAAACTCTGGATTTCGATTTCAAAGGTCGACATTCGTAACCTAGGATTGGTTGTTTAAGCCTACAAGTTGACCCGATGATCTCGAAATGCAGGAGCGCACATAAAATTCAGATTGTGAGGTTTCGATGTGATTAACCAACTGAGATGTCCGCAAATCACATTGTCAGTATTCTGAGCTGTTCTTTTCAGCCTGGAAAGTATCTCAGACTAGCTTGCAAGAATATTGTGAACATTGTAATAGATCAAAAGAAGGGATCTTTTTTTATAATGACGTACATTTCAGAGAATGATAAAAATGTGGGACAATAAAGCACAGTATGGGACGAGTTAGAACCCAATTACATGTGAGTTCTTCTTACTAAGAGCGGCGTTCATATTGCAATGAAAAGTCGTGGAACAACGCAAGAACATTATTGTCCATTTCGTGCTCGCACTTATAGACCGGAATTCAGTCCACAACGCAGCAAGGTTTTCAATTAAACAACGTGTGTACCTCTACCTTGATTCTGTGCGTGTGGCTGACGCCTTCTGTCATCGATTTTCGCTTGTCATTTCTCGTCCGTTCGCCCGATTTTGTTGAGTGGTGACTCTTTCGGTCATATGCGTTGTCCGCAATCCAGTCGTTACGGGCTTTGGTCATATCTCACCACCGCTTCAATATATTCTGCTGAATGATGAAATAATCGCACCTCCAATTTGGTCATCCATCACAATAGGACTGGTGACCAACAGGATAAAAGAGTGGTCCGTTCGGTTTCTAATCTGCACTGTTTTGAGTCTAAACAGGGATGATACCGACTGTGTGTTAGTTTGAAGCTGAACACCATGAAACGTTATCAATACCATTGAGAATTCTTGTGGCCGTTGACACTGCAAGCTGACAATCCGGAATGGGCTATGTCCATCCACACTAACGGGATGGAAGACAAATTACATCTCAAACAGAGACAAAGTTGAAACTTTGGAAAAAGAAAAGGTATACTTTTAATACACTCACTTGTGCATCACACAGCCATTACCGGCCTACTATCATTTGTGGAGGAGGTCGTACACTACTTCAGAGTTGTTCAAATAGATACGATGCATGCAGACTTGAACTAGCGTCGCGAATGCAAGCATCTCAGGGTCATCAACTGACAGCGCTGTTACTGCCGGTTTGGGCAGGATACTCCAGATTGGGCAATACCCATACACCCAAAAAATGTTGTTCACATTTAAGACGACCAAACTGGTGTCGCAGCTTGAGCGAGTGACCTCAGACGTGGTAATTCGGATAAGACGTAAGAGTTTGCCTCAATCGATCCGATGACTGAGGTAACACTCCATAAATCAAGGTAGGCCCCTCTCGTTGTGTCAGTATTGCAGGTCGGTAAAATCGAACGGTGTTCGTTTCCGCCGTCGCGATGCTTCGTCCAATGGTAGCTAACTTATATTTATATTTCAATTGACCTGTATCACCTAACCTTTAGAAGAGTGATGACTCGAGGATGAATTTTTCGGAATCACAATCGCCAACCTGTTTTTTAAGTGATCGCATGAGTGTTTTGAGCCCATCCTGTTTGCCGTAAGTCCTCTGGGAAGCACTTCTTGAAACTTAAGGTCATTCTTATTAGAAGATACTAGACTATCGTTTGACTAGTCTATATGGAAAGTGGTTGGCGTGTAAAAAGGGCGATAGAAGTGTTTGGCCATCCAGGTTGGTGTAGTTTCTTCAGGCCAAGGTGCTGGCACAGTGTCAGTGGATCATGCAGACGTCAGTCATGCAGACGCCCAGTCACTGCAATTGTTGGACTGTTCTGTCAGTGGTCTGAAGATGAACTCAGTACCGACCGATTAAAACTCCGCATGTCTAGTGGGAAAAGGAGACACTTTAGCCAAGTACCTTGACTTTTTCACAATATTTCAGGGAATCAGGAATGTTGGTACGTGCTAATTCAGAAAGGCGAGAGATATCGTGCTTAAGGGATCAAAAGTGTGATTTCAACAATGCATGATAAACAACGAACGTTTACCATTAGATTCTAACTGACACCCAAACTCACTGAGTTCATAAGACCTATTCAACGGACTCTAGAACGCCACCCCACGGTTGAAATACATGACAAACAAAATTATGTAGGATGTATGGTCGAGCAACAGTTGGTTCGTCCTCATTATCCACGTACACGAAATGATTACCGAATGAATGAAAGAGTGAGCTCATAAAAGGAAAGTAGTGGAGTATTTCCAGTTAACAAACATGGACCGCTTCTAGGGACGTACATGTGTGGATTACAGTAATTTGGCCATACAGTGAGAATACTACACACTTGAATCTCGGAGTGTATCTCGAAATGGTTTTCGAATACCAACACTGAGAGGGCTAATAGTGCCATAACCAAACATTTGCCCGATTTTGATCAAACAATAGATCCACTGGAGAATTTTTGTGTTGCGGACTGTAAACAAACGCTCTTTACGTTTTACTGAAACCATAGCTATACATCTTAAGAAACCATCGTTCTGTCTTGATATACCTTGGTATTTCATTGTACAGAGGCCAGTCTCTGAAGATATATTGTTTTCAGTCCTTCGTATCTTCATCACCGACTTCTTGTTGTTTTCCACATTTTCCCTCCGAGGTCATATTACTCTTGCCTTTAGTTTGTTCGTATGAATTTAACATGAATTGACTGACTGCGTTCAGTTTACTTTGTGTTCGACTAGTGTACACGTAACAATCGAATTACCGATTCATTAACCTTCTAACAATCAGCACTCACTCTCTTATTCCGTTGTCTGCCTCGTTTCCTCGTACACTGATAAAAAATTCATATGTTCTGACCTGTCACACATATCCCTAAACCCGAGCTAGGATTGTTCAGTAGAAGAACTGTGCTGTATTCCCCGTATACATTCATTCATATATCCATTGGGTCATCACTTCGTTTATGTAACTGAATCGAACGAAAGAAAGGTTCCCCGACCATTACATAACAAACTTGACTTTATTGATATTCGTACAGCGACAAACTAGCTTGGAATAAGACTATTTCATCGATTTGGCAGTAGATGCAGTATCGCTCGGAATCACCCTTGTGACATTTCGTTTTGGTTCAGCATTGACAGAAATTTCATCTGACCAGGTCGGATGCTTGGTGATGCTGCTAGCACAATTTTTGGAACACAGGACTGTGTTTCTACTGATTCGTCAATTACATACCTTTCGTTGATTGTATGAGAGGCACTTTCAGCCTGTGCAGTAAGTGAATGAATCAGATCACACGATAGTTGAGACGCTAACTTTTATGCCCAGAAGTTAGAACATTTTGTTTTGTTGCTTGCTTCCTTAACTTGGAAGGGAACTATAATGTTACACCGAGCAGAAGCCAAAACTCATGTCACACAACATGAGTGGGACTACTTTTCCTCGTGTTATCGGCTTGGAACCAACCGGTATGCAACCCTGACCTCAAATCGGGCACTTTAGTGGGCGTATAGACTCATCAAGCATACAAATCTCTGAAGCTGTACAGCTTGAGGGTCGAACTGTCGGTTAATTTGAAGCAAGTGTGGAGGAGTTTGGGCTCTAACGTCCCACAGATTTTCCGTGAAAATACTCCCAGTCGAGACATCGAGCAACCGAAAAGAACTTGCGTATTGTTCTCAATGTTGCACGTGAATGACGCCGACTGATGAACACTTGAAGACGGTTTAAGGTATTCACATTGGGCGGTCACGATTCTTAGCAGTAGAGTAACTGGCAAGAAGGTAGATAAGATGATGACCAACAACGCAGGAGATGCAACCAGTAGCAACGTCAAACCGCGGTTGGTGGTAGAGGGTTTTAAATAATACGTAGATAGTTGTTAGCACATAAAGAGTAGGGGAAAGATGAGCGGGGTGGATCTACGTGTCCCGTAACTAGTGAAGACTAGCCCTTCGGCTTCCATACGAATCTTTTCAAAAACACTAGTCAAAAATGGGAGCTTCTCGAATGACTGTACTTGGTCTGGTAAAGTTATCCACCTACCAACAGTTCTATTAACTTCATAGCATTTTGTACTGAAATCCTATAAAGGCATACTTACTTTTAGATCTTACATGAAACCACTGATATACGGCCGAGACACAATATCCACGGTGGTTTTATACTTAAATTTAGTCAATAAACCTTGTTGTGCATCAATGTTTCCGTCCCGAGACTGTGTATCGCAACCACTGAACGTACCGAGATTGTCCACTAGCAACCGATGATCAACCACTTTTCATTTGATTCTACCTTCCGCGTCTGTGTAGCAAACGTTTAGATAATTTGTTGAGTTATTGCAAGCTGAATTCACAACAATCGGGGACTGGCAAAACAGTCTACGAAAACCACAAACAAACTTGGAACTATCCAATGAAATACCATAACAGTCTTCCTTCTGCCGGAACGTGTCCGGTTGGTTCAGAATGGAACACTAATTTTGCAAGATATCTGGCACATAGATGAGTATCAACACTGAAGACTATGCATGAGTATTTGATACGAAGGCCTAGCTGAAAAACATACGTAAAACGCCCTTGGATAATGGAAAAATTAAACAAAAAACGTAACAAATATTTACAGCCAAGTAACTGGCCATAGGATCCCCACGGATTAAAAACAAACAGGCAACTTGCAAGTGAAGGTAAGCATCCTTGTAGCAACTCTAACAATGACCAGCCATTCTTTTGACGTATCCTTCCATAGAATACATCGAATCCCTTCCGTTGGTCAACACACCGGAAGTGTTCGGACTGCATGCGAACGCGGAGATCGGCTACTATACGGGCGCCGCGAAAGATATCTGGAATAGTCTGATCGAGTTGCAGCCACAGACCGGTGGAGAGATTAGCGCCACCGTCCAGGACGAGTTCATCGCACAAGTGGCCAAAGACATTTTGCACATGTTGCCGGGGTTGTTCGATCGAGAGTCGTTGCGCAAAAGATTGGGTATTTCCATAACGCCGGCAACCGTGGTGTTATTGCAAGTAAGTGATTATATCATATTGTATAAACAAGACTATAACATCTCCGAAAGTTGATTGTTCAGTGAAACACATACTACGTAAACTGAACATGTGATAAGAGTGGAACTGAATGTGAACGAATCTGAAATACCAGGTAAGGCGACGAAACGAACGACCTTACTCAAGTGTACCACATGGAAACTGTACCTCCTTCGTGCAAATGGTTTGTAATATAAGTATGAACTTCCTGAGGTTGGACTTTTCCAGTTTAAATGTATGGTTTTCCATGAGGAAGGTTTTCATTCCTTATTTTTTCTACTCTTAACCTAAGGCTTCTTATATTTGCTGTACGATCGTTAGGCATCGGTAATATTTATCAATACGGCGTTGTCAATGAGGGTGTCTAATTGTGCGCATTTGCAAAATGACGGTGGCTCGTTAAAGAAGATGTTAATGAAATCAATGATTGAACAAATGTTTGGACAGCATAGCTCAGAAGCTTCCCCGTGATACATGGGCCACTAGCGCAAGCAAATCAACTGTGAAGAGTTTGAGTCCAAGATTTGTCTCATATCCGTACAATCACAAGTGATGATGCTCATATGCGAGTGAAACTCGCGCAGTCTTGCGCCATTCAGCTACCGTTCGGCACGAATCTAAGCTGAACCTCTCATCACCGTGAGTACATCCGAACTAACTACGGTGATCGTACAGGAAGTTTGTAACGCGGAACAAAAAAAGTATTTCGTTGGTCACCGATGTATTCAAGTGCATGATCAGCCATATCACGAGCATGCGACGATGAAGATCTACGCAGGAAAGTTCTCACCGTTCAACTAAAATAAAATTCACAGAGGAGGCTCGCGCGACAGTGGAAAGCGTCTGAAAACGTGACTGTAAGACATGTTTAATTGTGATTTTACCATGGGGAAGTTTTTTCCCTTTGCAATTCAAAACTCTTGACTTCAGATTGTTGTAGAAGGAAATACAGGGCCAAATTGTTATCACTGATCCCCCAAGGAAACCATATCTTCTGTTTCGCAGGTGCGGTTTTTGAGTCGAAGGCTCGGTTCGGGTTCCTCGAAAAAAACCTCTCCCACGGTGTGAACGAATTACAAGTACTACAACTTACCAGTTGTGAGATATCCGCACCAAGTTTACCACGACTGAAGTCAAACAGTTTTTTGATTGAAACATTCCTGAGGAAGGTCACTCGAGGTGATCAGAGTGTGGAATATTAAAACTTGTTCCTAACGTCGTGTTCTTCACAACATTTAAACACTAGAACTTACTGTTCGTTCAACGATGACATGATTCATCCACTGTCATTTCACTAAAATATTTCTAACTTGCTATTTAATGTTGTGATGAACAACATCCTGAGAAGTACGCTTGAGGAATCAAATATGTTTGCTGTCGAGTTTCCTCTCAAGGCCAGGTTGACCGACGTGGAGTATACGAGTGACACTGTCTTATTTGGCTCTTCTGTCGAAGACACAAAGAGCACGTGGAACAAGATGAATGACTGGGCTAATTTCTACGGAATATGCTTCGCGCCTTCGACGCACTGCTCCCAGATCGCGCCATTCACAATCCCACACCCCTTACCACAAGCAATCCGCGTGAGACTGTGGGCAGTTTCACGAACTTGGGTGACACCATCTCATCAGCTGGTGATATCGCTGATGAGACGTCATCGAGGATAGTAGGAGCACATACTGTCTTTGCCAACCCGCGTCATCTGTCGCACTGAAAGGGTGTCCGGTTGTAGTTGTTGGAAGGAATGATGGACAATGCCTGTGTCGTTGTGCCGTACGGCTGGGAAACGTGACCTTCTCGCAACAAAGATGACAACAGAGTTGCTTTGTTTGGCGATCGTTGTCAGTGCGGACTAGCCCAGATCAAGTGGGGGTGATCGCGTCAGGACTGTGGCCGTCCGTTAGCGCGTACTCCGGAACGCGCGGGATGCGAGATCATTTGGTCGACTAGTCACGCTACACAACGTGTGATGGTTGAGTCACGCACTGTGCATGTCAGCCGAGCGCTCACCGCACCGGGAATCATATAGTGATACCAGAAACGGTTGTCTACCGCGTGTTGATCGAGCAACAACGCGGCAGTGAAATGTGGAAACCTTGTATGTTTCGTCGGGTAGGAGGCGCTTCGCCGGTTGAGGTCTTTGGAACCGCTCAAATCGCTGGCTAGAAACGCCATTCAGAATGGTGGCGTCCCTCAATCAACGGCGTGCCTGCATTCATACCATTTCCAGTTCATCCGCTAAGCACTGTTTTATCGATGTTTCTCTTTCTTAGTGAAGTTTCCTTTTTCTAAGTTAGCTCACATCACTGTTACGGTGAGAGTCGGCCGGACCACAGTGCTTCCCGTTCACACTCATGAGCACTGTGTATGAATCAGCAAAGGGGTTACCATCAAGGTAGGACACCCGTTCACCAGTCAGTATCCGGAAGCCACTGTTCACTATCTTCACTGCGGTCGGTAATTTCAAATGGACTACTAAGTCCTGAATGAAAGGTGGTATATCGGTAGCTGTTGTGTTTCCTTTCAGAAATAACGCTGAACCATCTGGGCAGTATTCACAATTGCTCCAGGTGGTGAGCATGGAATGAAGTCTACACAAAATGTGGGCCTGATCTTGCTGTGTTCGAGCCAACAACGCCACCACTATTCCCAACCATCAGGATAAGGAATGGCAGGTGAAAAACCCCTTGACAAAAGGCGTCGGACACACAAACCGCACTGAAGTGCACACGACGTGTGAGCGGAAACCGGGGCTGTTGTGGACCGGAATTCCGACTCATAAACGCGAGCGCGTGCGTAACATGGGGAGCAGCGAGTTGGATAATGAAGATTGTGCTTTATTGAACGCTTTTTTCGCTACAGTAAGATATAAATAATGGTATCCGGTCGTTAAGTCAGATATTAAACTGGTAACACCATGCAACATAGTTAAGTCACTGTTAAACTGCCCACAGGTGGATATAAGCATTGTAGTTTACCGCAGCTAATGGATGTTGTAACCACTGTGCCAAAAGGAACTCCGATAATAGGTTTGAATTTTTTAGGACACACAGTCAGCTAAGCACATAATTATGTCTGCTTCCGTCTCTGTTCGCAGGAGTTAGACCGGATCAACCTTCTCATTAAACGTATGAAAACCTCATTGGAGACTTTAAAACGCGCACTGCTCGGTGAGGTCGGCATGTCAGCGGAGCTGGACGAATTATCCCGAGCATTGCTAAACGGGCAATTGCCACAAATGTGGCGACGATTGGCACCCGCCACACTGAAAAGCCTAGGAGACTGGATTATTCATTTTCGTGAGCGTATCAAGCAGTACACGATTTGGGTAAGTCCGATTGGGACAAAGATAAGAGCACAATGATATTCATTTCGGGATTTTGTGTATATTCCGATGGCGCCAGCCAACATTATCACCATTGTTATTCAGAACCACAAACAAATGTCATTCAAGACAGAGAATTTCACTAGAGCGCATAAAGCAAGCTAATTGTAGAGGTTTAATGTGCCTACAAGAGAACAAGAGGCAAACGTTGTACGGTATGAGTCAAGTGTGTTGAAAAACAAGTAGTCCAGAAACTGGTAGTTCCATTGAGACCGATCATGGAGTATTGGAATGTTCAAGAGTGACAAGGTTTCACACAATGCAACACACTGGATAAGTAATGAATTCTCTGTTGCGCAAGTTCACCTTAATGTAACATAGCGGCTGATCGGACTCAGTGGAGTGAATCTTGCCGATGTTTGACCGAGTTGTCAGTGAAGTAAGTGAACTTAATGACGCAAGACACAGTGGAAGTTGTAAGGAAGCTGTCTTGCTGATGACGTTCTACTTTCACTTATAGCTCAATTGTTTGTTTGAGTATAGGTATAGTTGTTTTTGGCAGTTGGTTTCTTTCCCTTTTCTTTCTTTTTTGCATCAAGACTTGCTTTTTTTTCTTTATGATTATATAGTTGTTAAGCCCAAACGCGAACCACTAGTGTATTGATGAGGAACCAGTAAGCAGTAATGTTGTGGTCACGTGAACTGAAGAAAACAGATTTACACCTATATCAATTCATATGCTAACGCGAAATAGAGGCACCCATATTTTGTGGTGTTCTTCATATGAAGATGACAGAAGGTGGTGGTTTGTTCTCATTGTTGTTTTTTATCACATAAACGACACCTGCGCCTAGAGTTGACAATACCTTGCAATGAATGAAATAAATACAAAATCGAGGATTACCCTTCTACAAAGTGTCTATGTGAGCTTCCAATTATCACTGGTACTTACTGATATAAGACTCATAATTTAGAAAGCACCGAAGTTGCGTTTCTCCAACAAACATGACAACTAAATCCTCATCGATTACAGCCCAATATTTTTGTATGTACTAAGTGAGTGCACTTCGAGTCAAACATGTGATTGACGCTGTTAGGCTGTTTAAATAGATGTGAAAGTAGGTATCACAGGCTACGTCTATCCTAAGTTGTCTGACTCCCTCTTTCAATAGGACGATGTAAACAAACAGCATATAGACAGATGACTAATTGACTGGAAGTATGAAACTGAACCAACGTATGCACATCAATTATACTCGTGTAAACCAGCCCTTAGTTTACTCAGCGACCAACACAAATTATTCGGGTGATTTCAACAAAAGCTAGTGGCACTGAAGAGAATCTCACTAATCATGTGACTCCTAAGGGACCTCAGTAAGTCTCTAGTGTAGAGTAAAGATTATATAATGCACATTTTCTCTTGTTTCAGATTGAAAAGGGCGAACCCAATGTGATTTGGTTATCTGGACTACACATACCAGAATCCTATTTGATGGCACTCGTGCAATCGACCTGCCGCCGAAACGGTTGGCCGCTGGATCGAAGTACATTATTCACTACTGTGACCGACCATGTAGACGCAACAGAATTGCAAGAGCGGGCACATCAGGGCTGTTTTGTCCAGGGGTTATTTTTGGAAGGAGCAAGCTGGGATATGGAACACGGTTGCTTGATGCGACAACGTCCAAAAGAACTGATCCAACCACTGCCTATTGTTCGTATCACAGCTATCGAAACGCATCGGCTGAAACTTCAGAATACATTTCGTACACCGGTCTACGTAACGTCGGATCGGCGAAACGCAATGGGCGTAGGATTAGTGTTTGAGGCCGATTTAAAGACCGATGAACACCCAAGCCACTGGGTACTGCAAGGTGTATGTATCACCCTGAACACAGATTAAAACCTTTCGCTATGTAAAGACTGAACCATGAACATTGTGATACTCCATTTTGTAATTTGATATTTGTTGACATTATCGTATGATGAGTATCTGAATCCCGTCCCGATTTGATAACAGTATGTTTGTGCTGAGTCGTATAACATTATATGCGATGTACCGTAGGTCACCAATCGAACAAATGCGAAAGCCTATGTAACAATTCAAACATACCTAAACGTGTGTAGTAGTCGACACTTTCATTTCATAACTGTAAAAGACGGAATTCAATTCCTGATCCGGGCAGATATGCATGATCGTCCACAGTAAAAACCCGGGTAGGCTAGAAGATAGCTCGGTTGGATTGAGGCTCTCGCAACTCGCAGTCAGTGCCTGGAGACATGAAAAACGGCGGCTAATCGGACTCAGTGGGATGAATGGTATCGTGAACTGTCCGTGATTTAGACGCAAGTAAAGGCATGGGCAGTGAGAGAGTTGTCGTGCCGATGATACCCTGCCTACACATTAAGCTCGGTTGTTCCTCTGTAGGATGCAGGCACTTTGATATTGATTGTTTGAATTTAGACATGGTTTTAGGAATTAGGTCCAACCCCTTTCTTACAACCGCCTTCTGGTTGGGGTCTGTTCTCTTCACACGAACACAGTGGCTGGGCATTGAGGTGAATCACTGGTCTATTGCTGTCTATGATGACGATGAGAGTAGCGACGGAAAATAAGTGAGATACGAAGTATACCTATTGACACACATTGTAAAGATGCGGATTTTCAAGCTGAAATTGAATACTAGATAACCAACCAGACGAACTGCGTCACTCTCACCATGAATGAAGTGGGATAAATATAATCATGGAAGAAAGAACTGAAGCTCAACAGTATAAAACCTACAGGACTAACTTATAAGTGTACAACACGAATCTGAAAGTTAACTGCAAAGATTTTCACACTGACTTTCGAACTGAAACAAAGAGAAAGAAATATCCCTCCCAGCCGTTGGTATGGGCACGCGATATAAGAAAAATTAATTCTTCACAAAGGAGGCCACAACAAACTATCTGAAACTAGTATTTCGACATGAACTATCGGAAACGGTAAACGGCTGTTATAGCCATGAACACCTCACAGTCCATCCATTTCGAGTACCGTATCTCAACACAGAAAGAGGCATTGATTCACATGGAAACCACGGTGTGTATCTTTTCACAGACATAACACGACCATATACCAGTTAGTAACAGATGGCGTCAATCTGTTGAAAACTGTCGTGAATTTTTGAGCAACTATTTGGACTCGGATCACAACGTCGTTTTGTCAATCGTTCAAAGGGCATACGTTCGCGAATGCAAAAGTAAGGAGAGTGTAGAAGACGTAAATCAAGAAGTGTTGATGGACAAATTGTCCAGTTTGGATCAGGCGACAGAACATGCTGCACACTGGAGCGAATTGGAGCAGTTATGAAGGTCTGCTTTGAAGAGGTATGTTCCCAAGGAGATGTACAGTTGCAGCAGAATCACATTTCCTTCAAGTTGACGGACCTTGTGAACAAGTATTGCCCAATTCCACCTGGCTGCGAATACAATTACGACCGTCCAGAACTTGAGCGCACGCTGACTGGAAGCTTGCGTAAAGGCTGTAGGCACCACTCGGTCGAAAAGTCGAAAGAGGTAGAGCGAACCAGTTCATTTTTTGATACCACGAATTTGGTTTCCCCGATTCCTGGCTGTGCTGGCCGTCGAAACGGTATAAAAGGAAAAGGATGGCTCACTTATCACTCACCAGTAGTTCCAACCCTACAAGAAGGCTGGAAACTTTGAGGAAGAGTACAGCCAGACCATACAGACGATAGGACCCGAACGGCTAGCTAATGTCTTCCAGATGGTCCTCCGTCGAGAGCAGAATTAACCATGAGACTCAAGTTGTCGAAGTGTAACAAATTTTCCGGAATGGACCTCCTCTGGCTTTCTCCTTCCAAAGATGTTGAGGAGAGGCTGATATCAGAATTGGCAAGGTTCCTTCAGGCAGTTTGGGAAGCTAGAAGAGTGACTGGTACTTATTCTTGTTTTCAAAAATCAGATCCGAAGTTTATGAGACAACTATAGTGACATCAGTCTAGTGTTTGTTATGTCCAGTTTACTCAATAGTTCTTATAGTCTCGACCCAATAGGCCGAGAAGACGTCAGACACGCAAAAAGCAAGCAAGATTCCAACCTAGTCGAGGCTACGGTGATCACACCCTCACTTCGTGATGAACCGCCGGCCATCATCACTCGTACGGGCAGTCCACAATCGTGGAATTTCTAGACCTGAAGGTTGCCTGGGTTTCGGTTGCCCGTAATGTCGTCTGAACTGCCTTTCTGGTAAAGGAGTTCCAGGGAAATATATGAATCTGATAAGATCACTGTATGTCCACTCGGACAAGTATCTCGGACTTCTATCAATTCTAAAGGTGATCGTCAAAGGTGTCCCATCTCCTACTTCGAGTTCAATGTTGTCATGAATGACATCCTGAGAAGTACGCTTGAGGAATCAAATATGTTTGCTGTCGAGTTTCCTCTCAAGGCCAGGTTGACCGACGTGGAGTATACGAGTGACACTGTCTTATTTGGCTCTTCTGTCGAAGACACAAAGAGCACGTGGAACAAGATGAATGACTGGGCTAATTTCTACGGAATATGCTTCGCGCCTTCGACGCACTGCTCCCAGATCGCGCCATTCACAATCCCACACCCCTTACCACAAGCAATCCGCGTGAGACTGTGGGCAGTTTCACGAACTTGGGTGACACCATCTCATCAGCTGGTGATATCGCTGATGAGACGTCATCGAGGATAGTAGGAGCACATACTGTCTTTGCCAACCCGCGTCATCTGTCGCACTGAAAGGGTGTCCGGTTGTAGTTGTTGGAAGGAATGATGGACAATGCCTGTGTCGTTGTGCCGTACGGCTGGGAAACGTGACCTTCTCGCAACAAAGATGACAACAGAGTTGCTTTGTTTGGCGATCGTTGTCAGTGCGGACTAGCCCAGATCAAGTGGGGGTGATCGCGTCAGGACTGTGGCCGTCCGTTAGCGCGTACTCCGGAACGCGCGGGATGCGAGATCATTTGGTCGACTAGTCACGCTACACAACGTGTGATGGTTGAGTCACGCACTGTGCATGTCAGCCGAGCGCTCACCGCACCGGGAATCATATAGTGATACTGTGGTGGATTGTCAGGCCGGAGGTGCGGGTTTTCGAACGCTCGGCCGAATACCTCAACGCGGGGAGGTACGTTCAAAAGCCTGCTGCGATCGAATCAAGAACAACGTGCGCGGCCGGATGAGTCGTCGCTCGACTGGATCGGATCAACGGGCGAGGCAGGGCAGGCGAAATACGACAGACGGCCATATCGGAGGTGTGGTTTTTCCAACATTTAGAGGACAACACGAGCAGCCGGATGAGCCATCGCGCTACGAAATCGGACAATTAGACGAGGAATGGCAAGCGGAAAACCCCCGATAGAAGGCGCCGATTACACACGTAAACCGGTCAGAAGTGCACACGACATGTGAACGGAAACCGGGGGGTGTTGTGGATTGGAATTATGACTCATAAACGAGAGAGCGCGTGTTGCATGCGATTGGCGATTTGGACAATAAAGATTATGCTTTATTGGACGCCTTCTCGTTACAATACCAGAAACGGTTGTCTGCCGCGTGTTGATCGAGCAACAACGCGGCAGTGAAATGCGGAAACCTTGTATGTTTCGTCGGGTAGACTGAATAGAAGGCGCTTCGCCGGTTGGGGTCTTTGGGACAGCTCAAATCGCTGGCTAGAAACGCCATTCAGAATGGTGGCGTCCCTCAATCAACGGCGTGCCTGCATTCATACCATTTCCAGTTCATCCGCTAAGCACTGTTTTATCGATGTTTCTCTTTCTTAGTGAAGTTTCCTTTTTCTAAGTTAACTCACATCACTGCTACGGTAAGCGGCAATACGAGCCGCTGCGTTTTCTTATGAGGATCATGGCCGTTACGAAGTTATGTAGATTACATGTTGTCTCTTTTACAACCTAACGGAGATCAGGTTGTTTGTATTCTTCTGCATGCCAGTGATGTTGTACAATAGGCAGCTTCGTACAATGGTGATGTAATGGAGTGGAAATTTTTCACAAACCGACTGTAGTACCTTGCTCGGGCAAATAATCCTCCCTACGTGCGTCTAGAATTCAGTGTCAGGGCCTCACTGATTGTTGATATTTCCTCTGGCAGGGGCCCGATTTCACCTTGACCGACCTTGGGTCCCAGTAAGACTACCGATGACTGTACGAGTTGTGACTTACCGGCATTGATCCGGAGTCCTGAGTTCCTAATTTGATTCAAGACAGCATCTAGTTGGGCAGCATGTTCTGATTCTGTGGTACTGGATATCACGCCTATACCGCCACATTATTCGATCGTTTTGCCAACTGATTCACCATGCGTCCAATTGTGAGTGCTGCCTCACGGTGAGACTGGACCTTGACGTGGTGTGACGGCTTGCGCATCTCGATGACCTTTTGGGCTAAACTGGACAGAGTTACTCATACCAGGCAGGCCAACAGGTAGAGGTCTGACAAACCACAGTCTC